>JASDQU010103669.1:143110-157092 GCA_032191745.1 Picea mariana
CTTCGATGGGGCTTGAAGCCCACAGGTTGGATGCCAAGGGCCCACATTTCAGATGACATAGATGTACCTTTGGAGGAATAGAATACATCATGGATGACATGTCCTATCCCTTACATGTGAATGTTTTTTCCTAGGAGAGGCAAACGTCAATTTTAGAAGCTTGACGTCACCTAGAAAGCTAGGTTTTTGGTGGTGAAGGTGTTGCTTGATGACATGTGGCATGTTTTGAAGAAAGGAAGATTTAAGACCATCAAGAAAAGACTTGGATGAATGACAAGTGTCCTTTGGAGGCCTATCCATGCAACGAATACCCCAACGACTTCTTCAAAGTGCACAAATGTCCCCTAAAGGGGTGATGTCACCTATTCTAGGGTTTCTTTTGTGTAAAAGTGAATTTTAAAGGCAAATTGTTTAATATTATTTTGTTGCAAGGGGTAAGATAAGGGTTGTGGACCCCTTATATTATGTTTTACCCTTGCTAAGTGGACAAACTATGTGAATGACATTTTGTATAAATAGAGATCATAAGATCTCATTTAAAAATAAAAAATCTCCCATCTTTGAGATGTACTTGGCTGAAATTTTCGCTACCTTAGGAATATTTCATCTCTCTCTTGCTATTTTTCATGGTTTATCTTGATATTGGTGGATTGAAGTAGTGCACTATACGTGGAGGATCTATCTCTTTCTTGTTGGTGGAATATTCTTGGTCACTTAGGGTTTTATTTTCCATCTATTGTGGAATTGGTAAGGAAAATTTGAATTTATTGTCTTTTATTATTTATTTCTTCCATAATTTTTCTTGGTTAAACCATTGGAGGAGTATAAGGGCATACACCCTCCCCAAGGTCCATTTACTTTCTTTGAGAAAGGTTATTTATCACAAGGTGACTTGGAGGACTAGAAGTGAGTATACCCTCTAGGTTCACATTGGTTTTGGTCTACAAACCCTAGGAAGTAAAATGGATTACACCCCTAGGTTCCTTGTGAATGAAACAAATACAATCCAAGACTGCATTCAAAGTCATATTATTGCTCAAGGTTTTGACAAGAGAAGTAAAATGGCTTACACCCTCTTGGCATCTCCTAGTTGTCTTAGCTATTCTTGGGAATTACGATGGTGTACACCCCTAAGGTCTTATCCTAGTCATCTTATTCTTTGACGCCATAACCCAATAGTGAGGCACTAATCTTTTCAGATTTACATTGGAGATATAAAATCGTTACTTTGGGAAATGTGAAGTTTTGTGATTTTGAAGTTGCTACTAGTGGAATCAAATCTATGCTATAAATGGTTGCTTGAGACACTAGGGCATTTCATTTCTCCAATTATTTCTTGTTGTTGTTAAAAATTTAACCTACGGCCATTAGGGCTACAGAAAACCCTAACTAAACTCTTCAATAACTCCTAATTTAACCATTGCAAATTGCCTAAAATCTGCCCACATAATCTACCAAGTACAACGCATCTTTTGGCATGTTTTGAGAAAGATTTAGTGGTTAAATATCTTGCTTTAATAATAAGTTTGTTACATCCATAAGGCTGATAAATATCACTACAGTGAACTTTTGTGAAAGCCTTGATTTTATGCTAAAGTCTTTCTCTTTCATTCTTGAGTTGAACTAGCTTGTCTCTTGATTATTCAACTAGACTTTTAGCACCTATTTTGCAGCCCTTATTATCTTTTATATGCTGATATATATCATTGATTTATACTACAATTAGGGACATAAAGATTAAATTGCTTGTCCACCTAATATACTATATGCAAGTGTGTCTTTTCTTGTGTCTCAAGCGGGTACAAACACTCTTAAGAGGTACTCAAGGACTTGGCAACCATAAACCACCCAGAGACGAGTCATCAAAGTCATTTTTATCTTCCATCACTGACCTTTAAGTGGATACTTCTCTTCCTTCCCTTCCATCAGTCTCAATCTCCCAGGGTCACCGGGATCATCTCCTTAGAGTGACCTAGTTACACTTGAAGCACGGGACCTATATCGAGGTGACATTGGGTATAGTGTCCCTTAGTTGTCACCACTTGGTGGTTGGGTCGAGCTTTTCCCAACCTACAACTTGTGCGATAACATTTTAGCATTGTTGTCAGGGAGGATTTTGAATCCTCTTCGTGCCCTAACGACACTTTGGAAATCTTCCCTCTCGAAGCCTCTATCCCTTAGCTTGTTTGGTGACTCCATTGAAGAACATTCCCTTCTCTGTTTCCCTTTAATCTTGTCTAGCGACTCCAGCTTCCATGTACCCACCTTTACCTCTTCCGCCCTTTCCCTCATTTGGTGAAACTTGATCTCACCCAGTAACTCCATTGAGGTGTATTTTCAGTCAATGGAATTATGGCACCATGGGATGAACCCTCATCCAGAACTTGTTGTTCTTCGAAGATGGAATTTTTACAGATGGAAAAGGAAAAGGCTGCTAATAAAGTTTTTAAGGAAGTGATGAATTGCATAAGAAATTTTTTCCCTTCCCATGATGATGAATAACTTCTCAAAGAACAGACATATGAATAAAGTTACCCAAAAGATATTGATGAATTTTCTCATGTTGAAGATCTAGACGATACATTTGATGAAGATAAAGTGCCCATACCTGCCCTTCCACTTGATGAAGACATCCAATCCTCTATTTCTCATGCACATCAAGAAGAGAACACAGTGATTTTTTACCCTTTCGAAGATCTTGTTGTTACTTTATTCCATGACCTTCAAAGTGAAGAAGTATCGGAGGAAACCTTGGATATGATAGATCCTCTTGAAGAAAAGATAGAAAATAACTATGCAATAAGGATCAAGCCCCTTGTGATGAATATGAAATGGAGGGGCATGTCCCTAAGAAGAAAGAAGAATTTTGATCAATTGCAACATATTGAGGCACCACTATCTTTGCTCCCACTTGATGAAGATGAGATTGTCCAACCTTGCTCTCCTCCTGCACATGATGTTGAAGAAGCGATCAGTCTCGGTGATGAAGAATTTGAAGATCCAATTGAACATGTCCATGCCTCTACTCCTCCTACACATGAAGTTGAAAAGATGGTCATTTTCAGTCATATGTATGGTCTTATGAAAGTACCTTTTGATATGGTTGATGAGCATATAGACATTTTCATACAGACTGGCAGACCTAGGTGGAATTTTGGTCATCTCATTTTCGATAGACCCCATTTATGACATTGAGAGTAGCCCTCAAGAAAAGGGGTTTGAGTTGTCATCTTTAGAGGACTATTTTTCACACGTATATGATTCATATGTTTGGGATCCTGATAATGAAATGATTATATATTTGTTCAAGGACTCTTAGCCACCTTCATCCTCAATTTTGGAGGAATACTGGGATGTGGCCACCTCAGAGCGATCAGAGGCTTACTATACAAAAATGAAGTTCTTTCATATTGAATATTTCTACATGGATTTGAAGATAAAGAGGGTGCACTTTTCTCTTCCTAGACCTGAGCATGTCCCTTACCTCTTTTCCTCTTCTCATGGAAATCATGAGGTCTTCTTGGGACCTCCTATATCTTTTGGGTCTTCAGGAAGCAGTGATCATGTTCAAAAGGACGAAGATGATCCTTCATCTACATATGGTTTCCCTTTTCAGAGATGGATTAATCAGGCTTGTGGCCACACTTACAGGCTGTTGGTATCTCTTTCCAACAAGATTCCCACTCCCACCCATCTCCATGAGTTTAATTTCATGATCGATTATATGTTTGTTTATACTCATGATTATTATGTGCTTGAATTATATTTTTTGTGTTACAAGATTAAGAACATGGGGAGATACTTTGATGAGATTATCAACTGGTTGTATGACTTCACCTGACAACACCCATCACCTGATCTTCAGGGCCCCGAGGCCCTATGTAAGTAGGTAGGTCATATTACTTCCCTTTCATTTTCATATTGATTGCTCATATTAGTTTAGATGCATTTCATTTTTCATTTTTCTCTACTTGCATATTGATTTCATGCTTAGTTTAGAAGTTTTTGAAAAAATGATCATTTTTTCTTTTCTATATTAGTTTTTATTTTTGGATTTTTATGTATATGGATGAAGGGTGATAGAACCACCCTAGATTCGATGTTTTTTGTTTCATTGCAGGCATAAGTCTACTAGGATATGTTGTGGTTCTCATGCACTATACGACGATTACATGTCCACAAGTAGGAGTTGTTGAGCCTCTAAATTGACATCCCCACTACCCTATTATACTTCTCATCTATGCCTTTTTGTCTTACCTAAGCTTTGGTAAATGAAAAATAACACTACCATTAGCCATTGATAAGGTCATAAGGTAAAGTATAATTAATTCATGCATTTTTGTGGTTTATTGAGCTAGGAAATCAAATGTTTCATGTACTAATGCTTCAATTTGCCATGTACAATCTTTGACCTCTAGATAAGTCCAGCCTTCCTGTACTAGCTTAGTTATCCAGTACTTGTGCGCCAGATTGCCATTGTTCGAATCTGGTATCAAGCGCACCTTCTATTCAGATCCGGTACTGAATCTCACATGTCGTGATCCGGTGCCCATGGCCGTAGACTATTGTGATCAGGTACCCCATTTGTGCACTATTCGGATATAGTACCATCTACCTGTCACAATCCGGTACCAATACAGGAAGCCGAATGTACCAATTTTAGCTCCAGATCATGCCCAAGACACTTGTTGGATGTTTATTGAATCATAAATGTTTTAGCAAGGATATGTTAGGATAGTTTGTTGTTGCTTCATCTCATGCACTTTGTATCATGAGGATGAAGCTTAAAATATGTAACCGAATAATTAAATTTAACAATTGACTGATTTGTAAACGATTTCACCTCCTTGTGTTTCACGACTAAGACTGTTTAAATAGTCATGGAAAGGATGGTGGCGGTAGTGGAGAGTTAGCATAACACAGCATGTGAAACAACATTACATATTGTAGAACATATTCTGGGTGAAGACTAATAAAAGGATGCCATTTATCTCCAAGTCTTGATCCTCTATGATTGAATGTGAGTTGAGTTGTTAGCATAGTTTGATTCTATGTTTTGAAGTTTGAATAGGAGTAATGTGTAGGTTGAAAGCTTACAGTAGACTCCAGTCGCTGACCTTTTGAAGCGGTAAGGGCCCACTGCCCAACAAAGGTCAGCATCTTCGTAGATTAGTATTAGCATTTGATTTCAATAGTGTAAATGTTAGATTAGTTGAAGCTTTAGTTCTTTCAGATGATAGCAGTATAGTTTAGACTAGGATTTCAATTATATGATTGCTTAGAGATCTTTACTCACTCTGTTTTTCATATGCTCTGTTTCTATTTTTATGAATTTGATTTTGTCTCATGGACATGAATGTTGGCAGCAGTAGTCAGACATATTTGCAGGAGAACTAGTGAAGTTCACAACAACGCATTGTGAACCACAACATACTCAGTATATTGACTATTGAACTACCCATGCTATGTCTTGATGATTGATGTGTGATTTCCCTTTCAGACGCGTGATTGCATAGTTAGTTCTCTGGGTCAGATAGCAGAGTTGCTCTGTCAAAATAACTCCATCTCATACTTTCATGTGCCATAATGGAGTAGATAGCCTCTCTGTAAAAGACAACCAAAGTGTGTTTCAGTTTGCTAGTTCGTTTTGTTTCCAGCATACATAATCTAGAATAGTTCTATACTCATGACATTAGAATTACCTTTCTGACCGGTGTCTTGTAACTCTGTTGATTATGAATCCTGAATTGATAATTAATGAGTGCATTATACTAAACAAATAAGAAGCACAACATTTTGGTGTCGTTGTCGGGGAGTTGAAAATGGTAGGAAGTGATTTTTATCTTAGATTGTTTGCATAAATTTTGAATGATTTTAAAGGTTGCTTGAGGGAGGAGGATAAAACATTTAAGACGTGATTGAATATCCGCGCGGCCACAAGAGTGGGGTTCTCTGAAACCAAGTTGCCTTCTTACCTTCTAGATAGAATTAAGATTTCAATTCAGTTAAGAATCAAATTTCCATTTTATGCATAGATATAGAGATAACAAGGGTTTATTTGTAAGCTCTAAAGATTCAAAAACAACCCCTCCCACTAATCCAACTAACACTGGTGCAGGAAAAATTCCACCGGGAGAAAATTCAAGGGGAGACAGCGAGGCTCCAGAAGGAGAACCTAAAATGGAAGAACCGACATTGGGGCAGACAGAACATGAATCTGCTGAACATTTGGGAGACACAAAAAATCTAGTTTATGAACCATCTATCAGTGGAATGGCAGAAGAAGAAGGAAATGCAACCACAAAGACTGAAACTTTTGGGTTTTCAATCTTGGATATTTCCAGAAACATCAGCATGAAAAATATCCCACTATCATCATTACCCACTTTCAGAGGTATGTCAACTGAATTAGGATTTCAATTCAGTTAAGAATCAAATTTCCATTTTATGCATAGATATAGAGATAACAAGGGTATATTTGTAAGCTCTAAAGATTCAAAAACAACCCCTCCCACTAATCCAACTAACATTGGTGCAGGAAAAATTCCACCAGGAGAAAATTCAAGGGGAGCTAGTGAGGCTCCAGAAGGAGAACCTAAAATGGAAGAACCGACATTGGGGTGGACAAAACATGAATCTGCTGAACATTTGGGAGACACAAAAAATCTAGTTTATGAATCATCTATCAGTGGAATGGCAGAAGAAGAAGGAAATGCAACCACAAAGACTAAAACTTTTGGGTTCCCAATCTTGGATATTTCCAGAAACATCAGCATGAAAAATATCCCACTATCATCGTTACCCACTTTCAGAGGTATGTCAACTGAAGATCCAAATTTATTTTTATTTGATTTTGAAATATTATGTAGAAGCTATAACTACTCATACGATGCCCAAAAACTTAATCTCTTTCCTGCTACAATGAAATATTCATCCTTAAGATGGTTCATGATCTTAGGAGAAAATACAATCCTTTCTTGGGATCAGATGAAAGACACATTTTTACGGAAATACCAAGACTATTGTAAGGATAATGCTAAAAATGACATTTTTAAAATGCAGCAAACAGAAKATGAAATCCCTAAAGACTACTTAGAAAGGTTCTTATACAACTATTAGAAATCAAAACTATTCACCACAGACCCAGCTGTAGTAAGAATTGTATTCTTGAAAGGTCTTAGAGATCACTGCATAGAAGTTTTAAACTTGTTGAGTTCAGGAGATGTACACCAAAATMCTTTTTCAGAGATTGTAGATTACTGTAGAAGATACTCAAGAGGACAAGCTAAAATAGGAAAAGGACCAAGAGATTCTTATTGCAGAAATATAAAACAAAGCTCAGGGACTGTCACCATAATTGAGTTAGGAAACTTTTAAAACAGACATCTTGAGCACAATCAGTAACCAGTTAGATTCTCTAAAACTGAAAAAGAAATAAGAAGAAGAGGTTGACTTAGCAATATTTTTGCATAGATGTCAAAAGAAGCACAGTGAGAAGGGATGCCCATTAAATGTCATAGAAATCTATGGCCTGTGTACACTAGAACACCCCACATATGAGTGTCTGACTTTGCTTGAGCTACAAGCCATGTATAGGGGAGGAGTCTCACAAGAACAACCATACCCTTCCAGAAGACCTTGGAGAGCCCAAAACCCCGATAAATTTTATGACCCTAATGCACAGTATCAACAACAACAATGGGATCCTTCCCCAATGACCTATCCATAATGGACACCTCAGCAAGCTCAAAATCAACCTTGGCAACAAGGCTGGAGGGGACCTGTGTATGGAAATCCATCTTACCCTACATATCCACAGTATCCTGCAAACATTTCCCAATTACTACCTGGATTCAACCCACCACAGATGCAAGCTTTACTCCCACCTCCTATACAACAACAATTTACAACCCCCTTGAACCCCAACCAGCAGCAGCAAGAACCTATAAATGCCAATCAACAGCCACAAAACCAAGCTGCCCACAACCCTCTGAAACCAACAGCAATCCTTGCCCAGCCAATCCCTAACCCCAATAATTGAACCACCCACCCAGTGCAAAATACAAAAGTTCAAGCCTTTCCCACCTATGAAATTCAACTACGATCGAGGAAAGTTGTAAACTAATCAAATCCTGCAGTAATAATTCAGGAAGAAATTGATAATCATTCTGAGAAAGAAAACACTCAAACCACCCCTACAGAAGAAGAGACTTCCCCTCCTATTCCAATCACTTCCCAGTCTGTACAAGTACCTCAACAAATTAATCTCCCAACCTACCCCGAAAGACTATTAGTGAAGAAACTTGACCCACCCTTGCACAGAGATATAGAGGATGAATTATAAAATGTATGCATAAAAATACCTCTGCTACAAGCCATTAAGGATATCCCCATATATGCCAAAATCATAGGGGATGTTTGCATTAAGAAACCAGGAAGGAAGAAGAAGGAACCTCCCCTTGTTCAGGTGGTGGGACAATTATCTGAATTTATTTCTGAAATGCCATACAAATATAATGACCCTGGAAACCCAGTAGTCACTGTTGAAATTAATGGTATTTCTTTACCAAACACACTCATTGATTTGGGTGCAGCAATTAATTTAATATTTTTTGACACTATGCAAAAGCTCCAAATCAACCAGTTAAGACCAACCCAAACCATGATAGAATTGACAGATAAGTCAGTCATTAGCCCCGTAGGAAGCCTAGATGATGTCACAAACACTCTAGCTTCTTGGGAATATCCAGTAGACTTTTTAGTCATCTATTCTAAATCATCCTCCAAACTAGGACACCCCATGGTTCTTGGCCTCCCTTGGCTGGCCATGGAAGATGCCTTTATCAGCTGTCATTCTAGTGAGATTACTATATCCAATGGCACACATAGCCAAAAACTTGTTCTCTTCCCTCCTACCCAGCTGACATAGGAAATACCTGTTTGGTTAGAAAACCCTTATGGAGAGGAAGATTGTATCAGACCCCTGTTAACACTTGAACAAGTAAGAGGAATGCAAGAACAATCAGATGAACAAGTCTTAAGTTTATTTTTGGTTGATACAAATTGCATTGAATACCTGAGGTCTTTTGCAGAATTGTCACACATTTTCAGTTCCGAATTTCAACAAACTTGGCACTCTGATATCACTCAATTATATACTTTATCACCAGCTTTCTCAGAAAAGGAAGAAACTACTAAACTTGTTGAGATTATCCCAGGAAAACCTCTGTATATCAACTCTAGTTTAGAACTAGAAAAAAATACGCAAGTAATTAAAAATCTCCAAAGACAATTTGATGCCTTTGCATGGGATTATGTAGACATGAAAGGCATTCACCCTGACACATACACACATCACACCTACACTAATGACCAAATCAGACCAGTTAGACAGCCTCAGTGAAGGATGAATCCATCCCTTAAAGATATTGTAAAAGAGGAATTGCAAAAACTCCTTCAAGCCAATCTCATATACCCCATTTTAGATAGTCAATGGGTGTCTCCACTTGTCATAGTTCCCAAGAAAAATGGTAAATGGAGAATATGTGTAGACTTCTGGGAGCTGAACAAAGCCACCCATAGGGATTATTTTCCCTTACCATTTATTGATCAGGTGTTGGATACCTTGTCCGGAAAGAAGTATTTTGCGTTCCTGGATGGGTTTAGTGGTTATAACCAAATACAAATAGCACTCGAAGACCAAGAGAAGACCACTTTCACCTGCCCATGGGGAACCTATGCTTATAGGGTGCTTCCTTTTGGACTTTGCAATTCCCCAGCCACTTTTCAAAGGGTTGTCCTAGCCATTTTCTATGACTTGACCAATGATTGCGTGGAATTCTACATGGATGACTTTACAGTCCATGGAAAAGACTTCCAGGAAGCTTTGACCAGTCTAGAAAAAGTCTTGATTAGGTGTAAGGAAACTAATCTTTCCTTAAGTAATGAAAAGTAAAAAATTATGCTCACTGTAGGTATTGTTTTGGGACATCACATCTCTGGTTCTGGAATGAGAGTTGATCCGGCAAAGATTTATATTATCACACAAATCAAAATACCTTCCTCACAAAAGGAAGTTCGCAGCTTTTTAGGGCATGCTGGCTACTATAAAAGATTCATTCCAAATTTTACAAGCCTAGCTACCCCTTTATTCAAGTTATTATCTAAAGAAGCTGAATTTAAGTGGGATGATGAATGCCAAATATCTTTTGAGATTCTAAAACAAAAATTGTCAACTACCCCTGTATTAAGAGGACCAAATTGGTCCCTTCCTTTTCATATCTATACTGATGCCTCAGACATAGCCCTTGGGGTAGTTCTTGGACAAAGGGAAAATCAAATGCCCTATGTTATTTACTTTGTCAGTAAAAATATGTCTCCAACTGAATTTAATTATACGGTCACAAAAAAAGAATTTCTAGTTGTAGTCCATGCTATCAATAAATTTAGACACTATATTACAGGATATAAAGCATTTGTACACACTGATCATTCAGCCATCAAATTCTTAATGAACAAACCTGTAACAAATCCTATAGTTACAAGATGGTTGTTATTATTACAAGAATTTAATATCAACATTATTGATAGACCTGGTAAGGATAATCTTGTGGCTGATTTCTTATCTAGAATGATTCATCTGGGAGATAATGCACCAGTAGAAGGTAACTTTCCTGATGAAAATTTGTTTACTATTTCTACATTCACTCCTTGGTATGCAGATGTAGCTAACTATCTTGTGACAGGGAAGATGCCTTAGAAATTGTCTCCTAAAGAAAAACAGAAAGTAATTCAGCTAAGTGCAAACTACATGTGGCACGATGATTGCCTCTAAAAAACAGGACCAGATTTGCTAATCAGGAGATGTGTAAGAGAAGATGAAATTCATGATATTCTACAAGCCTGCCATGATGGTCCTTGTGGAGGACACTTCACGGACAAGAGGACCACTTACAAAGTTTTGCAATCTGGTTACTACTAGCCTCATATTTTCAGAGATGCTAGAACCTATGTATCCAATTGTGATGAATGCCAACGAATGGGTAAGCCTACTGCACGAGACCAAATGCCACTTCAATCCCAAGTAGTTATTGAGCCTTTCGAGAAATGGGCATTAGATTTTGTAGGGCCCATTAATCCTGCATCTAAAAAGAAAAAATATATACTTGTATGCACTAACTATGTGACTCGGTGGGTTGAAGCAAAAGCTTTACCAGCTGCAAGTGAACAATCAATGGTAGATTTCCTTTTTAATGACATCTTTACTAGATTTGGTGTACCTTGAGAAATTGTGACTGATCAGGAAACTCAATTTACCTCTCATCTAGTCAAAGTTGTTACAACACAATACCAAATCAAACATAGGAAATCTACACCCTACCATCCACAGGCAAATGGACAAGTAGAATCTACAAACAAAGTTATTGAGTCCATTCTTACCAAAACAGTACAACTACACCACAAGGATTGGGCTGACAGATTACTAGAAGTCGTATGGGCTTATAGAATCACCTGGAGGAATACAACAGGACATACACCCTACGAGTTGGTGTATGGGAAGCAGGTGCTTTTTCCCATAGAATTCCAGATCAAAACCTTCAGGACTGCAGTACAAGTTGGCATGAACTTGGATGAAGCCCAGCAACAAAGACTCTTGCAGCTTAATGAGTTGGACGAAATCAGGCAGGAAGCACTTCAAAGAACCACCCTCATTCAAGATCAGAGAACAAAATGGCATGACAAGTATCTGTAACACCCACTACCATAAATCAAAATTTTTGGTTGAATTCTCAATAATGAGAATCCCTGGAGCTTGTAGCAGCAAAATGCCAATCCCCGAATCAAAGGTCTTCTATTTACCTACCTGATTCTTTGTACATAACCGTGGTCTTATGTCCCACCTGACACAGGCGCGCCAACCACGGGCACATCCGCTCACAGGATCTTCTTCTTCTCGGTCCGAAAATTTCCAAGGTTCTTCTATTTCCCTATCGGGACATCTGCTCCCACAGTTCTCTCGCATGATCCCCCTTCCTTGATTTATCGAGGAATCGGAACTCGTGACTTCGCGAGTTCAAAGGTTGAACACTGGGTTCTCAGATCCCTGAGACCCGATGGTCAGTCAACTCGCTGACTTTTCCCCAAGGTATTTCTCTACTCGCAACCTCATGATTCCCGTGGCCAAATTCTCGGGCCTTTTCTCGCGAGGCTCCGATACATGATCCCACGTGCGGATCCAACGGTCTTCCCACGATCCAGATCCAACGGTTATTACCTTCTCGCTTCTCGCATCCTCGTGACTTTGAATACCCAATACTTGAGCTCTCACCCTGCGAACTCCTGAGTTCATGAGATCTCTTGATCTCCTCCACCTGTCCTCCTCCGATGAATGGCTCACAGCCTCTCGCCACTTCACTGCTTCACGACCTCGTGTCTCGTGACTTTTAACACCAAATACTTGGGCGTTCACCCTGTGAACTCCCGAGTTCGCGAGATATTCTCGATCTCTGCCACTTTTCCTCTTCAGATGGATGGCTCACAGCCCCTCACCACTTCGTTGCTTCGCGACCTCACGTCTCGCGACTTTTAACATCAAATAGTTGGGCATTCACCCTGCGAACTCCCTAGTTCACGAGATATTCTCAATCTCTGCCACCTGTCCTCCCCAGATGGATGGCTCATAGCCTCTCGCCACTTCGCTGCTTCGCGAACTCGCATCTCGCGACTTTTAACACCAAATACTCGGGCGTTCACCCTGTGAACTCCCGAGTTCGCAAGATCTTCTCGATCTTTGCCGCCTGTCCTCCCCAGATGGATGGCTCACAGCCTCTCACCACTTCACCGCTTCGTGACTTAGAGCACCCAACACTTGGGCTCTCAACCTGTGAACTCCTGAGTTCATGAGATCTCTGGATCTTTGCCACCTGTCCTCCTCAGATGGACGGCTCGGATCCTTTCGTGACTTCGCCACTCGTGACTTGGAACATCCAACTTTTGCACTCCCATCTCGCAAACCTCCGAGTTCACGAGTTCCCTGGATCTCTGCCACCTGTCCTCCTTGGATGGATGACTCAGATCCTTTCGTGACTTTTCCACTTGCGACTTGGAACATCCAACTTTTGGACTCCCATCTCGCGAACCTCCAAGTTCACAAGTTCCCTGGATCTCTGCCACCTCTCCTCCTCGGATGGACGGCTCGGATCCTGCTGACGGGCGAAAATGACCGTCTGTCAACTGGGAGAGTGGAACCGGTCCGGGGTTGTCTAAATAACCCAAGCCGTTTGGTATGGACCACCCTGACGAGTTTAACGGCTCCGTTGGCCGCCCTAAGGTCTCGTAAGGAAACCAAAGAGAAAGTGATTTAAGCTAAATGATCTAAACTAAGGAAACTAGAAACTAATAAAAACTAACTAAAACAAACTAGCTAACTAAATAAAAGAAATTAAACTAAAACTAAGGAAACTAGAAATTAATAAAACAAACTTAACTAAACTAAACTAAACTAATTATAAACTACGCTAACTATTCTAACTACTAAATACTAACTATGATCATAATAACTCAAATCAACTACCTAATTGTCAGCTGCAATCATTCTTTATTCACAAATATACAATATGGACAAATGACAAATTTGATTAAAACCTGTAAAACTCGTGTGTTCGCTGCCCTAAGACAGCCAAGGATCTATTTTTGTCTTTTTGTATTTATAAAACAGAAAGAAAACTAACTGCAATTAAATAATCTAATCTAAATCTAACTAACTACTAATTAATTGAACGATAAATATCTATCTAATTAACCTGGCTACGCTCCAAGTTTGCCCTGTGTAAGATGACTTCGTAAGCAGGTTGGAGGAAGAAGTTCACACCATTAAGCCCTCAAGCTTCTCGCAAGGGATCAGCTATAATGCTTCCTGAAGTGAGTTACAGGACAAACAAGACATAAAAGAAATCATAACAGTTCTAAGATTATGAATTTAT
>JASDQU010103669.1:161205-181557 GCA_032191745.1 Picea mariana
GCTTAACCCTCATCTATCTCCCTAAATATCTAACGACTGTCAGGATTCCTAGTTCAGATCTGACGATTCAGATCGGTCCCGATGCTGCGCCTTTTTCTACTGCTCTTTGGACGTGGAAAAATCAACGGTTCAGATGCTCTCATGGAGCCTGGGGGTCTACGATTCATATTTCTTCTCTATTCACGAAGATAGAGGAAAAAGGGTTAATGGCACTTAACACCCTCATTTATTCCCTCGATTCAATGAACGTGAATGATCGCAGACTCTCCGACAAGACCCCATCCGTTGATCAATACTTATCCCTACGCTGCTACTTCGGGATTTAAGAGGGTCGTTCCTCTCTATACAGGGTTGTTAATACCTGGGCGTTCAAGTCCCTTTTCTGGGTCCTTTGTGAACCTTTCTAGGGAGGAAATCTATGTGAAGAGATCTGTACCGGGTATCCCTGAGACAGATAAGGGAAAGAAACTTCCCGAGAATGGGCTGGGAACCTAACTTAGTTCAATCTAGGCATAGATAAAATTGCTTTATCTACGCACCTCATGCGTGGTTTCCTCTGTTATGAGGATATATCTATTCATTCTCATCAAGCACAGACATTCTTACACAGAAATCATTCATAATTTGACAGTTTTATGATCATATACATATGTACATCGTTCTATAAATTTCAATATACAATTATGTAAAACACTTATCCGAAAATAACACTAGAAATGGGTGCAACTGCTGAGAGGGGTGCTCATTTCCACCCAACCGTAGGCTCAGTGACTCCCAATGGATTTACCACTAGCCACCCCCGAGCTGAGACCACGATGCTCTGAGACTACGTCTCTCTGTCTGCCAGTGACCAGGAGCGAAGGTTGCAATCCTTCCTCTCTACTATCACTCACTCTGCGTAAAAATTGCCAGAGTTCCCCTCGCGTTTGCCCCTCAATCGTTTTTTCCATACGCCCTTATCCTCTCGTGAGGTAGCGTGTGGCACGATTACCCTCGCGCCGATCAAGCCTGACGGCTCTACAGATGGGCGGTTTACCATCCCATCCCTCATCAATCCATCCACCTACCAGCCTGCGAGGTATTGAATTTCAGGGCCAGCGAGCCACTTTTGGTTCTCCGGGCTAGTGGAGTCCAAATACGGTATTTAATTCTTGGTGGAAGTTAACGCCACCTTTTTAGGTGCCTTCCACTGCCATCATGGTCTCTTTTCTGCACATCGCCTCTCAGTCGTCCTACAATAAATTCAATATGTTATTCACATTCATTGACCTCTTCCTGCAGGTCCATTTACATCACATATTCATACTTATGAGTTTTCCATAGTCCTTGGCCAGTCCAGTTATATTTACAAACTGGGGGAAATAGGGTGTTACAGTATCTCAAAAAGAAAAAATTTCAATAAGGAGATTGGGCCCTGTTGTATGACAGCAGATTCAAGAACTTCAAAGGTAAGTTAACTACTCATTGGATGGGACCCTATGAAATTGACACTATCCATGATAATGGTCCAATCAGGATAAAGACAATTGACGAAAAACAGACACCACTACTTGTGAATGGTCACCGGTTGAGAATTTATAACAAACCCCTGTCAAAAGAGAAATTTCCAACTCTTATACTACAGAATTCAGATATGCAGGTGATCAGTAAGGAAGGATACCTCCCTACTGATCCACATTGATTGATTGGTTTATTAGAAACTTGTGTACATAGGTGTGGATCGAGTTTTGTTAATAAGCCGAAGGTAAGAAGAGATTCTTACCTCCTTTTCTTTTACTCCCGCAAATTTTTTTTTAAGTAGATTTCTATAATTTATTTGATCCTTCACGAACATGTTAAACATCAATTTGTAGGCATCAACAATACGTTGTTCTTCTTCGGTACCAGAAATCCTGTTTTGGTCTGGTACCGGCAACCCTGTGTTGGTCTGGTACCAAAAGTCTGTCTTCATATGGTACTGTCAGGACACATTACCTAATTGACAAGGCATGCTACGCATATTTCAAAATCTTATGTCAATTAATATGAAGTATGAAGCCATACAACAACCACTTAAGTTGGAACCAAGAAGCCGAATGCATGATCAAATGGTAGCCCTTGTGAAGCAATAATTTCTTTTGGTTATGTTGCCAACTAAAGGGAAGTATCTTTAATTTCTTTTGGTTTTGTTGCTAGCTACAAGGAAGTATTTTAATTTCTTTTGGTTCTGTTGCTTGAAACAAAAAGACACAATCTTTACCTATGATTGTTCAAAGAACCATAATCTACTTCAAAGACTAGAAGTTGCCTTTATCCAGTATTTCAGCATGATTAAAGGGACAAAAAAATATATTAGCCTACAAGTAACTATATCACCCTAACTAGACTTCAATAGTATTCATTGGATTATCTTTACTAAAGAGTAACATATGAGTATATGAACACTCTCTATCATGGGCACACTAGGAAAAGTTTTATGGAAGAGGATGTATCAATACCCTAAGGACACTTTAGGTCATTCTCTTATGGACAAACTCAGACAAAATTATACATCTGGATCACTCTAAAGAAATAATGTGCATAAAAGTTTATTTTTCCTTCAAACAAATCTTTAAAAGACATTCAAAGAAGAGAATATACCTTCCAACCCAATACCATCCCAGCCTGTAAAAAGGTTTTCAGATGAGCCTCCCCTGTCACCGTGTAAATCACTCTTTAATAAAAATAAAAATAGGTGGCTATGGACAAGAAGCCTCTGATGGAAAAAGGGTTTAAGAGACTAACCCGTTGGGGTACTGAACAGGTCTGCTGGCAGCAGGTATCAGTCTGTGGTATGACTAGGAAAACCCATTAAGGTACTAAACAGGCCTATTGGCAATGGGGCATTCTGCCTGGGGAAGGGATTTCTCACTAATTATCACAACTACCCCACTGGAGTACTGAACAGGCTTCCTGGCAGTGGGTTCTGGTTGAGAAATGTCTCATCTATACTTGTTTGATTGGAAAATTCACTTTTGTCATCTAAAAAATGAACACTATAAGCAAAGGTCATTGTTGACATTTATGAAATACAAACTCCATATTAACAAGCAACATAATTACTACAAGCAAATGTCCATTTGAGAATTACCCTAAGTCAGCTTATCGGTCTGGCATCTAAAGCCTACTTTACCTAAGAAGGAAAATTCTTAAAAGTGGATCCCTAACGAGGGAGTCTAATCTACTTATACTGTGAAATTTATCTATAACATCTAATGATAGTAAATCTCTGAAGCAAGTTAGGTTGGATCTGTTCTTCTAGACAACATATAAAAACCTCCCTATTTTCACTATTGAATGCTACCTTTGTCAATAAGTAATCAAAAGAAAGGCAATTTCAATTTTTAGGCATGTGATCATATGCTAGGTGATAAATGTACTTCTGGAATTTGATTTGGTTTCTTTTCTCTTATCATCTTTTCCCCATTATGATGCAGGGTGTTGAATCTTCTTGCATAAGGTTATGCAACATCCTTGGCATGGGGGAAGGTCAAAGAGCTCCTTCAGAACTCTTTTTCAGACTCACATCTCACCTTCAAAAACCAGCATGATCACCCTACAACCCTGCAGAACCAAATACAAAAGAAGATAAGCACGGAATAAAGAAGTATGGGAAATTCCAGTACCAAGCTTTCAGAAACTCCAGCCTCAAAAGATGAATTCTAACAATCTACAAGCAGTCACATATGCTATGGGTATTGATCATACAAAGGTAAAAGCATAGGTAACATGGTATTTATTTTCCTCTGCTCATAAAACTACAATAGGTATGAAAATATATACTAGATCTTATAACCTTAGTATTAAAACCATGCATCGATCCCTCATACCCATATGCCTAAACTTAATCAATCCTCTCATAAGTGCTCGAAAAGGGTTGAGGGAAAAATCACATCAAAGCATGAATATGAAGCATGTCTAGTAATGATAGGCCACGAATGTACTTCGTCCTTAAGCAAATCACAAACTTATCTTGTGTCATGAACCATGATCCAACATCAAATTCACCACCCAAAAGTCCAATCACCTATCCCAAAATGATGCTTTGACACCCAACGTCTTGTCCTCATTATTACATTAACGGGTAGAAATCAAATGGCTTATATGGGTGGCGAAGCTATCCAGATAAGCCTCATCTGGTCTTAAATTTTCCTTGCATCATCCTTACTTACCATTCGCATTATCGACGCCATCACCATATTTCCCTTATCATTGCCTTTCTCCAGTTCCAAGCCTACTTCTCTCTGCGATCTCCGATACCAAATCTTTACCCTCATCAGCTGACTAAATCCTTGTGCTACAGCCTGATTCTTCTCTCACAATGTATAACGATGGTTGTAAGTAGACATGAACCGGTCTTCCAAATTTATAGAGAGACAGAGGAGTTCCAACTGTGTCGAGAGAAGTATGCTAGATCGGGTTGGATGCCATTTTTGGAGAAATTCACAGGCTGGCACAAGAATATATCTCACGAATTTATTCAGGGTTACGATGGAGAGATTGTGCATATAGGCAATCTTCAGCTAACAATCAATGAAGCAACCTTAAGGGAGGTCACATGATTACCTAACAGAGGAGCCAAGTACTTCAAATTTGTAGGAATCAACAAGGAAATGTGCCAACGATTTTTGAAAGAAGACCATCAACACCCTGATTGGAAAAAGGGGATCCCTAGGAACTATATCAAGGAAGAGTATCATCCAATGATTGCTAGTCTTCATCGATTCCTCACTTGTGAGGGAAGGTATGTTGTGACCTTCATATATCATCTTAGGCTTCTATTACACTTTGAAGGAGGCCCTGAAATTGATTTCCCATATTTTCTATGGATGAGTTTGAAAAAAATGGTAAGAGGAGTCAAATTCCTATCCAAAACTGAGAAGACTAGCATTTACCATCAAGGTCTTATTAAGATGTTAGTTTTACATGAAATTAGGAAGCAAAGGATTAGTTGGAAAATCCTTATCACTCAACACCTTCCCACAAAAAACAAACTTGTGGAGGAAGCCCAGTGTGCTCCAAAGAAAAATAAGGAACCTCAAAAGAAAAAGAGCAAGAAGGATAAGGCAACTCCATCATCACCTAGAATAGTGAGCCAACATGAAAAAGATAGTAAACAAGCAGAGCCCTCTTCCACAGTCAATAAGACTTTTAAAAGTAAAGAATCAAAAGGTAAAACCAAATTAGTCAAGGAGACTTCAACAGTAGAACTTGAGGAGAAGGTCCATAAGACAAAACTGTAAGGAAAGGGAAGAATAGATCAGAAAATAAAAGTGAACAGTCTATAGAACAATCCCCTGTAACCATTCCACAAATAGAAAAGAAGAAAAGGAAGCCTATGAGCACCCATGATCCAGTACCTCCTTGTAAAAGAACCATAAGGAGCATGGAAAAGAAAGGAAAGGCAGTTGTCAGTCCTCATACACAGGAAGATCCAATCGATCTTATCTCCCCTTCTACAGACTTATCAGTCCAGGATGACATCCCTAGTTTGACCAAGGAACAAGATACTATTACTTTATGTGGGATGAGGGAGGAAGTCGAGGAAAGAGAATGCATCTAGCCAGTATTAATGGAGTCAACAAGGACCTTAACAAAAGAACAGATGAAGAAAAATATTGGGGAACTACAAAAACAAAATCAAGAATTCAAACAAGAAGTGAAGGAATACCAACTATTGGACAGGTATATCAAAAAGGAAAACGAGCAATTGAAAGCAACCAGCCAGCAACTTCAAGATGACCATGAAGAGACTTCTAATAAGCTCAAGAAGGTACCATGACTCCTACAATACATTAGGGTCATAAAAAGGGAGCTAAAAGAAGAAGCCTCCGCCATCAACATCATTGATCCACAAAAGTAAAGAATGCAGTCTCAAGTTTTGAAAAATTTTGGGTTTGTTTTCAGTTGCATGAGAACATGCAATGGTTTTTGCATGGGGGAATGTTGAGCCTCTAAATTGACATCCCCACTACCCTACTATACTGCTCATCTATACCTTTTTGGCTTACCTAAGCTTGGGGAAATGACAAAGAACACTACCATTAGCCATTGATAAGGTCATAAGGTAAAGTATAATTAATTCATGCATTTTTGTGGTTTATTGAGCTAGGAGATCAAATGTTTCATGTACTAATGCTAATATTTGAACTCTAGATAAGTCTAGCTTTCCTGTACCAGCTCAGCTATCTGGTACTTGTGCGCCAGATTGCCACTGTCCGAATCCAGTACCAAGTGCACCTTCTATTCAAATCCGGTATTGAATCTCACCTGTCGCGATCTGGTACCCACAGTCGTAGACTGTTGTGATTCGGTGCCCCATTTGTGCACTATTCAGATCCGGTACCATCTACCTGTCATGATCCGGTACCAATACAGGAAGCCGAATGTACCAAGTTTAGCTCCAGATCGTGCCAAAGACAATTGTTGGATGTTTATTGAATCATAAATGTTTTAGCAAGGATATGTTAGGATAGTTTGTTGTTGGTTCATCCTCATGCACTTTGTGACATGAGCATGAATCTTAAAATATGTAACCGAATAATTAAATTTAACAATTGACTGATTTGCAAACGATTTCACCTCCTTGTGTTTCATGACTAAGACTATTTAAATAGTCATGGCAAGGATGGTGGAGGTAGTGGAGAGTTAGCATAACACAGCATGTGAAGTAGCATTGCATATTGTAGAACATATTCTGGGTGAAGATTAATAGAAGGACGCCATTTATCTCCATGTCTTGATCATCTATGATTGAATGTGAGTTGAGTTGTTAGCATAGTTTGATTCTATGTTTTGAAGTTTGAATAGGAGTAATGTGTGGCTTGAAATCAAGCTTATTGTAGACTCCAGTCGCTGACCTGTTGAAGAAGCAAGGGCCCACCGCCCAACAAACGTCAGCATCTTTATAGATTAGTATTAGCATTTGATTTCAATAGTGTAAATGTTAGATTAGTTGAAGCTTTAATTCATTCAGATGATAGCAGTATAGTTTAGACTAGGATTTCAATTATATGATTTCTTAGAGATCTTTACTCACTCTGTTTTGTACTCACTCTGTTTTGCATATGCTCTGTTTCTATTTATATGAATTTGATTTTGTCTCATGGACATGAATGTTGGTAGCAGTAGTCAAACATATTTGCAAGAGAACTAGTGAAGTTCACAACAATGCATTGTGAACCACAACATACTCAGTATATTGACTATTGAACTACCCATGCTATGTCTTGATGATTGATGTGTGATTTCCCTTTCAGAAGTGTGATTGCATAGTTAGTTCTCTGGGTCAGATAGCAGATTTGATCTGTCAAAAGAACTCCATCTCATACTTGCATGTGCCATAATGGAGTAGATAGCCTCTCTGTAAAAGTCAACCAAAGTGTGTTTCAGTTTGCTAGTTTGTTTTGTTTCCATCATACATAATCTAGAATAGTTCTATACTCATGACATTAGAATTACCTTTCTTACTGGTGTCCTGTAACTTTGTTGATTACGAATCATGGATTGATAGTTAATGAGTGCATTATACTAAACATATAAGCAGCACAATAAGAGCTATATGTTATCCCCATTTTGTGGGATAACTAAGGAGATCATGTGTCGAGGCCCTTGTGATATAGATATGGAGTGTCAAGAGACTACATGAACAACATGGTACACTTGCGCAAGTGAAGACCCTTCTAACCATCATAGAGGTCATGTTTTTCATATGGAATCCACCACACTAGCTTTCTTCTGAAAGGCACTAAGCCTTGCTCCATGAGGTACAAGTCAGGTACTATGGTAAGTGCCATTTCAATATTTGAGGCATTTTGAATATGTTGTATCTTAGACTGCTTTAGATTTCATGACATACGCTTGGGCATTATTATTTTTTCCTCGTTTCACCTTGGTGGTTGGCATTGTTCCCTAGTAAGTGGTCCTCCTCAGGAATGGGTTTGCTACTAGGAACTCCCTTGAAGAGCCATTGTATCATTCCCAGCCATACTTACCACTTTCCATCACCTAAAACCCCTCATTTCCTTGTCTCTTGGGATTTTAGGGTGTATTGACCAAAGAAGGGGTTGTCCCTCATTCCATGGGAAGAAGGAGTTGAAGGCCCAGAGGGATTTTTATTGGTTAAATAGATAAAACCCTATATATAAACCTTCCATATGCTTCACCTATATATCCCCCGAGAAAGCAATGTAACACTTCTCTATAAGAAAAAGGGGACCTGCAAGAATAAAAAATAGTGAATTTTTAATAGATTAGTAAGAGGATAGGAGGTCTCATCATGAGCTGACCTATCATGATTATGGGTATCTAGCGGTATGACATCACCATCATCTGGTCACCAAGCCAGGGTAGTGGCTCTCAGCTACACAACTGAGATAAAGGGGGTCTCATCACGAGCCAACCTTTTAATTTTCGCAAGGTATTTGTGAGTGACACTATCATTATATGGACACCACGCCAAGACAATGGCCTTCAACCCATCCTTTAAAACATGAAAGAAACAAAGAATGGAAAGAGGATAGAATTGGAAAAATTTCATTGCAAATGAAGGTGCCACACATCCTCTACAAAGGCACCCATGAATGAGACACTACAACCCCTTGTATGGTATGAACCTCATGCCTAATGATTCTTGATCCATAACCACTTCATCTACTTCACATGTCTTAGAGGAGGATCACTTGGGAAACTCTCCTTGACCTAGGGAAAGATCTACCCAATAGGACACCTCATCAACCCTCCCATACCCAAGCTTGGCAAGTTGCATAATATCTTTGAGCACTTACTTGTTTGACTAGGTAATCTTTGATGCACATGATTAGGTGGATCATTAATTGATTTGTTTTATTCACCATGTTATTATGACTTGATATCCTTGGATTTCATGCTTACTTGTCTTTGCCGAACCCAGTTGGTGGACAGTTTTGTAAGAGAAACCCTAGCTCAGGCTTCGATGGGGCTTGAAGCCCATAGGTTGGATGCCAATGGCTCGCATGTCGGATGACAAAGATGTATATTTGGAGGCCTATAATACATCATGGATGACAATACCTAGCCCTTACATGCCAAACATTTTTTCTAGGAGAGGAAAAACGTCACTTTTAGAAGCTTGACATCACCTAGAGGGATAGGGTTTTGGTGGTGAAGGTGTTGCTTGATGACATGTGGCATATTTTGAAGGAAGGAATATTGAATACCATCAAGAGAAGACTTGGATGAATGACAAGTGGAATTTGGAGACCTAACCATGCATCTACTACCCCAATGACTTCTTCAAAGTGCCAAAACGTCCCCTAAAGGAGTGATGCCACCAATTCTAGGGATTCTTTTGTGTAAAAGTGAATTTTAAAGGTGAATTGTTTAATATTATTTTGTTGCAAGGGGTAAGATAAGGGTTGTGGAACCCTTATATTATGTTTTACCCTTGCTAGGTGGACAAACTATGTGAATTCAATTTTCTATAAATAGATATCATAAGATCTCATTTAAAAAAAAAAAAAAAACTCACATCTTGGCGAGGTACTTGGCTGAAATTTTTGTTACCTTTGGAATATTTCATCTCTCTCTTGCTATTTGCCATGGTTTACCTTTCTATTGGTGGATTAAAGTAGTGCACTACACTTGGAGGATCTATCTCTTTCTTATTGGTGGAATATTCTTGGTCACTTAGGGTTTGATTTTGAATCTATTGTGGAATTGGTAAGAAAAATATGAATTTATTGTCTTTTATTCTTTTTTTCTTTCATAATTTTTCTTGGTTAAACCCTTGGAGTATTATAAGGTAATGCACTCTCCCGAAGGTCCATTTACTTTCTTTGAGAAAGGTTATTTATCACAAGGTGACTTGGAGGACTACAAGTGAGTATACCCTCTAGGTTCACATTGGTTTTGGTATACAAACCCTAGGAAGTAAAAGGGCTTACACCTCTAAGTTCCTTGTGGATCGAACACATAAAATCCAGTGATGCATTCATAGTCATATTATTGCTCAAGGTTTTGACAAGAGAAGTAAAAGGGATTACACCCTCTTGGCATCTCCTAGTTGACTTATCTATTCTTGGGAATTACGAGGGTGTACACCCCCAAGGGATTAGCCTAGTCATCTTATTCTTTGACCCCATAACCCAATAGTGAGGAAATAATGTTTTCAGATTTGCATTGGAGATCTAAAATTGTTGCTTTGGGAAACATGAAATTTCATGCTTTTGAGGTTGTTCCTAGTGGAATCAAATCTATGTTATAAATTCTTGCTTGATCCAATAGGGCATTTCATTTCTCCAATTATTTATTGTTGTTGTTAAAAAATTAATCCAAAACCATTAGGGCTACAGAAAACCCTAACCAAACTCTTCAATAACTCCTAATTTAACTGTTGAAAATTGCCTCCAATCTGTCCACATAATCTACTAAGTACAGTGCATATTTTGGCATGTTTTGAGCAAGTTTTAGTGGTTAAATATCTTGTTTTAATAATAAGGTTTTTACAGCCATAATAATGATAAATATCTCTGCAGTAAACTTCTGTGACAACCTTTCTATTATGCTAAAGTCTTGCTCTTTCTTTCTTGAGTTGAACTAGTCTTTACTAGCTTGTCTCTTGCTTATTCAACTAGAATTTTAGCACCTATTTTGCAGCCCTTATTATATTTTATATGTTGATATGTATCATTGATTTCTGCTACTATTAGGGACAACAAGATTAACTTGCTTGTCCACCTAACATACTATATGCAAGTGTGGCTTTCTTTGTGTTTCGGGTAGGTACAAACACTCTCAATAGGTACTCAAGGACTTGGAAACCTTAAACCACCTAAAGACAAGTAATCAAAATAGTTTTTCTCTTCCATCATTGAACTTTATGGGGATACTTATCTTCCTTTCCTTCCATCTGTCTCAATCCCCCCAGAGTCATCGGGATCACCTCCCTAGAGTGACCTATACACCCTTGAAGCACGTGGCCTATATCGAGGTGACATTGGGTATAGTGTCCCTTAGTTTTCACCACTTGGTGGTTGGGTCAAGATTTTCCCAACCTACAACTTGTTCGATAACAAAAGCTACTAAACGGGCCAAGGAAGCACAACAAGTAATCTCATCCCAAACCATAAAAACACCCTTTATTCCTCTCCCTAAACCCACCCTTCCCGCCTCTCCTACCACTCCCCTCAAGATCCAGAAATTGACTCAGGTTGAAATGGATGAACACAAACTTAAGGGTATTTTTTATAATTTTGATGACAAGTATTTTCTAGGGCATGAATGTAAGGAACAAAAAATTTCTATGTATATGTCTAAGGATGTTTCTAAAGAAGAGGCAGATGCATCCCATGTGCCTAAGATACCCCCGCCAAATGATCTTAATCCACTCTCTAATCCACCATAAGTTGAACCATTGTTTTCTCTGAATGCACTCACTCAGTTCTCTGCTCCCCAAACACTGAAGTTAATTGGCTATATTAAGCACTAGAAAATCATCTTTCTTGTTGACAATGGAAACACCCATAATTTTAATCATCTCCAAATTTCCAAAGAAATCAATTTCTATGTCCATCCAGTTAATGATTTTCAAATAATGATTTCTAATGGGGGTTCCATGAAATGTGGAGGGTGTTGTGAAAATGTACACCTACAAACTGGTCAGTGCCACTTGAAATCTCATATGTTTTCTATTGACATGGATGGTTGTGAAATTGTACTTGGTATTGAATGGTTACGCACTCTCGACCCTATCAGTGTGTATTTCCAGAAATTAACCATGCAATTCTAATAGGAGGGCGAACAACACTAGTTCCAAGGCATCACCGCAAGTTCACTAGAGATCATCAGTTCGCACCGAATGGAAAATCTCCTTAGAAAAGGTTATTCTAGCATTATTTCCTAACTTCGTTCCATTTAGGTAGTTGAAAAATCCTCTTTCCATCACGAGCTCCAATCTATCCTCTCCCAAAACCAAGATATGTTTCAAACCCCCTAGGTACTCCCCCCTTCTTGTTGTTGATGTTGGTGGTAGCATCATGTTGAGATTTGAGTACCTTGGAAAGTGGTCCCCTTGTGCTTGTGAGCCTCTAAACACAAGAGAGAAATACTTTGTACCATGTACCATGTACTTTATGTCTAATTTCACTTTGACTTAGGAGATTTAAGTCAAAAGTGAAATTTGGTCATTTTAGCCTAAAATGACAATTAATTCACTTTGTGGGTGAATTGAGGGACATAAAGTGAAACTATGGAAACTTAAGTAAAGTGGGTTTTGAGTTGAGATTTTTTTGAGATGATCTCAACCATTGATTAGGGATGAGATGAGATGATCTCATCCACACATACTTTAGGTTTCCTTATGCTTCCTTAAGGAGGGCGCAAGGGAAAATGAGAGGATCATTATTCCTTGTTATGTTCACCAAGAGAATTGGGAGAGGAGCATGAGGATGAGGTTGGAGGAATTGAGTGAGAAAATCTTGGGTGCTTCTATTCATGGAGGAAACCACAAAGCTTAGTCCTTCATTTATTTGTGGAGCTTGTTCTTGCCAGGAGGAGGGCGCACTTGAGGAGGAGGGCACACATTTAGTAGGGAGGACTTGCAAAGGTCAGTTTTCATTGAGGATAGTTTCAGTGGAGAGCTACAACACATATTCAGAGTTTGGTGCAAGGGTTTCTCCATCAGAGCTTCCAGTTGGCAGAGATCTTCAGTTTAGTGGTTTTGGCAACTTGTGAGGAGGGCGCACCATCCTAGGGAACATATCTACCATTTGGAATTTTTTTTCATCTTGGTTCAAGCTTATATTGTATCAGGTTCATCTATTTATTGTACTTTTTGTATTCCACCTTCTTTTCTCCACATATATACACTCATATTCCAAACTGGTTTTCCCCGTGGAGGTTTTATCCAGGGTCATGTTGACCAAAAATACCTGTGTTCAGTTTCATGTATGCTAGTGTTTAGAACAACACTATTTCAKCTCTAAAATATGTCTAGGTGTGTTACATAGATTATGGTATGCATGTGCTAACATCTTGTGACAAAAACTACATGCTAGAGCACCTTAATGGCCTATGTAACCGTAACAAAACAACAAAAAAGTTACTGAACAATTTGTTGTTATAAAATAGAATCAAACCCTTGTTTGACAGTTGAAACTTAGAGCCAACTTGAGTTCAAATACAAACCTATTTGGTAGGTTGTTAGGACCTAGAAAATATTAATGGTATCAAAGCTTGGTGGTTGATTTTTGTTGAGTTTTGGACAACATCTTGGTGGATTGTTTTAGATATCTTTTGGGAAGATTTTGTGGAAATCCATTGACAGAGTTTAGTGGCAGCTTGTTGGCATAATTTGTGTGGAGTGTTGTAGAGCATTTGGTGGACATTTTTCCAATCTCCTTTCACACCTACGGGGTAGGAGTGAGGCTGATTTATCATGACCTATTTTCACACCTATATTTCTAGGAGTGAGGTCGGTGTTCGTTTACCTATTTTCACACCTGTGTTGAAATGAGTGAGGCAACGTTCCTTTACAATTGCAGCATCAATTTGAGTGCATAGGTTAGTGATTTCAGCATCTCAGATGCGTGTGGAGGATAGGCTAGCTGGAGCTAGCAACTGGTCACCTTGGAAGACAAGGATCGTATTTATCTTAGAGGACCTCAAACAGGGTCCCAAGTTTGGGGCCCCGCCACGAGGATAGAGTAGTCATGGGAATAAGAGATACATGAGAATAGTGAGATGATTTTATTGTAGGGAGATGGGTCACTATGCAAGACAGTTTCCCAAGAAGAATAAGTAGGATTTTTCAACAGTGACAACATAGGATATTGAGTTCGATGAACAATTTGAGAGAGAGTGTGAATTCAATACTACTTTGCTTGTTGTTGCACCATCTAGCATCAGGTGGGGAGACATAGTTGAGGAGGACCTATTGACTCATAATAGTGATTCARAGGGATATTAGACTCAGTTTTCTTGGACACCATCATCAGGGGTGACTGGTCCACCCGGAAAAACTTCAGAGAATCATAGATTGATGAGGAGGAGTGACAAGGCACCATAGAGGCTTGAACTTCAAGATCCATGTAGTCTTGGTGAGATACAAAGAGGGGGAGACTCTTGGTGAGATTCCAATATAGTGACTCATGGTGAGATGCCAAGAGTAGTGACCGTTGGCGAGATGCCAGGATGTAGAAATACTTGGTGGGAGACCAAGGTTGAGATCTTGGTTTGATACCAAGATCTAAGTGATATTGGATAGGTGGAGATGCACATCCATCTATAGATCATGCAGATTGAGTAGATATKTGTCAGAGACTACTTTCATTGATCAGGGTACAACCATACTCACCGATTATTTTCCAGTAGGAAACCATGTCCACTATAGGGATGATATTGGTGGTGAAGGGAACTTTCCTCGGTAAGAGGGATTGTTGAGATTTGGGTACCTTGKAAAGTGGTCCCCTTGTGTTTTTGAGCCTCTAAACACAAGAAAGAAATAATTTTTACCATGTACCATGTACTTTATGTCTAATTTCACTTTGACTTAGGAGATTTAAGTCAAAAGTGAAATTTAGTCATTTTAGCCTAAAAGGACAATTAATTCACTTTGTGGGTGAATTGAGGGACATAAAGTGAAACTATGGAAACTTAAGTAAAGTTAGTTTTGAGTTGAGACTGTTTTTATATGCTCTCAACCATTGATTAGGGATGAGATGAGATTACCTCATCCACACATACTTTAGGTTTCCTTATGCTTCCTTAAGGAGGGCACAAGGGAAAAGGAGAGGATCATTATTCATTTTTATGTTCACCAAGAGAGTTGGGAGAGGAGCATGAGGATGAGGTTGGAGGAATTGGGTGAGTAAATCTTGGGCGCTTCGATTCATGGAGGCAACTAGAAATTTTAGTCCTTCATTTATTTGTGGAGATTGTTATTGCTAAGAGGAGGGCGCACAACTAGTAGCGAGGGGTTGCAGAGGTCAGTTTTCTTCGAGGATAATTTTAGTGGAGAGCTACAACACAGATTCAAAGTTTGGTTCAAGGTTTTCTCCATCAGCGCTTCCAGTTGGCAGAGAGCTTCAATTCAGTGGTTTTGGCAACTTGTGAGGAGGGCGCACCATCCTAGGGCACATCTCTACCATTTGGACTTGTGTTTCAACTTGGTTCAAGTTTCTATTGTATCAGGTTCATATTTTTATTGTACTTGTTGTATTCCACCTTATTTTCTCCACATATATACACTCATATTCCAAACTAGTTTTCCCCCGGGGTGGAGGGGGGTTTATCCAGGGTCATGTTGACAAAAAATACCTTTGTTAATTTTCATGTATGCTAGTGTTTAGAACAACATTATTTGAGCTCTAACATATCTCTATGTGTGTTACATAGCTTATGGTATGCATGTACTAACATATAATGAAAACAAATACATGCTAGAGCACCTTAATGGCCTATGTAACCGTAACAGAACAACAAAGAAGTTACTAAACAGTTTGTTGTTATAAAATAGCAGCAAACCCTTGTTTGACAATTGAAACTTAGATCCAACTTGAGGTCAAAGACATACCTAGTTGGAAGCTTGTTAGGACCTGTAAAATCTTCACATAGGACAGGTACTTCTGCATTAGCATGTATTTATCATGTGGAAGTCGTCAAAGAATCTTCTAGTCTTGAATTTAATTGAGTTAAAAGGAATTAATTAAAGAAAATTGTGTTTATTAGTGAATTGAGATATTTAAGGAACATGCATAACATGCAACATGTAATCTAAATCTTTAGTGGGTGTGAGAAGTAATCTCAACCATATATGACTTTGGAGATTAGAAATAGATTGTAACTCATGATTATAAAAGCAAGGCTAGGAGAAGGAGGAAGACACTTTTGATGATAGATAAAAATGAGACACTTTTTATATGAGATCAATTTCAAAGAATTTTGATGAGAGGTCAAGGTCAAGAGACTTCGGTGAGAGACCAAGGTCGAGGATAACATAGAAATACTTTTTCTAGTGTGAGGAGTGTAGGAGCAAAGAAGGACTTTTGCTTACACTGGAGTAAGAAAATCTCATAGGTTGGTTGAAGAGATTTCATCTAAGTGTTGATAAGAGGGTTGGATCAAAGGACTGTGATTCAAGATTTTGGATAAGTGCAGAAGGACTTCCATATAGAAGTCATACAAGTAAAGGAGGAGAGAGAGCAGAAGCAGTCGCAAGTGGGTTCCAGTCAACATAAGCCACGGGAAAAAGTTGGACCATACAGATCTTTTTGTGTAGACTTTTTATACAGATATGTGATTCACAGTGGGTCGAATTGTGTATATACACAGATAAAAAGAGAGTGAATCATGTATGCCTTGGGAAACATGCCAAAACAGGTCGAGCAATATCACAATAATTTCTAGGTTTGTCTGTAGTGTATAATTCTCTCAGTTGGCCATTTTCCCTATTATGAGAGCCTTGATTTGACCTTAATAAATGCATAATTGGAATGATTTTCCCTTCAGGGTTTTTCCAAGGGTTTATACCCGAAAATATTGGTGTTTATGTGTGATTGATTTGGTTTCCATGTTTATGTTTATGTTGCATGTTTAGTTGATTGCACATCTATGTTTTAATTAGATAAATTAATTTTATTTGAGCTAAATGTCGGGTGTTGAGTAGAGTGGTAAAAGATCAACATGGTATTAGTGCATACCAAGGGTTGAATCCATTGGAAAATAAACATGGTATCAGAGTCGAGGATTTGAAGGAAAGAGGGAGCCTAGTCTCTAAAGGGAGGAAACAAAGATGATATATCTTATTAGATTGATAACCAGTGAGGGAAATTGAAGGACAAATTTTAGGGAAACAACATTTTCAGCTGAGGGTTATCAGATCATATATTGGATATGGTGAACACATTGAAGATTGAGGACATGTTAGAAGGGGAAACAAACTTCTAGGCTTGGAAGGAAAGTTTTATTCTTCTATTTGAGGAGAATGACCTCAAAGAGTATGTTGAGGTTGTGGTTGCAAGTCCTACTGATCCGCAGTAATTGGAAGCTCACGAGAAGAAAAAATTAAAGGCCAAGAAGGTGTTACTAGAATCCGTAAAGGACCACTTGATTCTGCACATTGTTGAGAAGAAATATGGGAAGGAAATCTATGATGTTTTTGTGAGTGTATACCAAAGCAAGAATACATGAAGGTTGCTACATTTGAAGCACCGACTTCAAGTTGTAAAGATGTCCAGTGAGGACACAGTTGTGAACTATCTTATGAAGATTACACAGATATGATATCAACTTGCATCCATTGGCGAGATAGTACATGATGTTGAGTTGGTTAATGTAGCATTGAGAGGTATTACCAAGTCTTGGGAACCTTTTGTGTAGGGGATCTGTGCATGAAAGGTAGTGTCAGGTTTTGATAGACTATGGACTGATTGTATTAAAGAGGAGACTCGGTTAGAGTCCAGGGATGGTTTGAAGAGTATCCATGATGAGAACTTTTCTCTTGCTATCTAGGAAAGGAAGGGATAGAAGGTCAAGAAGATTTCTAGTGGAGAGTCTATCGCTCAAGATGGAAGAAAAAGAAGGACATGAGCAAAGTCAAGTGATTTTCATGTCACAATTTTGGACATTATGTAGGGAATCGAATGTCCACATGGGAAAAAGGGGTGAATGAAACACAACCAGATTTAGTTGCATTGGCAAAGACTCAAGTGGATGAGTTTTTTAAGAAGTTTGAACATATTAAGTTCTTACTTGTTTCCCAGACGGTACTATATCATATAGTGCAGGATTGAAATATAGTGGATCCACATTTCATATGATAGGCACATGAGAGGTGTTTAAGAGATTCATAGAGTTTGAATCATAGGTGCATGTGGAACTTGGTATGGGGACCAAGCATGCAGTGAGGGGATCTAGAATAGTGTTATTCCAAATGGAGTCGGGATGTGTTTTGAGAGTACATGATGTGCTATGGGTTGCAAAACTCAATAAGAGTGTGATCTCAGTCTCAATGATTGAGAAGAAGGGATATCAGGTATTATTCTGAGATGGATAGATGTTAATCATGCCCATAGGATATAGCTTAGAAAAATCAGTTGTCTTTGGAGTTAGATAGAGAAAATTGTATAGGATAAAGGGCCAGCCTATGTGAACAATGGAAAGTAGTAGAGTGGTAGAGAACATGGATCGTGTAGCTCTGAAGGTTGAGCATATTAGAGGGATTCATACTTCAGGTTCAGCTGGGAAGGAGCAACCTTCCAAGTTTTTCAAGAAGGAGTCATGGTATGATATGACCATGGAGGATGCTCATGAGTAGAATACTTCTAGGAGCATGTTCAGAGGCAGTGACTCTCTAGAGATAGGTCAAATCATGATGGCAGAGATAGCTTATTTGTCAAAGGGAGCAACCAATCAGGTGTATTGGAAAGCAGGCATTGTAGCAAATATTTTAGCGAATATTGAGGCAACTCCAGGTGGGAGAAGTACCTTCCTCACTAAGAGGGAGTGTTGATGTTGATGGTAGCATCAGACAGATACTTCCGCATTGACATGTGTCTAGCATGTGGAGGTCATCAAAGAATATTCTAGTCTTGATTTTAATTTAGTTCAAATGAATTAATTAAAGTAAAATTGTATTTTTTAGTGAATTGATTTATTTAAGGAACATGCATAGCATGCAACATGTAATATAAATCTTAAGTGGGTGTGAGAATTAATCTCAACCATAGATCACTTTTGAGATTAGAAATAGATTGTAACTCATGATTATAAAAGAAAGGCTAGGAGAAGGAGGAAAACACTTTTGATGAGAGATCAAAGCGAGACATGTTTGATAGGATATCAAAGTCAGAGAATTTTGATGAGAGGTCGAGGTTGAGAGACTTTGGTGAGAGACCAAGGTTGAGGATAGAATATAAGGACTTTTTCTAGTGTGAGGAGTGTAGGAGCAAAGAACGAATTTTGCTTACACTAGAGTGAGGAGATCTCATAGGTTGAGTGAAGAGATTTCATCCAAGTGTTGACCAGAGGGTTGGATCACAAAGGACCGTGATTCAATATCTTGGATAACTGGACTTCCATATAGAGGTCATACATGTCAAGGAGGAGAGAGAGTAGAAACAACCGCAGGTGGGTTTCAGTCAACATAAGCCACAGGAAAAAGTTGGATCGTACAAAGATTTTTGTACAAACTTTTTGCATGGATATGTGATTCACAATGGATCGAATCACGTATATATGCAGATCACAAGAGGGTGAATCACATATGTCTTATCACTGAAATTTCGTCTACAACATAACATGCAGATGGTTACAAAAATACAGCACTGCCAAACAACCATTAGTTCACCTACATCACCAAAAATACATTTCCAAGAGGCAAAAACTATACAACTAGACAAAAATTGTCATGTGCTAACTCACTAAAGGAAGTGCCCACACAATGCACAGGCCAAATAAGCTCGTAGAGAGCACAATGTGCCATGTGTGTGACTGTGTAAGAGAAAAGTCACGCACTCTTGTGAACAACGCATGTATGGTTCTTGTCAACCCCTCAACCACTTATGGACCATCTCCCAACTTGATTTGACCCTGAGATCTGAGATGAATCTGAATGGGGGGTTGGTCAAGGACCAAAGGGTTCCCTAAAGGGCCCCTTGTTCACACGAACAACCAATTGAATATTTCCTTGAAATAATTCTATAAATGGAGGCCATGGGTGCTCTAAGAATTTAATAATTTCATAGTATTGTTATGTTGCCTCAATCCTCCCTTGAGAATTCTCTTTTCTCCATGGAGCATTCTAGCAACATTTCAATAGGCCATTCCACTCACCTCTTGAGGGAATAGTCATTGATTTTTTCATCATTTTCTTTTTTTTCTATCATTGTAAGAAGAGCTCTCCATTAGGGAACTCAAGAGACCTCCCAAGGAGGAAGAGGGGACTCATAAGTCCTCTTTTCTCTATGATGTTTTTCCAACTAATATAGTTATCCATTGGTGGCATAATCTTGTTCATTTGTTGATTATTTTTGGTTCAAATTTTCTTATGCATTCTAGTTCTATTTTTTTAGTTGTTTTTAGTTTGTTTACTTATTTATTTCATGTTCTTAGATTCTCTAACTCATGCACCAACCTCTGTCTTGTCTAGCAGGCCCAACTAGACATTCAAGTGCCCTTGTTTTTCTCACCCAAGTGACGAAACGAACACAACATATTGAAGACCATACTGGGGATAAGGTATCAATTTCCTCCCTATTTGGGATTTGAGAGCACTTCTATTTGACCCATTTTCCTTGCAGGTACCAAAACCTATTCAGCCTTACCTATCAAGAGCTAATTTTGGAGCTGGAGGAGGAG
>JASDQU010103669.1:181686-272801 GCA_032191745.1 Picea mariana
ACGAGTATCAGAACATGCACTGGTGTTTCATCCCACAGGTGGGCACTATGCGCCCAAAGTACTTCTATTCTCTATGCATTGTGTGCCAAAAGGTCTTATGTTCTCTACGCACTGTGTGCCCACTGCACCTCTGTCTAAATTGTAACCTGCGCACCTATCTAGAGTTTCAAATTTGTAAGAGTTTTTGTGATGATTTGAAGGCCCCTAGCCTTCAAAATATTTATTTCATGAAATTTTTAAATGCACACCACTTAGAATCCTTTCCCATATGAAAGGTTAGTCAAACATAGGAACTTAGGGGGTAAAAAGAACCATATTTCTCCTTTTTTTCTTTGGTTTCCACATGGATGGCTTGTTTGGTTTGTAAAAGTTAAGTTGAGATTGTTTTTCTATCACATATAAAAACACTTGCAATGGGACCAGAAATCAACTTTAATCATTGAGTATGCTCTTCTCTCGCACCATAGAGTGATCTTCGGAATCAAAAAGGTGGTTAAGGGGACATTTCATATCCCTTAAAAAAATATTTAGGAGAGGACAAAGCCCCCCTAGGGATCCTCTTATTTCTTTTTGAAATCATATTAAATTTGTAAGGGCCCATACATGTCCACATGTTGCAAACTTAGGATAGTTTCTTGAGAATTACTTTCTTAGTTTACATCACTAGGAGAGTTTAAAGATCAAAGTAACGGGCCCATACATTCCCACATGCTTCCAATTTAGGATAGTTTTTCAAGCTTTCTTAGTGTAAACAATAATAGGGAGTTTAAAGGATTGGTAAGGACCCATATGTTCACATGCTAGTTATTTATGGATTTTAAAACTCCGCAAGGTTGTACCAATGACATCTAGTAAGATAGGTAACCAAGATTTGTAAGGACCACAGGAAGTCCACATGTTGCAAATTCACACCTAAACTTATTAAACATTTGGCACATTTATTCACTTGATCACACACAAAGTCAATCCTCACTCACATAATTTCATCTTGACTTGTGAAGGTTGAATTAGGTTTTCTCCAAAGGAATTCTGAAACATCCCACTATTTCTTGAAGAAATTATCCACACCCACTTAATTCAAATGAGATTGGTTCACACCCCCAATCTCTCAGCCCACCACATCTAAAAAATTTCTAAAAACTCACTAAGTTTTCCTCCACAGGAGGTGCCAAAAGAAATTTTTTAGTCTAGATAGGATCTTGGGGGTAGGCATCCAAATAACCCCCTGTTATCTAGTTCTCACATTTTCAAACATTAGAAGTTGAGAAATAAGGAACTTTAAAATCCTCCAAGTCAAGTGTTCCTAACACCATAAGGCAGGGAGATACCGTGAAGGGTTGAAGGTCAAGGTCCAGTTGTTCTATGCATCCCCCCTTGAGTCACCCAACTCTTGGAAGGGAACCATCCTGTGACCCATTTTTTAGGCCGAAAATCTAAATGTCGCACTTTGACTGAGGTACCTAGTGGCCAGATTTAGGACATCTACCCAGGTGGAAATTGTGGGCTGCAATTGCACCTTGATAATATTTTGTGTGGATATTGGGAAATATTGGCATCTCTTTCAGGATTTTCACCCTCTACCCCTCATTATAACTGATTATTTCATCCTTCACTAGTTCCTCTTCCGGTGGCTTCAGACCCCACTGTTGAGTACTCTTGGAAGGTCCAGTGCTATTTGAGAGGAAGGATGGTACATCTTTTAGGACACAAGCATTCATTTTATTTGTTCTCCCACGCGGAAAAAATCTACCTACCCACATTAATGCTTATTTACAGTTGATGATGCTCATTTTATTACATGCAATTATGAGTTTTATTGTGAAGGTCCAAATTGTACAAAATATATTGTTCATTTATTTCTCTCATCGCCATTTGCACACATTCAATTTTCCATTCAGACATCATAGGAGACCCACAGAATCCCCGTCGTTCCAGACACTTGCATAATCTCCCTCCTATTCTAGGAGGAGTTCCTAGTCTTTTCGACTCACCGGCTCAACCATATCACACCCCCATGAGTGCCACTATTTTGGGATCATATTTTCTTGGTTTTACTTCACTTGGGTCCAATTCCCAAGGCCATTCATCCACTATCTCTCCTTCACAAGGAGGTGAGGGGAAAACTTCTTCTCAAGGGATAAGTACAAATCCACCAAATCCCCCTTAAGGGTCAGGTCCACTACCTCCTCACACAATGGATGGAACTAATCCTCCACCACCATCCCCCATTCCATATTTGGTGTCTCTCAACATTCCTGATTTGATTAATCTCATGAATGATCCTATATTGCATGACCCCACATGGCCCAATATGCCTACCAAATTACCTTCAGATATCCCAAAATTTGAAGGAAAATAGGGGGAAGATCCTGCCAACCATGTCATGACCTTCCACTTATGGTGCTATTCAGACAACATAATGGATGAATCCATCCTCTTAAGGTTATTTCAATGTACACTTATTGGTCCATCAACCAAATGGTATGTGGACGAAAAATCATGATCTCACGTGAATTTCGAATGATTGGCCAAAGCCTTTTTAGCCTTTTTCCAACTACCAGTTCATCATGACACTGGTTTAGAACTTATCTCTGAATGCAAAAAAACCTCAGCTACACATATTTCTTACCAAATTCATGAATGGCATCGATGACATAGTTTATGTAAAGCAGAAACCACCAAAGAACAACGTCTCGATTGGTTTCTCAAATCACTCGTCTCTATACTTGCCAAAGATGTGGTATCCATCTTCCCCCAATCTGAAGAGGAAGCCATCAACAAGGCTCAACAGTTTGACCTCATTTATGCTCAATCGAGTTACTTATACATAGTAATACCTGATGCACCAAGAACCGTACCATTCGACTAGAAAAAACTTCGGATGTTTCACACAACGGATGGATTGATTGGTACCACAACACACCACAACCCATACATATAACCACCACCTATGTACGGTACACCCCAATATTTTTCAATATATGGAGGACCATCTTATTACCCTCCTCCCCTTTACCAACAACCATATCTTGTTTCTCCCCTCCCACCCATGAGTGGACCCTTGTCGACACCCATCATGCGCCTGACTTCTCAACCAAGTTCAGGTTCCCCCTCTACCTCAACATATAAACTGGGCACTAGTGAAAGTGCTTCAGCTTCCTATGCGCCCTATGGATTGTTGCCACAAAACAATCTATATTTTCCATTTTATGGTCCTCCACAGCCGATTTCTCCTCCACAGGGACAACCACACATCGGTGTTAACTTTGTTCATCCCTCCCCCATTCAACAATTTCATACTTTTGAACAGTTGAATACGAAAAATCTGGCCCATCAGTCGAATAATGCCAAAAAGAAAGAAAAAAATTGAAACAATAATAACCCAGGACCAAGAGGAAATAACCCCCAAAAAAACCAACCTACTGGGGGAAACCAGACTCGGGGTAACCAAAACCCCCAAGTGGACAATAACAAAAAACTCCAAGGGAGGAACAACAACAAAATCCTCGGGAAAAAATTTCCTTGTGCCCTTTGCGGTGAGCATGGACATTACACTCACCATTTCCCCCAAATTTCCGACTTCGAACGGATGAAATAATCCATGAATGTTCCACGTCCTCCAGCATCGCCTGCCCCCTCAGCAGGCCCCACAACACTATTTACAAAAACCACCCCGACAATGTTTCAAAACCCCATTCCACACCAAGGTGTGATGAATACCCAACAGGATGTACATCCTGCCCCACCATAAGTGGGACAATATCAAAACCATGGAAATCCTGTGGATCACNCAAGGGAGGAACAACAACAAAATCCTCGGGAAAAAATTTCCTTGTGCCCTTTGCGGTGAGCATGGACATTACACTCACCATTTCCCCCAAATTTCCGACTTCGAACGGATGAAATAATCCATGAATGTTCCACGTCCTCCAGCGTCGCCTGCCCCCTCAGCAGGCCCCACAACACTATTTACAAAAACCACCCCGACAATGTTTCAAAACCCCATTCCACACCAAGGTGTGATGAATACCCAACAGGATGTACATCCTGCCCCACCATAAGTGGGACAATATCAAAACCATGGAAATCCTGTGGATCACAATATCCTCCTCACTAGCGAAGAAGAAATTCTTTTACACGTGCATGGTTATCAATACAGCGCACCCCCTAAATCTGATCCTACCACTTCGAAAGAAGATCCATCTACAACCAGAAAACCCTTTATGATTCCACACCCTAACATTAAACCCCCATTTTTATCCCTCGCGATCTGGTACGACAGAATGTCAACAACCCTCAGGCTAGGGAAGCACACAATTACAGTCTGGTCGATGACTTGGCAATATCTGTTGCATCCATGTCTGTATTGGAGGTCCTCCAAACCTGTCCAACTCAACGTAAATCATTAATTTCCACTTTGGGGGTAGTCGACCCAGCTGATACTAGACTCATCACATTTGATCTATATAGTGGGGAACCTCATCTCCCCGCTTTGGTAGCTTTCCAGATACCAGTCAAGATTCAGAACATCAAGGTTCATCAATGTATCATTGATGAAGGTGCATCCACATGCATCATGTCCAAAATTGTATGGCAGAAACTTGGCTCCCCTGATCTAGTACCATCTGCCATCACTTTAAGAGCTTATGATGGTTGACCATCCTCCCCTAAAGGGCTCTTTCAAAATTTCCCCGTCGCACTTGGGGGAAAAACCATCCTGATTGACATTGAGGTTATTGATGCCCCACTCGATTACAACATATTGTTTGGATGTAGTTAAATGTACGCTTTGAAGGCAGTGGCCTCTTCTGTGTTTCGAACGATGATGTTCCCCCACAATGAGAAAATCATCTCCATCGACCAAGTTTCACATTATGATCCTAATCACTATGCCAACATCGATAACATCTTGCCTCTTGTCCGCACTAGTTGTGATTCTTATTCACTCATTGATATGGGCCCCAGAATTTTCAAGGACCCATCCTTGCTAGGGGCATACCATGGAGCACCACCTCTCCTACACCCTTCAACACAAGTGTGTGTCATATATTCTAATTTAACTGACACCAGAGACACCATCCCTCCCACTAAGGCCTCTCCCCACCTCGACGTCCCACTAGTTGAATAAATTATACCTCAGGGATTGCCTGAGAACCCTACCACACCACTTATCCCTGATTTTCCCCTCTCCTAGGGGAAAATCCTAGTTTGGGAGACAATCCCCCAAGCCATCACTCAAATTTCCTTTTTCTATCCCCCACCGGGGGTACAAGCATTTCAGGTAGTTGCGATGCTTACCCTCCCCAACATGGTGCTCGCCATCCCTGTACAGTATCTACAACCCCCCCCCACAATGGTTTCTCAACCATCCCTCCCTCCTCAGACAGAGGGAATCCCAATGAAGATTCTAGTACTAACTCCGGCCATGCCACCCTCATCCCCAATCGCCAACACCACTACTACGGCTGAGAGAAGGCAGAAGAAAAAAGATCCTACCACTCCACTTCCTCCCTGAGTTCAACTTCCTTACGCACTCTGCGAAAGAGAAGGACACCCCACTAATAGATTTCCTTTTCTTCCTTAATTATGCAATATGATCCGACTCCCTCGAGCAACTACATCACTCACTGCTTCACCAATCACACCTAGTACTACCACAACATCCCCCACTACAGGTAGTAAAGGTGTGAACCAAATTTTCTTGTGCCATTTGTTCAGAGGATGGTGACTACACTCATCATTTCCCTGCTCTACCTCACTTTCTCCAGACACTAACGGAAGTATGCCAAACCTTCCAGCAAGATCCCTCTCCACCACCACTTTTGGGTACCCATGTCACCGACATTCATTATGTCTCTACCTTAGTCCCCGAACAGATGAGATAACCTTGCTCTCTTTGTGACTCACTTTCTCACTTCACATATCGATGTCCTTTGATCATTGAATACAGGCATCCTCAAGTAACCCTTCTTAAAAATCATTTGACCACCTCACCTCAGGTGATGAAAGTGACTCCCCCTATCCCTTCTTCATATTTTTTTCACATCATCTCCCCTGAACCTAAGTCACTTCCCACCCCTCCATGGTTCATGGATAGACTTTCTAAGGATATTCCCCCAAATCCTCCCAATTCTCCGGTTCATTTCCCACAGGAAATCTTACCCCCTACCATAGTTTATCCCCCACGGTATCTCAACATTTGGTTTATGTCAAGAAAACCATCGCAACATGGTTGTGACATCCCTTCTACATCTTCGCCACTTGAGGACACTCACACTGTGATAGTCACCCATGCCCCCTCCACAGATCCCTTGCATTCTCGCATTTTTCACTGCGATGAAGATATCCTGGAGGAACTCAATACCCCTGATTTCCCATGGAATGTGATCCATCATCGAGTGCTTTTTATCTCATAGGAATCCTTTGACCTTCCTATCCAAGCTTCCATATGTGCAATCGAAACCAAGAATTTAATTCCATCAAGGCATATAGACCGGTTCAACAACCCTATCCCTTCCCCCGATGATTTTGAAGAAGGCAACATGGCCAACATTTCCCACACTGTCAAAAATGACATTTCCATCAAACCAAGAATTGTAGAGGAAATCACCATTGTTGTCACATGCTTCCCTAAGGAACTCACAACTTACAAAGCTCTCTTTCAGGAATACCGAGATAATTTTTTTTGGTCATATACAGATATTCCCGACCTCGATCCTTCTATAGTTGAACATCGCATCGACACATGGCCAGATGTCACCCCAGTACGTCAAAATCATTCAACCATCCAAATATGTGGCTATCAAAGCTAAAGTTGACAAGTTATGTGTCGTTGGGTTCATTTACCCCATTGCGTATACCTCATGGGTTTCCAACCCCGTCCCTGTTAACAAAAAAAAAGGCACTATTCACGTCTACACTGACTTTCACGATCTCAACCATGTTTGTCCCAAAGACAACTTCCCAACCCATTTCATTGACCAAATTATCGATGATTGTGCTAGCCATGAGGCATTGTCCTTCATGGATGGGTTCTCCGACTACAATGAAATCCAAATCCATCCAACAGATCAGTATAAAACTGCTTTCACTACCCCATGGGGTACGTTTTTTTATCGTGTCATGCCTTTTGGCCTAAATAATGTAGGTGCTACTTTCCAACGGGCCATGAATTATGTTTTCCATGATCTCACTTGCGTCATCCTCACTTACTTGGGTGACCTCACTGCTCAATCCAAGAGACAAACTCAACATTTAGATGACTTACGAGTTGTCTTTCAACGATGTCGCCAGCGCAATATCTGCTTGAACCCCTCAAGTGTGTATTTTGCGTCACTGCCAGACACCTCCTTGGGTTCATAATCTCCCAACACGACATCACAGTGGACCCCCTCAAGGTCCAAGATATCACATAAATTCCACCACCTAGTAATTTGCGCCAACTGCAGAGCCTACAAGGTAAAGCCAACTTTTTACGACGCTTTATCCCAGATCACGCCACTCACGCACATGGTTTCCTTCGCTTAGTACATCATGATATCCCATTTCTATGGGATGAACATGCCCAAACTGCTTTTGATGATTTAAAAGCAGCATTATCCAATGCCCCTTTGATTAGTCCTCCAAACTATGATCGTGATTACATCCTCTACTTTTTAGTCTCAACCATCTCAGTAGCAGGAGTCCTCGTCCAACTAGGGGATGATGGATGCAAGCATGTTATTTACTACATCAATAAAAACCTTTCAGGACCACCCCTAAAATACAATCATGATGAGAAACTAGCCCTCGCAATTGTCCTCGCAGTTCAAAAACTCTGTCACTATATCTTGCTTTGCACTACCAAAGTCATGGCATATTCTAACCCCATGCAGTACTTGCTTAGTCACTGACAGATTAATGACAAATTTTCCCGATGGATCATCATCCTTGAGAAATATGACCTAGATTTCTCAACTCCCAAAAGAAAGAAAGTACTTTTTCTCGCTGAACTCATCACGACGTTTCCCTCAAATGCTAAAGATTCACCCGTCAATACGAATTTTCCCGACGAACACATATTCTTCATCCCCTCATATGACCTCTGGTATGGTGACCATCAAACACAGAATTTTGGGCCTCATCTCTCTCGAGATGATCGCTAGTGCATTCGCCATCAGGCCCCTTGATACCTCCTCATCGGTGACATTTTATATCGACGTGGGGTAGACACCATACTTCGTCTATGTTTGACCATCGACGAAGCAGACAAAGTCTTGAACGATTTCCATAGAGGCACTTGTGGTGGCCACTTCTCAGGTATGTCCACTACCCAAAAAATCATTTGAGCCTGATACTTCTGGCCCACATTGTTTCATGACTGCATCCATTCTATCAAATGATGCAACAAATTCCAACTCTATTCATACAAAGCACAAGCACCACCCACTCTTCTACATCCAGCCATCACCGCTAGCCCCTTCTAAAAATGGGGAATAGAATTCATGACTTGCAACCCTCCATCTAGTAATGGACACAAGTACATCGTCGTGGTAGTAGATTACTTTACCAAATGGGCCAAAGCCATGCCTACCTTCAACAATACCACTAACATAGCATCGCATTTTTTCTTTAACCACGTAATCACCCATTTCCGAATTCCACTACAATTAGTCTCTGATCATGGTAAGCACTTTGATAATGAGATCTTCGGTGAACTCTCCTCAAGGTTAGGATTCTCCCATGATTTTTCCTCCCCATACTACCCTCAGTCCAACGGACAGGTCGAGGTTGTTAACAAAGTCCTCAAAACCATGTTTTAACGTATTGTCAACAAACATAAGATCAACTGGAATCATATGTTGTTTTCAACATTATGGGCCTATAGCATGGCAGTCAAAACTGCCACCGGTTTTACACCATTTCATCTCGTCCATGGGATCGAAGCTACCCTCCCCATTGAGTGTGAAATTCCCACGATGCGCACCGCCAATGACCTATTACCTGACACTTCTCCAGTGGAGTGGTGCCTACTGATGTTAGAGTCGTTGGATGAAGATCATCGGTCTTCATAACAGAACAATGAGGTAGTTAAAAAATGGTCCAAATCCACCTTTGACCAGCATGTCAACCTTCGCTAATTCAACGAAGGAGATCTCATCCTATCCTACGATTAGTTGTGCCTAGTTCTTATCGGGTCAGGGAAATATGGCTGACCCATCATATACATCTATGGTTCAATCACTCCATCTGGCCCCAATCAAAAATGGTTGAACTCGTAGATGCTTTTCATCCCCCCGAATACCTATCTTTCTTGCTCACGATACTCTCGGTCATGGGAAATTCGACTCATTATGGCATGGAACCTACATTGTCCAACACTACCTCACTAAAGGCACATACACCCTGAACTCTCCAGAAGGCTATCCTCTCAAACAACTCGTCAACGGGTTGTAGTTAAAGAAGTTTTATGCCTGAGCATAGTCATTCTACACTAGGATTTTTCTTTGTACACATTTGTAGAGTTTTTGGTCTTATTTTTAAACCTCCATGCCTCATGTCTGATCTACCATCCATGTTATTGAAAGATGCATCTTCCATCGTCCTACCACATCGTTTATGCTAACGGAGCTAGCTGCTAGACATAGAATCTCACTTCAACCGCTTAGGCCCTCTACACCCCCTCACATGAACTACTCCACTACAGCGGCATATGTTTTGTCTCAGCCACCAACAACCAAGAAGAATATGTTGTCATTATTGGTATCCTTGGTGAGGCTAGTCACCACCACATTTGGCACCTTAGCATCTTATTATATTCCTAGCTTATCGTCCTACAACTCAACAATGTATATCATGTCTGCGATCCTTGACTCTTTCGCAAATACCTGCAAGTTAGATTCTTATCTCGAAACTTTGATTCAATTAAATTTACACATATTCCATGACAATTAATCAAAAAGAAGATAACATGGCTAACATAGTGTTAGATTGGCATTTATCACATCAAGACATCATCACACATACATAAATCATCAAACATCGGTCACAACATATAGATTATACATCATAATCCATCACAAATATCAACACATGTAAACACCACAAAATATCCAAAAGATGTATATCCATATATATATATATATATATATATATATATATATATATATATATATATATATATATATATCAGTCAAAGTATCATAAATGTTTACAAAAAGTACAACATATACATCGCATGTAGGCAAGTGAGTCCCATCACCCCTAGAGGTATAAAATGGGTACCCCCTACCCTATACAAAATGGGTATCAAACTACCTTGTACAAAATGGGCTCGCGGGCCTATATAAATACAAAAATACATAACCGACACTCATGGCACCTCCAGAGATCCCCCACCAGGTCCTTTGTCAGCAGGAGGTGCCCCACCAGTTGGGGCTCTTCTAGGTCCAGGTGGCAGTCGACTAGTCATCGCTACCCCTTCTACAGCTTCCTTGTGGATCAAGGTCTACCATTCTACAGGACCTCCCACACACTTCTCCAGGACTCTCTCATCCTGAATTTTGGACCACATGCCCTCCGACACACCCTGCAACACCATCTCCAACTGACGTTGAAGATCATCTATCCCCCCGTCGGCCTCTACCTGTGGTGCACGCGATGGCCTTGCACCTTGATCATTGAACCGACGTCTCTAGCCAGCCCTTGCCTCATCTATTGGCCTCGCACCAACATCATCCCTCTGGCATCACTCTCCTACCCGCGATGGTCTCACTGGCCCCTGGTGAGCCGACTCTCCAACCATCTCCGCCTCTCGGCCTCGATGCCCCACATCTACAAACATAAAAATATAGAATCAACATCGATATACATATAAACATATGCTACACTATCCAAATCACAAAACATAAACACACCAACATACCTCTCTAGTCCTAGACCTCTCCAGGAGGCAGCTCCATGTCTGGGTCGTGCCGAAAATCCATCCCACCATATGGGAATCAAAGTATGATATGTGGCATGTGATGCCACGCATGTGAGAATGTGGTTGTAAATTAGTGGCCACTCTCTCCCCCCCGTGTCGTGCCAAAATCTGAGCCCACCACATCAGTCACGGATCCTACAACCCTGCAAGCGGAAACAACACCCTCGGGCGCAACATGTAAACCCTCTCCAGAAACCATACCACTAGGATCGATCCAAACACAAAATCATCGGAGTTGGTGGTCTAACACCGGTGAATCTTCCCTATAATCCTAGAATGCAGCATCAAACCCCAGGAGAAAAATTCCCCATCTAGGACCCTCTCCATAATCCTTAGTTGAACACCAGTGATCTGTTGAGTAGCTAAGGATCCATATATCCTCACAATCATGGCCATGATGCATTGATGCAAAAGCGCACCCATCGCCTCAATGCAAACAACCAAACCTAAAATCAGTTTCAACCCCATACAATAACGCCATGCCACATCTATCAACTGCACATCCCTTGGTAGTTGGGGGTCAGCAAGCAGGCCCATTCCCCGAAAGGGGAACCCCATAAAAAAATACACATCCTCAACAACTGAGAATTTTAGTTACTATCTCTGCACAATGAAGTACTACAGATTAGCGCTCCACATCGATATAATATATTGAAGCAAATACTCCTGTGATTGTATCAGTGGGCAGTCAAAGAACTTGAGCAACCCACAAAATTCCAAGAGTCTCTGAACGCCGGGCTCCTCTCTCACCACCTCCCAGAGGCGCTCCCAGTATCACTCCCTTCAGTGGACTAGCACGATAAACTGATCACCTGCATTCACAAATAAACACTTGGTCAACATTCATCATTCATCAAACATATCACAAAATTAAAAATTTCAAAAAAACCCTTAGCTTCGCCTCCAGTGCACATATTTCAACCCCACATGCATGCACATATGCACACTTTCTCTTTGCACAGCTGCCCATCAATGCACAGCTGTCATAGAAACAGTTGTGCATCAATGTGTAGTTGTCACACCCACAAGTGTGCACCCATGCACACCTTTTCTCTACACAGCTACACACTGATGCGCAGCAATCTGAGAAACAATTGTGCACAGTGCGCAGCTGTAATTCCAACGGGTGCACATCTCATGTGCACCTATTTTTCCCACCCACCCGCCCCCATGCACGAATGTGTTCAGCACAACCGCACATCATGTGCAAGAGATGAAATTATACCTGCACATCTCAATGCAAGTATCCTTCCTTCTCCCACACATTAGTGGACCCACCCCCAAACCTACCCTAATATGACCATCCATACAACCCCTACCTACAAAATACAAACTACATACTGTGCAGGAGGATGGAACCACTAACCTGACTCTCGCAAATCCTGGATCGGTTGGCTCGAACTCCCATAATCTTTGAAACTCCTCCAAATACTCTCGTCAATTCACTATAGCAACAGGTACAAATGAGGTGGCATTGTGGGCCCCACAACCATATATAGTCCCTTTTTCCAAAATTCCACACTCAGTTACAGGATCTTAGAGTCTTTGTTTCTCAATCTGTTTTCAGCTACGGGATCAGGGTCCCACCATCTACACAATCACATTCCTTGGATCACCATCGACACTCGTCCCCGGGGGATCATTTTTCTCCCATCACATCCAAGTATTCATGCTCATGTTCAACATTATCAAATGATTGTTATATGTTCTTTATCTTCAGATATTTTTCACGTCGGGTATTTGGTTTTCATGCATGCAAGTACTTGGTCATCACAAACCAGTGCAGCTCCTTCAGGTATATGTTCGACACTATCATGTAATCATTCCCTCTAAATATCAATTGCATCATCCAGTCACACCCTCCGACATTCACCTTTAGGGTCCCTACATCCATCTCTGCAGTATTGTCACCTCTATTGCATTTTGGTACTATCACCCGATAGCAATCTCCCCCACATGAGTTGTCCCATTCATAGTTCCCCTTCGTAATTTGATACTCATGCTTTTTTCACCCCCTAGGGATAGGAGTCTCGATCATCTTACGCATTTTTGAGAATAATCCACATACTTCTTTTCATCATTTTGCTAGATTTCCCAATGGACTCCCAGGTTATCTCATCTCGGTTCGATTTTGACTGCACCTCTGCAGTATCATTAACCCTCCATTTCATCCACACTCATCTTTCCCATCTTTATATTTTCCTCCATTCATTTACCTCATATAGAAACCCACCCATGGGGCCCCCACCCTCCACCAGTTCTCCACATAACTTGCGCTCTCACAGGCCAAGCCACCTTGCACTGGGGCACCCATTTCTGTATCTTGAAACTCGTCCCAATTTATTCTTTATTTATTTGGTAATTGTAAAAAGCCTTTGTTTCCCACATTTACTTATCTTTTTGTTGTCACCCTTACCAACCTTCTTTTTATGGAAACGCAACCCATGTCACCCTTGGTTGGGGAATCCACTATCCTTTACTCATTCTGACATCGTCCATAACCCTCGAGTATCCCACAGTCCATGTACCCCTGATCTCTGAGTTTTTCCACTTTGTCACACCTCTGGCACACTTTAACCCAATGTCTAGTCATCCCCCTGACACTAGATACAATTTTTACGGTTGCTGCTAATCATCCTTTCAAACATACCCCCAACCATGGGCAGTCTTGAGCCTCACTGCCTCTTGACTTCGTCCATGTTCCATATCAGTTGCTGATCTTATCTCCATATATTTCATGAATCCCTTTGCTTCATAGAGTCGCATCTCCCTATCTGTCGACATCAACACAGTTTCGAGAAGGGAGACAATATATTGACTCTCATTACCTTTAAAATGAGGAGTCTTAGACGACACAGAGAGAACCATCATTACTCTCTGATGTCATTGACCCCCATAACATTCGACTTCAACAAAATCTCATGTTACAATGGGTCTTACTACGCAACTATTGCAGTTGTTTTATACCATCCGAAGAACTCTGAATTTGTTAAGCCATCAATGCCTACGAGTCATCGACACTTTTTACAAGCATCCTTGCCTCTTTTCAGAGTATGTTCACCATCATAATTTTCATCTGTTGTTATCAAACCGCCCCAGAGGGCACTGCAGTTATCTACATCAGCATACAACATCAGTTATTGTTTTACATTTTGAGTTACATGACACGAGAATGGGGCATGCCCACCTCGTTTGTATACAGATATTATTTTCTCTCCCTAGAGAAAGGTTTGGGTCCCACAGTTTCATCTCTCCCTCCGACGGATCACTCTTGTAGTTCCTATCAACACTCTTCCTTACAATGGCACTCTCAGTAGAAGAAACATTGATGTATTTCGGCTATATGTATGCTCCTAACCTCACACATCAAGGGGCATATGTTATCACTGAAATTTCATCTGCAACATTGCATGCAAATGGTTATAGAAATACAACACTGCCAAACAACCATTAGTTCACCTACAACACCAAAAATTCATTTCCAAGAGGCAAAAACTATACAACTGGACAAAAATTGACATGCGCTAAAACACTAAACGAATCATGCACATAGTGCATAGGATAAAGAAGCCTGTATAGCGCACAATGCGCCATATGCGCGACTGTGTATGAGAAAAGCCGCGCACTCCTGTGAATGAAGCATTTATGGTTCTTGTCAACCTCGCAACCACTTATGGACCAGCTCCCAACTTGATTTGACCCTCAGATCTGAGATGAATCTGAATGGGGGACTAGTCAAGGACCAAAGGGTGCCCTAAAGGGCCCCTTGTTCACACTAAGAACCATTTTAATATTTCCTTGAAATAATTCTATAAATGGAGGCCACGGGTGCACTAAGAATTTAAGAATTTCAGAGTATTGTTATGCGGCCTCAATCCTCCCTTGAGAATCCTCTTTTCTCCTTGGAGCATTCTAGCAACATTCCAATAGGTCATTCCACTCACCTATTGAGGGAATAGGAATTGATGTCTTCATCATTTACTTTCTTTTCTACCATTGTAAGAAGATCTATCCATTAGGGAACTCAATATCCCTCCCAAGGAGGAAGAGGGGACTCATAAGTACTCCTTTCTCTATGGTGTTTTTCCAACTAATATAGTTATCTATTGGTGGCATAATTTTGGTCATTGGTTGATTGTTTTTGGTTCAAAGTTTCTTATGCATTCTAGTTCTATTTCTTTAGTTGTTTTTAGTTTGTTTACTTATTTATTTCATGTGCTTGGATTGTCTAACTCATGCACTAACTTTTTTCTTGTCTAGCAGGCCCAACTAGACATGCAAGTTCCCTTTTCTTTCTCACCCAAGCGACAAAACAAACACAACAATATGCCTTGGGAAATGTGCCAGAATAGGTTGTACAACAACACAGGAGTTTCCAAGTTTGGATGTAGTGTATAATTCTCTCAGTGGGTCATTTTCCCTATTAGAGGAGCCCTGACTTGACCTTAAGAAAAGCATCATTGGATTGGTTTTCCCTCTGATATATTTCCAGGACTTTATACTCGAAAATATTGGTGTTTATGTGTGCTTTATTTGGTTTCCTTGTTCATGTTTTCGCTGCATGTATAGTTGATTACTTAGTTGTGCGTTTAGTAGATAAAGTGATTTTATTTGAGATAACTTCTAGGTGTTGAGTATATTGGTAAAAGATATGTTGTGACTCCCCCACAACAACCTATTTAAAATATCTCATTCAAGAAATATTTTAAATGGGTTCCCCCCTTTTTATTTTTAATTTTTGCAAGGTACTATATTACTATGTTATTGGAAACATACCGGCATAAAGAATTGCTCTTTTTACTTGTACATTCTGAAAGTATTCTCTTTTTAATACTTTCTACATTTTGAATTTGATTTATCACTTTCCCTGCCACACTAACCGGTCTCGGTAAATGAATTTTTCTCATCCCACTCAAACATACAAACTGTGTTATTGAGATGATATCACTGTGTAGATCAGAGCAAAGGAATTTCTAATCGTTTTCTTAGCTTCAGAGTCTTATTCGGGATAACATCAACACCCATTTGGATTATATTATGACATAAACCTTTCAGATAGTCATATCGAAAAGGGTTCTATCAGAATCATCCTTACTAGAGTAATATTTCCCGTGAACAAATTTCAACTTCGATGAACACAGTCTGACGGATCAAGTTTTCAACTCTCTCTATTGTGGATTAATATGTCATTCAATAATTGGTGGAGAGATAAACATGAAGATGATAAGACTTTATGTTTGATTAACCCTGTACGACAATAAATTTATGACTTGGTCGTCGTCGATTAGTCTAGGCTCTCCAAAATGAAAACTCACTCGTTGACTTATTGTTTGTTTTCTCAATATCGCACATTTCTTGAGGAAGGAAATATTCTTCGATACCCTTCTGATTGGAGTTGTGAAACTTCTCCAATATTTTGAACGTCGATTGAGAAACTCTGATAACATGCTCCTAACCTTTCTCAAAATATGACCTTCGGCACAAAAATCGATATTAAAAAAATAATATCCGTCGATTCTTTTGCATCAGAGTGTGAATACAATGGTGAACTTTTTCATTCTGATGAAAACAACTCTGATGGCTTATATAACCGTCCACGTCCTTAAACTTTTGACATGCAAATCAAAACTAGGTATGGAATATTCTTCGATATCTATATATCGGAGCACAAGTTACTATGTCAACGTTCCTCCTGTAATAGCAAAGACTCTGATGACCATGATTTCAAATTTTCGCCCCATATCATTTCGATGCACGGATTTGGGCAATCCTGACTTTCAAATCACATTAATGGAACCATAAAGCTTCACTTTTTGAACTAGTCATAGTACACAAATCATTCAATTTGTTTGTTAGCGTAATTAAATCCTATATTCTAGCCCTAAAACCCTCATTGATATCATATTGTTTCTTTGTATGCTGAGTAGTCTCTTTATTTTGCATTAATCATCTATGTAATGCATAAAAAGCATTGTTTTTAGTATGATTAGAGGTTTCTTGTTATTTTGAATTACTTTGTTGAATGATTTTTCATTATTTAGATAACTAATGATTACTGTGTTGATCACATGATATAAGGAATAATATATGACAAGTCATAGGACTCAGAGATACAAGAATTTGGTGCCCTATGATTCATCTTTTGTGCCTGAAACTTCTTCCCTCCAGGAAGAGGTTTTAGCAACTGATACAACCTACAATACCGGTGAACATCATTCCCTCAGATATGGTGAGATATATAGGATCTTCAATACTGAGGACTTTCCTCGAGAATATGAAGACATATAAGTGTACTAGAACATCCAAAAGATAATAATTCACATGGTAGTTGCCTGACTTGCATTATTTCCTTATGGCGAGGTGACCTTGTGGTGCTTCAAGCAGTTTGAACCAAGGAAAAACACAATTATGAACAAATCTGGATGATAAATAACATCTCTGAGGACTGAATATGTTAGTACAATACATCACCTTCTTGGGCCTACGTGCTTCCTTAATGATTTGTTCCTCAAGGGCTTTGCTCAAAATAACAAAGGCCCAGCCAAATTAATGAAGAAATGGTGGGTGGATGAAGACAAACCATTCAAGAAAGGACATAATCTCATCCCCACACAAGAGTTCAAGGCACCATATAATATGTTGATAGCGACATTGAACTGATTATATGGTGAAGATAAGTGCACATATTTTTAGACAGATTGGCTACCCATGGATCATATGATTGTGAAGATAGGACAAGCGTTCAATTGGGCAGAGATATTAACATTTAATATATGGCTCAATGTGAATAATGTACCAGGTATGAAAAATCCATGCTTCTATATGGCAATGTATTTGATTGATGTTATTTGTTCCTCAATACCATTTCCCAATATCATATGGAATTGGGATCTTGATCAACCCCCTGGGCACATGTATTTCTCCAAGTCATAGAACATAAATTGTAAGAGGTATTTTTATGATTTCTGTGATTTTTCCTCTCTCCTCTCTAACTGGTATTTTTGGGTTCCCAAGGCATCGAATTTCAAGTGAAACTAGAGTTGGGATGAAAGGTATAGATGATTGGTATCTAGGAAAATACTACACCTATATCAGAGTATATGGTGCTACAGGGTCCCCTCATTTTTTTCCTTACTTTGTAAAAGATCATCTTTTGATGAAAGAAATATCCTATCAGACCATAAGAACATGGGTTACTTCCTTTCTCATGAGAAATAGTAAAACAAATTGGCCTTTGTTTCCTATATACATACTCAATTATAGTCTATTGAATGGAAATCATGCTAGAAAAGAAGTAGAGGCCTTACAAGATTTATGTTTATGCCCGGGGAGTGCGAAGGGACATGATCCACATGAGCTCGTAGTGAGTCATGTTAGATCTATGGGTCTTACTCATCCTAATATGCATGTGGTAGATTTAGAAGAAGACAAATTTAAAGGAGCTCTTTTTTAGGAAGAGGTATTACAAAAATTTCCTGATGATGTTTCCAAACATGAACTACAAGTTGAGAAAGAAGAAATGAAGAAGTTTCATCAAGACCAATTTCAATTTTTTTTTCAAGAGGATCAAAATAAATTAATCTCTAAAGAGAAATATAAGGTCAAGAAATATGAGGAATTGGAGCAAAAGAGATTGAAATTCGATGTGGAGTATTAGAGAAAACAAGTTGAGACAGAAGCTAAGAAAATAGCCGAAGAAGATGAGGCCCAGAGAAGAGAAAGTGAAAAAGAAGCAACCGAAGTAGAAGCCAGAATAATAGTAGATGAACAATTAAAACGACAAAAGAAAAAAACTTGAGAGAGACCCAAGGCACCCCATCAACTCCAAATTTGGGCATGGTATATATTTTTCCTCAGAAATACACCCATCATACTTCCATCCCAGGTAGTTTGACTTTTTCTTCACAAATACTTAGTTTTGAAGATGTTGTCATGGTTGTTGGAGAATATTAATATGATGACAGAACTAAGAGCATTAAGAAAATGTTGAACAAAAGGAAAAGGGGAGACTCTTCTAAATCCAGGTCATCTATAGGAAGATTTGTTGAATGGAAATCAAGGCCTGACCTAGAAGATAATGCCATACACGCAATGTATGCGCTCCATGAATTTACGAGACTGAATGATTCATATGTCCTTGAGGTTACCACCAATTTAAATGAAACAGAAACCAAGAGCACTGAGCTAGAGGCTGAGTTGATAACTCAAAAGGATAACATCTCTACAGAGTTCCTAAAGACTATTGAGCAAAAGGAAAAACTACATGAGGAGGAAATACAGAGAACTATGCAAGCTACAAGAGATGAGATCACTTCATAATTTGAAAGGGCCACCAATTTTGTTGATAATATTAAGAAAAAATAACTTAACAAAGCGTTGCAAACCCAGAAATATGAAATGAATGTTGAATTTGATTAAAAAACACAATTGGAACGAGACACCCATTTGAAAGACTTGGAATCTTTCAAATGGATTTGGAATAGTTAAGATGATCTCTTTGAAGAGTTCGGGATGTATTTTATCCCCCCCATTGATGAATCAACACCTACCAATATCAAAATAGCTGAGGTGGAAGAACATAGGGAAATTAGAAAAATGAACATTGAAAATTTAATTAAAATAATTAAAGCATCTCTGGAAGAACAACTGTTGAAACCCATCGGGATAATCACTATGACCCAAAACTTTGTTAAACATGCAACTCAAGAATTAAATCAAGAAGTTTCCACCAAATTTTATGACGGAGAGCTGGAAATTGAAAAAACAGAGTTAGAGAAATTAAAGAAGATCATGCACAATTATTCTCTAGAAGGAATATCGAGACTTGATGTGGATACAAAAGAACCCATAATGATCCTGATTTTCATAAATTCTCCGCACGTCTCATCTTTTATGTTTTGTAACCCTAATTAGTGTAGGAATGCAAAGAGTCATTTTTGGAAAAGTGTCTTTACTTATGATTAAATCTAGAGAATGTGAACAATCATTGTATGATTATAAAAATGATGATTGTAAATGAGAGTTGAATTTTGGACTCTGATTGTATCAAGACAATACTATTACTGTATGTGAATTTGAACAAGAGACATTTCAAAGATTTTGGTACAAATGCGTTAGAATGAGACTATTTTGTTTATGCATATTTATTTCCATGAATGTTTGGATTTTAGTTTAACGAACTATTTCTAGACTAGTTTATGTATGTTCATTGTTGTCATTATTTTCATACTAAGTGCAGTGAAAATATAATAAGTTGGTGAATTGATTATTTGTATCTGACTCATTGTGTTGTTAAGTTTTTACATTCCTTGCTTCTATGAATTAATTTTGTGCAAGTAATATTATGTTTAACTACACTTATTTTTTATAGTTCGCTCATGATCAAGATAGGATAGAATAAATTAGGAATGCATATTAGGACAGTAGGTAATCATTTTAGTCTATTTTGGTTCTTTAGAATTTTAATTCATTTGAGAACATTTTATTCTCAGATTCATATTTAGATAAGTTTTATAGTGGAAAATGGACCAATATTATGGTCAGAAACATTATCCCAAACGAGAGTAGGTCTAAATGGGACCTACCATCAGGCGTTCTCCCTTAAATTCCTGAACAAGTCTTTTGGTCTCATCAACAGAAATGGCACTAGAAGGAGGGAAATCGAACTGAATGGATGCAAAGAAAGATCAAATCCCTACCCGTTCTACCCCGCTTATTACCACAACTCATCCTAGTGATTCTCATCAACCTGCTCTTGATCATGCTTCACATCCCCTATCATATTCTGTGAATACAACTTCTCAAACTACTTCTTGGTGTATTCACTTTCAGTATAAACCTACAGTTTCTTCACCACAATCTTGTATCTTGACCATTCTGGAGATTGACACCATAGTCACACAATCCTGTGAACGCATAAAGTGTGTTTTAACCAGACAGTGGAGTAGGTAGATCATGAAACCTCCCATTGACTATTTTTTAACCCAAGGTCAAGAGAACCTGCCAAGTGAAGACCCATTATTTTTCCACTCTTTCACTTACCAACAAAATCCAAGCATCGAAACCCCAGAGTATCATTTACCTTCAACTCTGAATGACTACGTGGAATCCTTCAAATTCGAGCTCGAACGTTTCTTGCTCGTTGGTGTTGGTGGTATTCCTCCCTCACCACAAAAATATCCACCTCTCATACCCATAAGTGAGCCCAAAGAGAACTCTGAAGAAGAGAAAAAATATTAAAGTGAGTTTGAAGGAGAATGACACCTACAATTGATTCTATATAACCCTCAAGTCATTATTGGAAACAACCCAAACCCTCAACCTTATAAACCTTGGATACTCCCAGATGTCGTCATTGTACCGAGAATACTCCATGACATGCCCAAACACCCTGAAATGTTTCTCCCCAAGTTTGATCCATAAAAGAAAGACTCGGTTGAAGACCATGTCAAAAAATTCCTATCAGACATAAGGCTCCAAAATGTTCAACCAGAAGATGTTGTATGCAAGTTATTCCTTCATACATTTGATAACAAAGCCACCACTTGTTCTACTCTTTGGATGAAACCTCTATCACTAGTTGGAGAATATTTGAGACCATTTTCCTCAAGAAGTTTGGGGAAGATAAAACACTAGCTACTTTGGTCTTAGATCTTTCAAGGATAAAAATGGATACCAATGAAAAAGTAAAACATTTCAATCAATGCTTTCTTTCTTTACTTAAACTAATTTATTGGCCCTTGACCAAGTTTTGTTTGATTCTTGGTCAGGTTGACCTATTTTGGGACTTCATCAGCCTGTCGAAGGAGGAGTGTAAGACAAAGTGGAGATCACGGGATATCGACCCCTTTTTGGGTCCTTTTTGTGTTTTGGGGAATATGTAACGGGAATGGGATGCCGACCCATGGGTTTACCCATGTTTAGGCCTATTTTGTAATATATAAATATATTATTAGGCTAGATAGAAGTGGTGGTGCATCTATGTGGTGTATACAAGATAGCTAAGTGCTACGTGCAAGTATGGTGTGTAGATGCTTTGTGCATATTGTGAGAGACTTGTAGAGCTAAGTGCAAGGTATTGTAACAGGTTGTGAGTGATTTGTGTTGTAACGCAAGGAAGGAGGATCTAGCGAGCTGCACAAATCTTCTGTTCTAGGTGAAGTAGGGTTTTGAGGCTCTATGCTTGTAACCAATTGACTGAAGACAAATAAAGAAGAAGAGTTGGTGGACGTAGCCCCAGGGTGGGGGTGAACCACGTAAACATTGTGTTGTTCTACTTTGTTCTTGTCTTGATGTGTTTATAACTTCTCTTGCTAAGTGAATTGATATAGATAGATAGATCTGCTTATGCTTTGTGCTATGAATGTTAGATCTGACTTCTATGAATGTGCTTAGTGATTGCTTCTGCTATATCTAATCCATCTGTTTGTGCTAAGTGCTTAATTACATTAGATCAATGTGAATGTTGTGAAGCTCTATTTTACCAGCGAAGTAGATATTGATTGCATATTGAGGATCTGACGGTGCTAAGTGCTCTATCAAGTATCATAATCACATATCTGTGTCCCAGCTAAGGTTGCAGACACCTGAGTCTTGCAACCACCCATGCCTCTACCTCGGGTGAGACTTCATCTGCTTCGCAGGTGTTGATGAAAGGGTCGGTAGTTAGGGTTTTGTTGGTGTGTTGTTGTATCGTTGAAACCTGGGTTTGCCCCTGTGCCAACAAATGGTTCCATTGCCAGGACCGAAACTGTGATTGCTAGGAACTAAGAAATAAAAATCTATGTGCAAAGATTCATTCTGAAGTTGTGAAATCTATGTGCATAGATCTATCACTCTAGTGTGCAGTATTCTACTTTATTTATAAAACTCTGTGCTAAAAGAAAGAAGCTTGATCTGAAGAAAAGAGGTTGGATCTGAAGGAAAGAAGAAAGATCTAAAAGCTTTGTGCTCTAAGAAAGGTAAAAGTGAGAATTTCTGATTAAAAGAGGTAATATCTACAAGCTTCATGCTCTGATAAAAGTAAGAATAGTGAAAATTTTTAGATCTAGAAGATTTGTGCTCTGTAGAAGTAAGATAAGTGGAAAAAAAATTTCTAGAGTATGGATCTAGGTATGTTTAATAGAGTCTGTCCTAGTTCGAAAACTAGGATATTGATAGATGAAGAAAGATTTGATATTAATAGATCTGACAAGAATAGTGAAAGATATGTTATATCTATGCATAGAAAGAATGTTTGGAATAACAAATGGATGCAGGATCCTAGAAAGAATTTGTTGCAGGTTAGATCCTATGGTCCTAACGCATAGTATAGGAGAAGCTAGGGATCATTTAAAAGATAGAGAGGATTAACCCTCTGTTACAGCTATAGAAAACCAGGACATTTGCTAAGGCATGCCCTGGAAGAAGACATAGTTGTCTTTGTTGCAAATCTATGGACCATGAAGTGTTGGATTTCCCTAGAATGATTGTTAAGCTTGAAGGAATGAATCTAAACCACGAAAACCCTAAGGCAGATCCAGAAATAGCAGAAAACTTAGAGAGAATCAGATAAATTATTGTTACAAATGAAAGAAACCATGAATGACCATCGACATGTTAGATTACTAGAGATCTTTAAAGAAAAAGAATGCATCGAAGCAAGAATAGGATACTTCAACATTGACTGTGTTATGGATGAAGAGACACCGATGAATACCATGACAGAGAGAACTTGGGAAGCTATAGGGAGGTATGTTATGATTCTTTCATTAGGAGGAGTAGGATTATTCAAAGGAAAACTGGTAAACCTATGTGGAAAGCTCACCCAGATATCTATGAAAGCCAATGGAACTTCGACAGAAGAAGGTTTTGAGATTATTAAATTTATTGAAGACAACACCCTGTTTACCATGTTACTAGGAAAACCTTGGATTGATAGAAATCAAGCTAGATGAAAGGAAGAAGAAGAAGTTATGGAGAAGAAGAAACAAGAGTTAAAATATTTCATGACTAGAAGGATCGCACACTTGATTGAAGAATAGGAGAACAAATCGAATCTATTTAACACTAGAGACCCAGATGTCAAAGATGCAAGAACATTAGAATACCCACAGAAGACTGAAGTACCTATCCCAGATAAAGAAGAGGTACTACCCCTGAGTCCTAGGAAAGAATATCAGCAGTGCGCAGTGACTATGTCAAACAAAGATAAGAATCAGAATGGAAAAAGACATACCAAGACGAAGCTCACTGGAAAGAAGGCTAGAAATCTAAGTAAGAAGAGAGCTAAGATTGAAAAGTTACAGAAATTTCCAGAGGGAGCTTCACAGGAGGGAAATTTTCAAAATTGGAGCTTCATCAGGATATCAAAATAGTGACACATGGCACTTCGCCATGGCGAAGCAATATAGCCGTTGGGGACATTATAACCATTCGATTGTTGCCCCAAAAGGGTGGAAAGGAATTTATGGTTCATCATCAGACCATTGGACTGCACCATAACAAATAGAATATGATTAATGGAGGCTTCATATTCATTGCAAGAGAACCATTGTCAAGTTACCTATTTATCCTGTCGCGCCATGCACTGAGAACACTTTTGCTAATTGAGAATTTGTACAGTGATTGTTGTGCTCTTTCTCTCTATCTTACTACAGTGTCTAAGTTAATTTGACCCCGATCTAATTAATCTCAAACGCATATGTCCGAGGAACTCAACGCAGTCGAAGAATCAGTGACAGAAGTACTCCTTGACCTGATGACTGAAAGAGTCATGTCGGAGAGAGGATTATCCACAAGTGTACAAGCATCATCCATGAGAGGATTTCTAGCCTCTCCATCAACTGCTCGAGTTGGACCATCCCATCCATCACATGAGAAGTGAACTAAGCATAGGGATGATCTCGTGAATGCTAAGTTGATTTTGAGCATATTACCTGCCTATATTCCACCTCTGAGAGGAGCAATAAATCGAGATAGTGTGCCCAGAGACTTTGAGTACACCTTTATTACTTCATACCTCCCGAAAGGGATACGCACAGTTTGCGCATACCAAGAAAAGATTGGAGCATTGAAGTTTAGCGACCTAAACCTCGGCAACCGGAAAGTTTACAACATGCTCGCCCCGCATAAGTACCTAACTATAACAAAGGGAAAGAATTTGAATATCGTCTCTCAGTCATGGACCCATAGCCTCGCGTAGTCCACCCTGTTGAATGTTATAAATATTTTGCACTTCGGACGACACTAGGAGGTGAATGCATGTGTCAAATTGTTGATGTCCTGTTACCATGGCAGATACTTGTGGTTAAACTATCATATCACAGTGGATCTGACGTTGATCAATCGGATCATCGGGTTTAGTATGCAAGGCCCTGACCCATGGGATTTCTATCCTGGAAAAACAATGGATCATTCTCTAGCTCAAAGGATCAAGGACACCTACGGATATGTCAAGAAGGGCACGCAAGGCTACAAGGTAGCTTCTATCCAGAGTGGCGTAGTGCACCTCGCCTGTCAATTGATCGCATGGAAATTAGTACGAAAGAACTGACCCACCCAAGTCACTGGTTTTGTAGTTGACCTCGCAGGGAAGTGTGCGGAGGGCCTACAAATGAATTGGGTGAAGTACCTGGTGAACCAATTAGAACTTGAATGTAGAGAAGCCCAGGATCAAGGGTACTAATTTCACTTTAGCTGGCTATTAATATTGATCGCTTTCATTTCCTGGGAGATGCTGGAAGGTGTGACCTTCCTAGACATTGAGCCCTTTGAACCTTTGGTCATGAATTTCAGTACATTGTGGTACTCTAGTGACATGAATAAGAAATGGAAGTCAAATTCCATGTTCCATGCATACTACAACCAGTTGAAGGTAGCCATACAGTCTGTGCCTCGCATAACTCCGAACAATTTACACAGCTTCCAGCATTTGATGCAATTCAACATGGACTGCCATTTCATTTATACCATAGTGCGCGCTGACGAGCACAAGAAGAAACTTCAGTCCTACTACAAGCTAACGGAGGAGGACTTGGAGGAGATCACCAAGGACTAGTCGAAGGACCTCCTCATTCCAGCAGACTCTGTGGAGATATCCGATATAGACAGTCTAGAAACTACGCAGGATACACCCTGACCTAGCAGGACGAAGAAAACTGAAGAGGTTCAGGATTTAGACAGTGCATCTGTGAAGACTGCTTCCATCTTACCAGAGAAAGGAGGTGATGACGAAGAGATACATGGCACAGAATTTGAACAGAACAAAGGCGATGTTACACCGCCTAGAGATGAAGAGGACCCCTCGAAGAAAAGGAAGATTTCCCCCACAAATCCTTCCTCCCAGAAGAAATTGAAAGCTTCTATGACCAAAATGAAAATTATCCTCACCTCAGATGACTTCAATTTCATTATAGCGGCCCTGAATGATGCTTCATTGGAGATAGTAGAGAAACAAGAGGCTAAGCAGGAAGCGATGTACAATAGAACCTATATTGAGCTCCAAGGATTACAGCAAGCACTACAGTCCATCTGCGCAGTCTCCACTGCGCCTCTGCCATTAGGAACACCAGAACTGGGAGATGAGCCAACTCAAATCCACCAAATATATGATACAGTTGAAGCTCGCCTTCGACAAGTGCAAGAAGAAACAACACAAGACACCCAGGCTTTGACACAAGTACAAGGAGTCCTTGTAGAGCAACGCAGTACTGCAGAACAGAAGAAGCTTGCTCTCCAGGTAAAGTTCGAGGAAGAAAAATCCCACCTGCAGAAAGAAAAGGAACAGTTGCTCACAGAGAAACTCGAAGTAAAAGAAATGGTCAACAGAGCACTTCGCTCTGTCATAGTCATAGAAGTAAAGGCCGAAGAGAGAATTCCACAACAAGTAGTGCAACTTGAAGAAGTGATCCAACAACTACAACAATGCATAGTATATTTGGAGCTACGCGTAGTACCCAAGACCCCTCAATATGTAAGAGACCAAAGGGAAGCAACCGCCAGGAGCGCAGTTGAGAGACTAAAGGCTCTTGTCGGGGAATGCAAGCAGCTGAGTAACCGTAGTTCCCAAACATATGAGAACCTCACCAAGAATCCAGAATTGCAGGCATTGGATTCGCAGCTCAAGGAAGTGAAGTAGCACGTAGACACACTACAGGCATAGCTGAAGGCCCTATCAGCTATAGACAGAATGAAGAGATCTCAAGAGAAGTGCACTGTCCAGCAATAGATCCATACGATTCAAATAAAAGTTATGGAAGTAAATCAACGGCTCCAACCTGTGCAAGATAAGGCCTATCAGTTGTTCATAGAGGTCGAGAGCCAAGGAGTAGATCTAGAGCAAGTTGTTAATGCAGCAAAACAATGCCTAGAAGGGACGGTGAACAACATAGTAATCCAAGAGTTCACCAAGAAAGAGGCCATAGCACAGCAGTAAGTTGAAGCAGCTCGAGTCATTCTAGGCATAACTGATCAGACCAGAGTGACTCGAGATGAGTCACAGATGAGTGTTGGGGGCCTATTGGCCCTTGACCAAGTTTTGGGAGATTCTTGGTCAGGTTGACCTATTTTGGGACTTTGACAGCCTATCGAAGGAGGAGCGCAAGACAAAGCGGAGATCATGGGATCTTGACCCCTTTATGGGTCCTTTTTGGGTTTTTGGGAATATGTAACGGGAATGGGATGTCGACCCATGGGTTTACCCATGTTTAGGCCTATTTTGTAATATATAAATAGATGCTTAGGCTAGATATAAGTGGTGGTGCATCTATGTGGTGTATGCAAGATAGCTAAGTGCTACATGCAAGTATGGTGTGTAGATGCTCTATGCATATTGTGAGAGACTTCCAGAGCTAGGTGCAAGGTATTGTAACAGGATGCGAGTGCTTTGTGTTGTAACACAAGGAAGGAGGATCTAGCGAGGTGCGCAGATCTCCTGTCCTAGGAAAAGTAGGGTTTTGAGGCTTTGTGCTTGTAACCAATTCACTGAAGACAATAAAGAAGAAGATTTGGTGGACGTAGCCCCAAGGTGGGCATGAACCACGTAAACACCGTGTTATTCCGCTTTGTTCTTGTCGTGATGTGTTTATAACTTCTCTTGCTAAGTGATTTAATATAGATAGATAGATCTACTTATGCTTTGTGTTATGAATGTTAGATATGACTTCTATGAATGTTCTTAGTGCTTGCTTCTTCTAGCTCTGATCCATTTGTTTGTGCTAAGTGCATAATTACATCAGATCAGTGTGAATGTTGTGAAGCTGTATTTTACCAACAAAGTAGATATTGATTGCATATTGAGGATTTGACGGTGCTAAGTGCTCTATCAAGTATCATAATCGCAGATATGTGTCCCAGCTAAGGTTGCAGACACCTGAGTCTTGCAACCACCCCTACCTCTACCTCGGGTGAGACTTCATCTGCTTCGCAGGTGTTGTCGAAAGGGCCGGTAGTTAGGGTTTTGTTGGTGTGTTGTTCTAGCGTTGAACCCTGGGTCGGGTCTTCCCCTGTGCCAACAAGATTCCTCAAGATTTCAAACCCACTGAAGACGTCACCATCGAATTTTATACTTCAGCTCTGCCCATGTCCATGGAGATGTTTGTAAAAAATGAAGAGAAAGCTACCCTGGAAGAAACCTTTCAAGAATCCCTAAAAATTGAGAAGAACATGCTTAGTTTAAAGGGAAATCTAGAGGAAAAATCCTCCAAAGATAAATCTAAGACTAAATCTAAATCCCCCATTACCAAGACTCTAGAAGAAAAGAAAGATATTGATTTTATGGATATGGAATCCCTCCAAAGTATTGTCAAGAAATTATCTAATAAGCTGATTGATTTAAAAAAACACAATGGGGAAGGCTCTTCTAATACCAGGAAATTTTTTAAATTTCAATCTAATAAAGATAAAAGGACTCCTCTATTCAAAAAAACAACTACTTCAACATCAGAATGGATTAATATGGAAGATATTGTTCAAACCCTTCAACACTGGGCCACTTAAAAATTAATTGAATCTAAAAATGGAGAAGAAGATGGTGAGGAACAATCAGAACAAACCCAGGAATCAGATGAAATACCTAAGCAACAAGTTACTTCATTTTGGGATATTTCATATGGAGTGGAGGAAGAAGAAGTAGAAGAAATGCATATGTCCCAAAATGTTGTGACCACTAGAAGAACAAGCAAGAAGGCTTCCTTTGAAACCCCTTCTCCTTCCAAACCTCCTAAAAATGCTTCTCACACCCATAAGACATCAGATACTCCCTTTAAAATAATTGTTCCTTCTAATGTTTCCACTAAGTTAGAATATGATTTCTTGGAATATCTGAAAAGAAATAAGGCCAATATTTCTCTATTTGAGCTTATGAAGCTTCCTCAAATTCAGGAGAATTTCATTTAAACATGTCAAGGTAAGGCCGCCAAAAATTCTAAAGAAATTAATGTGGGATTTAAGAAAGGGACAAGTAAATATTCCCCATATAATGTTTCCCATGCACCTAAGAGTCATGTAGTTGTAAATGCCTCCATATCAGGGAAAAGGTCTAGATCCACCACTCCATCTTTTATGGTTACTTTTGAGTTTTTTAACAAAAATGTGCATAATTGTATGATGGATTCAGGTGCCTCTTCAAATTTGATGCCTTTTAAAGTTTGTGGAAGACTTAACATCAAGCTTGAACAATATGACATTCAAATTATACAGCTTGACAAAACCAAAGTTAAAGTGACAAGGGCACTAAAACGTTTTTTGATCAGGATGTCTTCAAACCCTAAGATACATCAAACTATTAACATCATAGTTCTGGATATACCTGATACTTATGGAATGGTTTTGAGAAGAGAATGGTCTTCTACGCTTAAAGGGTAATTTTCCACAGACTGGTCACACCTTTGGCTACCCTATAGTCACACCTTTGGCTACCCTATAACGACAAACCCAATCAAATCAGGGTCGATAGAGAACGATACATGAAACATGTGGTGAATGACTTGTATGATCCAAATGAGGTTGTAATGTTTAATCACTTTATTCTCAGAAATTACTCATGTGACTCTTTCTTTGGGAATTACTATGTTGAAACCTCACCTTATGTGGAATCAAACACACAATCTGAAATTCTTCATTGCACACAGATTGTTGAGCCCCACTATAATATAACATATGTAAATAGTTGTGACATTGTAAAATATAACATAGTATTTAGAGATAAGTTAGAAGTTTTTTCTCAATGTACTAACCATACTAATGTAGAAACAAAAGAAAATCCCAAGTCCATACATAATCTTAAAAGAGACCCTAATATGTGGACTTTGTTTTTTGATGGGTCAAAATCTCTTGAAGGTGCAGGTGTTGGCTGCATACTAAAATACCCTACTGGTAAGAAAATCATGATAACATGCAGGCTGTAATTCCAATGCACAAATAATATTGTTGAATATGAAGCCCTACTGCAAGGATTACGAAAAACAATTGACTTGACAATCAAGAAGATAAAGGTATTTGGTGACTTTGAGATTATTATAAGACAAGTATGGAACAACATATATTGTCTCTCTAGTCACCTTAAACATTACCAACATGAGGTATGGGAATTAATTGAGTCATTTGATGCATTTAATATCAATCATGTTCCTCGTTCTTTCAATTTAGATGTTGATTTACTAGCTAATGTAGCTTCCAGTATTATTCCTTCTGACAACTTATTAACTGACACATTTTTCATGGAATTGCTTTACGGGCCTTCAATACCTGATAATGTGACTAACTCGAGGGTATTTGATGATGAAAAACAAATCATCGGTTTTCTACACCTAGAAGATACCTTTAAAGACTCCATAATCGATGAATATAAACATGATAGAGAACTCAATGCAGATGTTTCGGGCTTAATCAACCAGTCAACAGAGAAAAATAGAACTGACCTGATAAACAACATCCCCAAAAGTGTGGTAAGACTGGAGAATCTATATGACCTTCAAGACAAATTTAAGAAGGTGACAAATCATAAGACTAATAGATCATCAATGAAATTTGAAGTAATAAATTTGGGATTAGTGAAAATTCCCTAGATCATCAACCTGGGAAAGAAACGTTCCCCTAAATAAAGACAATCATTCATCAAGGTTTTTAAATAATACAAATACATACTCCCTTGGAAATTTGATGACCTCAAGACACACACCACTAATATTATTCAACATGTTATTCCTATCAAGACACAAACCAAGCCTTTTCAATGGAAGTTGAGGAAAATGCACCCGAGCCTGGAACCACAAGTAAAATCCAAGATTAATAAGTAGTTAGTTTCCATAATAATCTTTCCAGTCACACACACACAATGGATCTCGAATCTTGTCCCGATAAGGAAAAATAATGGAGGCATAAGACTCTGTGTTGATTTCAGAAATGTCAATAAATCTTCAGAGAGAGAATTATCCAGTGCCTCCTATGGAGCAAATATTGCAATGTGTATATGGTTATGAAATTCTATCTTTACTGGATGGTTTTTTTGGTTACAACCAAGTTTGTGTTGCCCATGATGACCAACTAAAAACTTCTTTTAGGACTAAATGAGGAAGATATGCATTCAAAAAAATGTCATTCGTCTTGATCAACGTTGGGGAAACTTTCCAAAGAGCAATGGACATTGGTTTTAGGGGTATCATGATATATTGTGTAGTGATTTATTTGGATGACGTTATTATTTTCTATAGAGACAAAAAATATCATATAACCCATTTGAGAAGAGTATTCAACAAATGTAGGAAGTTTGGTATATCTCTTAATCCCAAAAAATATGTTTTCACAGTTGATGAAGGTAGACTTATGGGGTTCATTATTTCCAAACATGGTATGAGAATTGAACCTAAAAGGAATAAAGCAATTGCTAAAAATTTCCCTCCTCATAACCAAAAATGAATGCAGTCTTTCCTCAAGAAGATCAATTTTGTGAGGAGATTTGTCCCAAGTTTCGCAGAAACAATGAAACCCCTCCAAGACATGATAAAAAATAATGCAGAGCTTAAATGGGGACCCTGAGAAAATGGTTCCTTTGACATAATCAAAGCAGAAATAATATAGGATCATGCATTGTTAATCCTAGAATTCAGTCGGGGGTTTATACTCTACACATTTGCCTCATACATTGCATTCGCAGTTGTTCTAACACAGAAGAACAAAAAAAAGGGATAAAGTCTGCGTCTCCTTTATGAGTTCAAGATTACAAGGAGAATAATTGGACTACCATTAAGTAGATAAACAAGCTTTTGTTGTGTTTAAATATATAAATCATTTTAGACCTTACCTGATCAAATAAAAAACCAAGGCAATTGTGCCCTATCGTGATGTAAGAAATCTATTGATACAAAAGGATTTATGAGAGAAAAGAGTTAAATGGATAACAACATTGCAAGAATATGACCTCGAAATTAAGTCTGCTAAAATCATCATAGGTCAGGGGTTATGAAAATTGGTTATTGAATCATTAAGAAATGAAACACATGAGGATGTGTTCCATCAAGACCATAGTTTATTCGAAAGAGATGTATGTTACATTTCTTTAAATTATGATCGATGGTACTATGAAATGAAGTATTATATGACCCATAGGATAAATCCCCATTATATAGAACATAAAAAGAAGAGGGCCCTCAGACTCAAGTCAACCCAGTATCAGCTCATTCAAGGAATATTGTGCAAAATAAATTATGATGGTGTTTATTTGAAATGCCTTGAAAAGGAAGATGTTGATAAAGTCCTATCCGAACTTCATGATGGGCCTATTGGAGGACACTTCAGAGGTGATACTACATCCCATAAGATACTTAGATTTGGATAATACTGCCCTACCTTGTTCAAATATTCTCATGCATATGAAAGAAAGTGTCAGGAATTTCAAAAGGCATATGGAAAGGAGAATAATCATGTGTTTCCCCTACATCTTGTCATCATTGAACGCACTTTCCAACAATGGGGTTTGGACGTGATAATAGAGATTAATCCTAAATCTTCTCAATTACATAAATATATCTTGACAGCTACTGATCACTTCAGAAGATGGACAAAAGAAATACCTCTCAAGGATATCAACGAAAATTAGGTTATATCATTTATTGATTCCTTTATTTGTAAATAGATTTGGCATTCCCGAATCATTATTTTTTGACAATGCTAAATACTTTTCCTCTTTGAAATTGACTAAATATGTGATCGATAAGAATATCAAAATCAAATATTCAACAAATTATTATCCTCAAGGAAATGGGCTAGCAGAGTATACTAATAAAAACCTGATCAAGATCCTAAAAATAACTGTGACATAACATCAAAGGAATTGGCATATATCCCTCCCCAATGTTTTATGGACCGATAGGGTAACAATCAAAACTTCTATAGGGAATTCCCCTTTCTTTCTGGTATATGGAAAAGAAGCCACTCTGCCAACTCGCGCATTCCTTCCTTCCCTACAATTAGCTCTATTTGTATAAGATGAAGAGTGTATGGTCATGCAACATAGATTAAACATGCTCCTTAATCTAGAAGAATAAATGGAAAAGTCCAAACAAAACTTAATGCAACATCAAGAATTGGTTAAAATATGGTTTGGCAGAAATTTAGTGGGTAACAAAGATTTCCAAGAAGGCGGTCTAGTGCTTAAGTGGGATAAAGCCAATGAAATGAAAGAAAAACACACAAAATTACAAAAACTATGGCTAGGTCCTTACCAAATCTATGAGAAGATCGGACTACGAACCTTTAAACTCAAGTCATTAGAGGGAGATTTGGAGGAACTCCTTTTCAATGGACAATTTCTCAAAAGATACTTCTCCTAATCACCTTTGGTGATGTAGTACTGTACATATTAGGTTTCTTCTTATTTTTCCTTTTTTCTTTCTGCAGTTTCTACTTCAGTCAATATTTTCCTTGTTTATGTCTTTCCTACTTTTGATTCAACTTTTCTTTTTGGTCCTTTTTCAGTTCAGAATAATTCTCTATTCACTACCACTGATTAATTAGTCATTTCTATGGCATAATTCCAAGACTATTTAAGAAATGTCATGTATTTCCCTGTGAAAGTACCTTTTCATAGTGAAGCATAAGATTACCTTATGATCAGTACTTATTTAGACGAATAAATGGTTATATTGAAAAGAAGTGACTTCTCTTCCTGTTCCAAGGGGAAACCTCATACCAATAAGATTAACACTTTGAGGTAGTTGATGACATATATGTTTAAACTGTGTGATCACTCTCATCCTATGTCAAATTTAACCACAAATTCAAGGAGATTCCTAGCTTTAGATGTCTTATGCATAATCTCAGTGACACTTCCCAAACCATACTGGAAATCAAAAATTCATTTGTGACTTATGTGGTTGGACCCATGAAGATAAATCACTGATTGAGACTAGTATATCAAAGAAATTCTTGTATCACCCCGCTTCCTACTCATCCTTGTTGCAAAAACAATACATAAATTACATATCTAAAAGGGTGAATGCTAAAGAAAGATCATTAGGAAGTTGAAAGCTCTACTATCAGTGTGGGAAGTACAAGTAAACCCATTGGGGCTATGGATGCTCGTTGGAAACAGGACCATGCTTGTATGATTTCGAGGAAACTTCATCGGGGCTATGGATGCTCGCTGACAGTGAAGCAATGTCAGGAAAATACAGGTACATAACACACTTCATTGTATAAACAATCAAAAAACACTCTTATGTGGCGTCTCTTCTCGCATGATCCCTATGTATATAATAAATTAATGAAGTATCCTTTATTTCTCATAGTAATTATGCAAGAGATCATTTCTATTGGATCACCTCTTTGTTTTATAACCAGGCTAGATGACATGGGATCCATAATATGTACACTGTTGAAAATGTTTAGAAGACGAGAAAATAAAATGATGTGTCTGTGTTGAATTTTGGAATCATAGATAACTAGTCCTTCCCAGTAAGTCGCCATTTGTTGTGACTCCCACACAGCAAGCCATTTAAAATATCTCATTCAATGAGATATTTAAAATGGGTTACCCCTTTTTTTTCTTTCAAATTTTTGCAAGGTACTATATTACTACATTATTGGAAAGGTGTTGACATAAGAAATTGTTCCTTTTGCTTATACGGTCTGAAATTATTCTCTTTTTACTTCTTTCTACATTTTGAAGTTGATTTAGCACTTTCCCTGCCACATTAACCAGTCCTTTCTTGGTAAATTACTTTTCCTCTCATCCCTCTCAAACATACAAATTGTGTTATTGAGATGATATCATTGTGTAAATCAGAGAAAAGGAATTTCTAATCGTTTTCTTACCTTCAGAGTCTTATTCAGGATTATATCAACACCCATTTTTATTATATTCCTACAAAAACCTTTTCAATAGTCATATTGGAAAGGGTTCTATCCGAATCATCCTTATTGGAGAAATATTTTTTGTGAACAACTTTCAACTCCGATGAACACAGTCTGACAACTCAAGTTTTCAACTCTCTCTGTTGTGGATTAATATGCCATTCGATCATTGGTGGAGAGATAAACAAACAAATGATAATTGTTTATGACTTGGCCGACATCAACTGGTCCACGTTGTGCATAATGAAAACTCACTCGTTGAGTTATTGTTTGTTTTCTCAAGATCACACATTTCCCAAGGAAGGGAATATTCTTCGATACCCTTCTCATTGGAGCTGTGAAACTTCTCCAATATTTTGAACATCGATTGAGAAACTCCGATAAAACACTCCTAACCTTTATTAAACTTTGACCTTCGACACAAAAATCGATATTAAAAAGGGCATATTCTTTGATTCCTTTGCATTGGAGTGTGAATACAATGGTGAACGTTTTCATTCCAACGGAAACAACTCTGAAGGATTATATAACTGTCCATGTCCTTAAACTTTCAACACGCAAATCAAAACTAGGTATGGAATGTTCTTCAATACCTTTGTATCGAAGCGCAAGTTACTATGTTAACATTCCTCCTCCGATAACAACAACTCCGACCACCGTGGTTTCAAATTTTCACCCCATATCATTCAGATGCATGGATTTGGGCAATCTCATCTTTCAAATCACATTAATGGCACCATAACGCTCTGGTTTTTGAACTGGTCATAGTACATATATCATTCAATTTGTTTGTTAGGGTAATTAAATCCTATATTATGGCCCTAAAACCCTCATTGAGATCACATATTTTCTTCATATGTTGAGTAGTCGCTCCATTTTGCATTAATCAACTCAGCAACACCTAGAAAGCATTGTTTTCAATATGCTCAGAGGTTTCATGTTATTTTGAATTTCCTTGTTGAATGATTTTTCATTATTCAGATAACTGATAATTAATTTGATGATTGCAGGATATAAAGAACAAGCTATAGCAAGTCAAATGACTCAGAGATCCAGGAATTTGGCACCCTCTGCTTCAACGTCTGTGCCTAAAAATTATACCCACCAGGAGGAGGTTTTAGTAACTGATACAACCTACCATACTTGTGAAGATCATTCCCTCAGATACAACGAGATATACAAGATCTTCAATACTAGGTACTTTCCTCTAGAAGATGAAGACCTTGAAGTGTACCAGAACATCCAGAAGAGCAGAATCACATGGTAGCTAGTCGACGTGCATTGTTTCCTTACAATGAGGTGGCCCTGTGGTGATTCAAGCAGTTTGACCCAAGCACGACCACAATTATGAACAAGTATGGATGAAAAATAACATCTTTGAGTCCTGAAGATGTTATTACAAGTTATCACCTTCTTGAGCCCCCGTGCTCCCTCAATGAGTCGTTCCTCAAGGGGTTTTCTCAAAATAACAAAGGCCCAGCCAAATTAATGAGGAACTTGTGGGTGGAAGAAGACATACTATTCAATCAAGGACAAAATCTCATCCCCACACAAGATTTCAAGGCACCATATAATATGCTAATAGTGATGCTGAAGAGATTATATGTAGAAGATAAGTGCACACATTTTAAGAAAGATTGGCTACCCATGACTCATACCATTGTGAATACTTGACAAGTGTTCAATTGGGAAGTGATATTAACATTTAATATATGTCTCAATGTGAAGAATGTACCAGGTATGAAAAATTCATGCTTGTATATGGACACATATTTGATTGATGGTATCTATTCCTCAATACCATTTCCCATTCTCTAATGGAATTGGGATTGTTACCCCCAAACTAGGGGTAACTAAGGAGATCATGTCTTGAGGCCCACAGTTTGTAGACATGGAGTGCTGAGATCCAGATGGATAGAGCATAGCCCCGAAGGTCCCTTTATTTTCATTGATGCCTTCTACACATCACCAACAATAACGTCCACCACACTGTCCTGGTCCCATAAGGAAATGGGTCTTTCTCCATGAGGTAATGAATCAAGGTATCATGGTAAGTGTCACTCTGATATTTGAAGCATTTGAACATGTTGCAAAGAATCTTTCTTGGTTTCAGAACGTTTTCTTGGAATTTATTCTTTTTTCCTTATTTAAAACTATGGGGGGGTATCATTATGTCCAAGTAAGTTGGTTACCCTTAAGAATAAGTTGATACTTGGTGGTTCCTTGAAGAGTCATCGTCCATTCCCTACCATACTTTTCACTTTCCATACTTCTTACACTCCATATCCCCAACCTTTTGGGATCTTCAGGTGTATTGCCCCAAGAATGGATTGTACCTTACCTCATGGGAAGAAGGGGATAAAGGTCGAGAGGGTAAAAGTAGATGGAAAAAGATAAAATCCAATCAAAAAACCTTTGAGATGCTTCGCCCAGGGATCCTCGAGAAAGAAATGAAATGATTATCTATAAGAAAGGGGGACCTACAAAATGAATTATAATGAATACTCAAGGTGCTAGTTGAGGGACAGGAGGTCTCATCTTGAGTCATCCTATCATGAGCATAGGTATTTAGCGGTATGGCATTACCATCATCTGGACACCAAGCCAGGGTAGTGGCTCTCAGTTGCATGACTGAGGGAAAGGGGTTCTCATCACGAGCCAAACTTCTCATTTCCGCGAGGTATTTGTCAATGACATTGTCGTACCTAGACACCAAGCCAGGACAGTGGCCTCCAACTAATTCCTTGAAACATGAAAGAAAAATGAAAGAAAAAAATAAGAAGAAGAATGACAAACAAATGGGCTTGGAAAAATTACATTGCGGACAAAGGGAATCTCACCCTCTACAAAGGAAACCATAGGTGAGACAATACAAACCCTTGTATGTCATGAACCCCATGCCCAAAAGTTCCTCCCACACCATATCACATATACACATGACTAGGATAGGTTCCACTTGGGAAACACCCTAGACTTTGGAGTGATTGACCCAATAGGGAAACTTGAGACCCTTCCCAAACCTAAATTTTACAAATTGTATAACGTCCTTAAGCATTTGTTTGGTTTCAAAAATGGGGGTTTGATGCACATGTTCGGGTGTTTTGATTATTAGATTTGGATTACTTGTTATGATGCTTGTGACTCATGAACCCCTGGAGGGCATACCTATTTTTCTTTGTAGGACCTTGCCTGGTGGACAGGTATTCATGAGGAAATGACCAGTTCAGACCTTCATGAGGTCTTGAAGCTCAAGGATGGATGATGAGACCCCAAGCTTGGGGTAAGACAAGGATGACTAGATTTTCTAATGAAGGAAGAGGTTGTTTCACTTGGAGGAACTTTGGCAGGCCTAGGGGGAGGGTTTCCATCCTCCATGAACCAGGATGCTAGCCTTTGGAGGCTAATACGTCATTCTTCTTGTCCAGGATGACAGGGTTCCTTGAGAATGATGGTGGCATGTGTGGACATAGATCAGGGACTTTGGAGGCCTAGCACAATGTTTCTACATCCCAACATCTCCTTGAGGAGACCTAACGTCACCCTAAGAGGGATGACATCACCTTATTTAGAGAAATTTTATGTAAATTTATTTAATTTGTAAATTTAAGGGAAAATTTTGAAGGTCGGCCCTGTGTTTTTGAATTAAAGTGAATTTTTGGTCAATGTTTTTATAAAATATAGACATGAACAAGAAGATGGCGGAAAAGGATCACTATCCAAATCTAATGTATTCACACCAATGCTACATATTTATAGTACAATGGGTGATGCCACCTCGTAGAGAGATTTGCTCTAGATCCTAAAATCATGCATGATGACTAGGCTAGGCAATCTTAATTAACTCATTAGTCATCACTTGAGGATATATTACTAATATCCTAAATAAATAATACAAATATAGGTGACAATTAGACTTAGTGATTGGTAAGGTAAGACATAGGCTAACATTCTCCCCCTCAATCAGAAGTCTGATCAATAATACTAGCAATGAAGCATAAACTGGTATAAAATCCAAGTATTCATATTGAAACTCCTGAGCTGAGCCTCAATGAAGAACTGCTTGAAAAACTGTCAATTTGGATGTTGAATGGTTCATCTGAAATGAACTGGAAGAGAGATGAGACATAGAAGTGAACAACTGCAATATGTGAACATTCCTTGATTGATTGACAATTAAATCATTTTTCCAAGTATTTGAGCTAGAAGAATCAGATGTCTTCTACTAATTGGTGAACATGTAGTATTGCCACTCTACTTTCAGTGTATCACTAAAGTGCTCTCTGAATATGTGGTTTGGGATAACAACTGACCAATCGATACCATGTATCTAATGGTTTTTGGATGAACACTAACCAATTTTGACACGTTTAGGTATCCAACAACATCCCAATGTATAATGTGTATGATTCAATTCCAAATCATTGAACCATAATCCTGCCAAAGTATTCCATCTACAGACTGTAGTTTCCCATCTGTCATATTTGTTGTCGAAACTTTCAGTTTGAAAACCATCTTCAATTCCATCATCAATTCCCCCCTTTGCCAGCTGAAAGGAGAGACTTCAAGTGGTTTATTGAACCATCTTCACTAGAATTTTGAACTCCCCACCTTAAGGTAAAGAATAGTTACATCATTGTACTCCCCCCTTCTAGGCTCAACAGAGCACCATACTTTTTTCATTTGTGTAGAACACAAAGTGGGTATACAGAAAAAACCACATGTTATCTCATCCTATGAAGATCATGCTCAAAAGCTACGCCATAAGGGGACCACTTATGTGAGGTAAAAAAAAATTATGTGCTACAAAGATTGGTCTTTACTCGAGATTGAATTCTACGGTAAGACTTATATAATCACTTGGTTTTTGATGACCATTTCCAAGGATCAATCCACTCATAGTGAATATTCAATCTTGCATGTTTCTTCAGTGTTGAACATCTCTTTGAAGAATGGTTATGCTTGCCACAATGTTGGCAAGGATGGAGATCAAAACACTGATTCTCCATGTGACCAACTCGATTACAATGTTGTCGCTTCGCATTATGATGATGAACTTGAACAGGTAAAAGTTAATATTTTTTTAAGGATTCCAACACTTTGGAACTAGATTGGTCTGGAATAATCAAGAATATGAATGGTAACTTCTTTGTCATATCCAAGTCCTGTTCTATTCTTGTTGTAAATTATTTCTTGCCAAGGTATGATGATGGGCTTGGAAAGAGTATCGTTAGCCCTCGACCAAGTTTTGAGAGGTCCTTGGTCAATTTTGACCATTTTGGACTTCGACGGCCTGTCGAAGCCAGAGCACAAGATGAAGCAGAGATTGTGGGATCTCGGCCCCTTTTTGGGTTCTTTTTGGGATTTGGGAATATGTAACAGGTATGGGAATGTCGACCCATGGGTTTACCCATGCTTAGGCCTATTTTGTAATATATAAATAGATGTCTAGGCGATGTAAGGAAAAAGGGAAGAGGCATATATGTGATGTTGTGCTAAGTGCAAGTGTGGCTTGTAAATGCTTTGTGCATACTGTGAGAGACTTGCAGAAATAAGTGCAAGTGGTTGTACCAGACTGTGAAAGGATTTTTGTTGTAACACAAGGAAGGAGGATCTAGCGAGGTGTGTAGATATCATGTCCTATGCAGAGTAAGGCTTCCGTGGCTCTGTGCATGTATCTAATTGATGAAGATAATAAAGAAGAAGAGTTGGTGGACATAGCCCCAGGGTGGGGTTGAGCCACGTATATGTTGTGTTTCTCTGCTTTGTGCGATGTGTTCGTGTACTTATGTGTTATCTGCTAAGTGCTTGACATAGATAAATAGATAGATATATATGTTTATACTTTGTGCTTATGATGAATCTGGATGCTAGATCTGACCTCTGTGAACTTTCTTAGTGCTTGAATCTGCTAGATCTGATCTAATTCCTTATGCTAAGTGCTTAGATACATTAGGTCTGGGTGAATGTTGTGATGCTATGTTTTATCTGCGGAGTAGATATTGGTTAAATATTGATGAAGGTTTACTGTTGAGTGCTCTGTTAAATACTAGAATCACATATGTGTGTCTTAGATAATGTTGTAGACATCTGAGTCCTGCAACCACCCCTTCCTATACCTTGGGTGAGACTTCATCTGCTTCGCAGGTGTTGTCGAAAGGGTCGGTAGTTAGGGTTTTGTTTGTGCGTTTTTGTAGCATTGAACCCTGGGTCTGCCCCTGTGCCAAAAAATGGTTCCATTGTCGGGATTGAAACTGTGATTGTCGGGAACTGAGGAAGAAGAATCTTTGTGCAAAGATTTGACCTGAAACTGAGAAAGCTTTGTGCGTAGATCTGTTTCCCTAGTGCGTAGCATTCTTCTTGACTTATGAAGCTTTGTGCCAAGAAAAGAGGTCAGATCTGAAGAAAAGAGGTAATATCTACAAGCTTTGTGCTCTGATAAAGGTAAGAATAGTGAAAAGTTCTGGATATGAAAGCTTTGTGCTCTGTAGAAGTAAGACAAGTGGAAAATTTTGTTTCTAAAGCATGGATCTAGGTATGTTTGATAGATTCTGTCCTAGCTCAAAAACTAGGGTACTGGTAGATGAAAGAAGGTTTGGCATGAGTAGATCTAATAAGAATAGTGAAAGATATGTTATACCTATGCATAGAAATAATATTTGGACTAACAAATGGATGCAGGATCCTAGAAAGAATTTTTTGTAGGTTAGCTCCTACGATCCTAGCATGCAGTACAAAAAGGGCTAGGGATCAGTTAAAAGAAAGAGAGGATTAACCCTTTGTTACAGTTGCAAAAAACCAAGACATCTTGCTAAGGAATTCTCTGGGAGAAGACCTAGTTGTCTTTGTTGTAAAGCTATGGACCATGAAGTATTGGACTTCCCTAGAATGATTGCTAAAGTTGAAATAATGAATTTGAACCAAGAAAACTCTAAGGCAGATCCATAAACTAAGATTATGCCAGAATCCCAGAAAGAATTAGAGAAAGTATTGTTACAGATGAGAGAAACCCTGAATGACCACCGACATGTCAGATTATCAGAGATCTTCAAAGAAAAATAATTCATTGAAACAAGATTAGGATACTTAGACATTGACTGTGTTCTAGATGAGGAAACACAGGTGAATGTTATGGCATAAAGAACCTGGGAAATTTTAGGAAAGCCTACTATGGTTCCTTCACTAGGAGGAATAGGATTATTCAGAGGAAAAATGATAACCCTATGTGGGAAGCTCGCTCAAATACCTATGAATGTCAATGGAACTTCGACAAAAGAAGATTTTGAGATCATTAAATTTATTGAGGACAACACTTCATTTACCATGTTACTATGAAGACCTTGGATTGAAAGAGATCAAGCCAGAAGGAAGGAAGAAGAATAAGTCTTAGAGCAGAAGAAACAAGAGTTAAAAGATTTTATAACTAAAAGGATCACACACTTGATTAAATAATAGGAGAACAAATCACAACTATTTAATAACAGCGACGTAGATATCAAAGTTGCAAGAACACTAGAGGACCTAGAGAAGACTGAAATACCTATCCTAGATAAAAAAGAAGTATTACCCTTGAATCCTAGGAAAGAATCTCAATAGTGAGAATTCACTATGTCAAAAGAAGATAAGAATTAGAATGGGAAAAGAAATACCGAGACGAAGCTCATTGGAAAGAAGGCTAGAAAACTAAGTAAGAAGAGAGATAAGATCGAAAAGTTGCAGAAAGATCCAGAAGGAACCTCGCAAAAGGAAAATTTGCAAAATTGGAGCTTCGTCGAAATATCAGCACATCGACACATGGCACTTCTCCATGACGAAGCAATATAGTCGTTGGGGACATTATAACCGTTATACCAATGCTCTGAACGGGTAGAAAGACATTTATGACCAAACATCTTGCCATCAGACCATTGGGACCATGCCATAACAGAAAGAATAGAGTTCAGGAAGACTTCATACCCGTTGTTGTTAATGTTTTATGTCATTATTATAGTTCTTTGCATTTCAATAGATAAGAACAATATAAGAACAAGATCACTGAGAAATACACATTCACAAGAGACACAACATTTATCCTAGGAAACCCTATAGGGGAAGAAAACCCAGCAAAAACTTCCTTATCATAAATTGCCAATAAAATGTCAAGAGATAACTCAAACCAATACAAAAAGTCCTCCCCAAGAGATGCGCCACAATTCTCCCTCTCTCCAACTGGTAAGTTGCAACTTGCCTCTTAAGAATGAGAAAGTAAGTTGTGTGTCAAAGTGAGGCGATGGCGTCTCTATATATACAAGTCTGGCACGTGTGAACTGGCAAGGCTGACTTCTCACTCTGGGTGGGTAAACCCACCTTTATTATATTTCTAGGTCTCAATAATAACTGTTGGGGCCGAATTCTTATTCTGCCTATTACAATTGTTTGTTGACCAATCCGTAAAAGGGGATTTGGTCCTAATACAATTACCGACATGATCAATCCACAATGGGGATTGATCCTATAAACAAAATATCAATAATAATAAGAATACTCTTTGCAGTTACATTATTTCAACACTCCCCCTTAACAAGAAGGGTATTCTTCATCAGCATCAGGCGAGAGAGGTCGGCATCATCAGTGGCATCAAGAGGACAGTATTGTCTATATCATCTTGGAACATTGTCTGGCATATCTACGAGTCATCACTAGTTTTCTTCATCGGCAGCATCGTCATTCTCGAAAGAATGCCATCATCATCTGCATCAATATGTATCAGTAAAAAATGATACCTCATCACAGCACTAGGTTGGCACATCACAGTGCTACACTGGCTCAATGTCACAGTTGTTACGCTGGTATCTCAGTGTCAGTCACATCTTGCTTTACGTCTAACAACTAGGTCAGAAGCAAGGAACACATCATCATCTTTCTTTATGTCTAACAACGAGGTCAGAAGCAAGGAATCATCTTGCTTTACGCCTAACAACTAGGTCAGAAGCAAGGAACACATCATCATCTTGCTTTACGTCTAACAACGAGATCAGAAGCAAGGAATCATCTTGCTTTACGTCTAACAACTAGGTCAGAAGAAAGGAATCATCTTGCTTTACTTCTAACAGTGAGGTCAGAAGCAAGGAATCACACATCATCTTGCTTTACGTCTAACAGTGAGGTCAGAAGCCAGGAATCACACACTCCCCCTTTTAGCGAGGGTCCTTTCGGACTATACCAAGCTTATCTCGAAAGTTTTCAAACTTTACATGAGATAAAGGTTTGGTCAACACATCAACAACCTGTTCATCCATGCTGACATATAGGAGCTTCAAGGCTCCTCTCTGCACCATGTCACGGATGTAATGATAGTGAATCTCTATGTGCTTCGACCTATCATGGAATATAGGATTCTCTGTCATTTTTATGCATCTCTGGTTGTCACATAGGATCGAGGTTGCTTCCATTTCTAGGTCAAATAAATTGGCCAGCAACTTTCAAAGCCATATAGATTCGCAGCTAGCAAAACATGCGGCAATGTACTCTGCTTCCGTTGTGATGAGAGCAATACTGGATTGCTTCCTACTCTGCCACGAGATCATAGTTGATCCCAAACTGAAACAGCATCCGGAAGTGATTTTTCTGTCAGCAACGCTTCCTGCCCAATCTGCATCAGTGTATCCACTCAATGTGAATTTATGATCTCCATCATAGCTCAGGCCATAATCTATTATACCTTTAAGGTACCTCATCACATGTTTTGCAGCCACTAGGTGAACACGTCTGTGTTCTACCGGAAACTGACTCAAGGTGTTCACTACAAAACAAATGTTTGGTCTGGTGTTCATCAGGTACATCAGTGATCCAATAATTTGTCTGTACAGTGTGGCATCAATCAAATCTGACGACGTATCGACCAGCAGCTTCAGCTTCGCTTCCATGGGTGTATTCATGGACTTACATTCTAGCATGTCGAATTTCTTTAAGATTTTGATCATGTATTTTCCTTGGTTAAGGAAGATCCTTTATGGACTTGGCCATACCTAGAGGCCTAGGAAATAATGCATTAGTCCGAGGTATTTCATCTCAAATTCTGAAGCGAGTCTCTTCTTACATTCGGTGATGAGCTTTTCTTCTCCAGTTAAGAATAAGTCATCCACATACAGTAGTAAGATTACTGGTTCATTATCCATAATTTTGAAGTAGAGATTTGAATCTGCTTTAATCTTGGTAAAGCCCAAGCTCATCAAGAAACTGTCTATACGACCATACCAAGCTCTGGGAGCTTGCTTCAATCCGTATAAGGATTTCTTCAATCTGCAGACATGAGACTTCCTGTATTCAACCTCAAATCCTTGGGGTTTCTCTATATACACTTCCTCTTCGATAACACCATTCAGGAAAGCTATCTTTACGTCCATCTGGTCAAGCTTCCATTTCATCTTAGCTGCAAGAGCTATGATGGTTCTAATTGAAGTGTATCTGGCCACAGGAGCGAATGTCTCTTCATAGTCAATGCCTTCCTTCTGGGAAAATCCATGAGTGACAAATCTTGTTTTATATTTCTCAATACTTCCATCAGCAGGATGTTTTATTTTGAAGAGCCATTTTGATGATACCACATCCTTTCTTTTTGGTCTGGGAACTATTTCCCACACATTATTCTTTATTATGGATTGGTATTCCTCTATCATGGCATCTGCCCATTCCTTCTTTTGAATGGCTTCTTCAAAGCATGTAGGCTCCTCATCTAGGAGATCACACATCAAAGCCGTGTAACTGGAGAATGGCTTTGGTCTTTTCACCTGTCTCGAGGTTCTTTCTGGAACACCATACTTCTCTCCATCTTGAATAAGCTCTCTTGCCCAAGCAGGATTTCTTTTATGGGAGAAGGTCATTTGAGGAGGTTCTTGAACTTGTGTTATATCGTGGTCTTCAGGAGTCTCCTCATCAAGGGAAGTTACGACTTCCCTTACAGGTTTTGTAGCTCTGGGAACTTCCTTCATGGATTCTACAATCCTGGGATTTACAGGTTCCTCTTCATATACTTCTTCAAGATGGCATCTTCTTGATTTCTTAAGTGTTGCTTCTTCATCAAAGGTCATGTCCCTACTGATCTCAATGTGGCAGTGACCAGGTATGTAGATTATGAAGGCCTTGGAGACCTCACAGTATCCCACAAATATTCCCTTCTTTCCGAAGGGTTCCAGCTTGTTTCTTTTCTCTTTCGGTATATGAATAAATACTTGACAGCCAAATATTTTGAGATGGACTACCTCTGGCTTCTTTCCGGTGAACATCTCTTACGGGGTCTTGAACCCAAGTGCGCTATGGGATAATTGGTTCTGCACATAAACAGCTTCCATTGCTGCTTCTACCCATAGGCACATAGGAAGATCTTGATCATGGATCATGGTCCTCACAACTTCCATAATTGTTTTTTTCTTCCATTCAGCTACACCATTTTGTTGAGGATTATAGGGAGTAGTGAGTTCCCTCTTAATCCCAACATCTCTGCAGAAGTTCACGAACTCTTTTGAGGTATATTCTCCTCCGTTGTCTGACCTGAGTATCTTAATCTTTCTTTCAGAAAGATTCTCTATCAAGGCTTTGAATTCCTTGAATTTACTGAATACTTCATCTTTAGATTTCAAGAAATATATCCAGGTCTTGCGAGAATAGTCATCAATGAATGATACATAGTATACATACCCGCTAATGGAGGATGATGGAATTGGGCCACACAAGTCTGAGTGAATGAGTTCTAGTACTCCTTCCGCTTTGTTGTCCCTTTTTGGAAAAGGGTTCTTGATATTCTTCCCTTGCGCACATCCATTGCATATGCCTTCTTGATCGACCTTGAGTTCTGGTAAACCTGCAACAGCTTTGGATATGTATGGTAGAGCCTTCTAGTTGATATGGGATAATCTTCTATGCCAAAGTTCGCATGAGTTTTCGATGGCATGGGTCATGGCAGTTGTTGGGTGACCCTTTAGCTTATATAAGCCATTTTCTTCATTTCCGATGACGATTGCTTCATTTATGGTTTCTCTCTTAGCCCACATAATAACTTCTCCATCTATGAAGGAAACTCTATAGCCTTTCTTATCTAAAGCTGATATGGAAAGTAAGTTCTTCTTCAAGCCTGGTACATAGAGTACGTCCTTCATCGTTATTGAGTTTTCTGAATCTATCTTGTAGTTTGATTCTCCCAATCCCTTTATGGGATATTGGTAATTATCTCCAAGTGTCACTTTCTGAGAAAACTTCTTTTCTGAAATACAAGAGAGGGTACTTTTCTTACCCGTCATGTGTTTTGATGCATCGCTATCAATGAACCATGTGTCCTCTCCAGGTGATACAGATCCTGAGAGGGCTGAGATCAGGACATGGTCCTTAATCATCTTCATAGGTGGTTTTTCATCTTCGGCTATGTGGGCATGTTGCCTCTTGTGTTTCCTCTTGTATTCTTCTCTTCTGACTAGACAAGAATTCACCTTGTGTCCCATCTTATCGCAATGTGATGCAAGAGCATCGCTCCACGTCATCATACAGCCAGCAGCCACGCCAGCGAATTCAAATCGCGCGCTAAAAGAGAGGCGCAGTCCTCATTTAAATTTGAAATGAATGTAATTAAATGCTTAGGCTGGTGAGCCATGGAATCCATGCCTTTATGCAAGCGTTAGATAGGATCGGCTTTAATGCTAAGATTGGCTGAGATCTAGATCCATGTGCTGGACTAGACAGCCATTGAATGTAATTTATTAGAGTAGGTGAACCTAGAGGGAAGCGCTCGATGAGCCCCTCAAGTAAAAGAGATTTTCAGATCTCATTTTGAGATAAGATGAGATGGAGTGAAGTGAGTAGAATGGTAGGGTAGAGAAGATCCAGAGAGAGCTCAGGAACACCATTGTAAAGATACAGGCATTTTCGCCATTGTTAATACAAACAACAGTTTTTCCTGCACATGTTCTGTGTTGAATGGATGTATGTGTGTGTTCCATGTATATGCTATGAATGTGTATGTTAGTGCATTTGCAGGGAGTTTGTTTGATTTCAGGTTGAGGGTCTTTGAGGCTTTACACCAGGAGGGTGTGACATAACGTGTGGATTCTGAGAGCCGTGCACAGAGGATGCACTTCTGAACGCTGTGGGTTCAGACAAAAACGTGCTGAGGCACAGGACTGGAGTCAACAACTCAGGAGGAAGACCTCAAGGTTGTTGAACACCTTGGAGGCAAGGTTGTGTAGCTGAAACATAGTTGCAGACATAACTTTGTTGTAAGTTCTGTGGAGCTCTGCCAGGTGGGCATCGAGCATATGCACAGTGGTGCTGAAGAAGGACTCTGTTGAGAGTTTGAAGATAGCAGATAGAATCACTGAGGATTCTGTGAGAGCTCTACCAAGTGGGCATTGAGCGTGTGTACAGGAGTGCACAAAGGAAGGAACTCGGTTGAGAGTTCAGAAGAGACAAAATCATTGAAGATTCTGTAAGAGCTCTGCCAGGAGGGCATTGAGCAGGTGAAAAGGGTGCACGAAAGGAACATAGAACTGCTGAACGTTTTGTGGAAGGAAGACTCTGCCAGGAGGGCGTCGAGAAAGTGGGTAAGCAGGCACAGGAGAACCGAGAACTCTTTGAGTTCTGCCATTTGAGGGAAGAGTCCAAGGAGGGACCTTTACTGGGTTGTTGAACACCCGTACGGACTCAGCGAGAGGGTCGCTTGAGTAGAAGGATAGCCAGGAGGGCATCCATTTCATTCTCCATCTGAGGGAGAAGAAGGATTAAATCCCAAGAGGTCTGATTGGTTGCGTAAGCTCAGGAGGGTCAGCGTTGCATAAGCGCGGTGAGGCTCAAGGTCAAGGAGCTCATAGAAGAGAAAAGAACCAAAGGTCGAGGCCTTTGAAAATTCGAAATTCTTCCAAGTGCAAGAGGAAAGAGAGCCAAAGCTCGGGAGGAGCAACATCAGCCATTGGATCAGTCGATAGAATCTGGGCCGTTGGTTTTCAAGTCCAAGGAGCAGCCAGAGGAGAGCGCACAAGCAGAACAGATCTGGGTCGTCAGATCTGAGGCAGATACCTGACAGCCGTCGGATCTGCAGGAAGTTGCACGGAGGTTAAGCCTTCGTAAACAGCAGGGGAGAAGTCCCGACGATATCTGGATCGTCTGTTAGCAGAGACAGGTGGCAGAGATCAAGGAGATCTTGCGAACTCGGGAGTTCGCAGGGTAAAGGCCTAAGTGTTGGGCATCCTAAGTCACGAATTCACGAGGTCACGAAGCAGCGAACTGGCTAGAGAATCGGGACTATCCATCTAGAGGGGACGCATGGCGAAGATCGAGAAGATCTCGCGAACTCGGGAGTTCACAGGGTGAACGCCCAAGTATTTGGCACTCAAAGTCACGAAGTGCGAGGACACAAGAAACGGCGAAGTGGCGAGAGGATCAGGACCGTCCATTGAAGAGGACGCGTGTTAGAGATCGATGATCTCGCGAACTAGGGAGTTCACAGGTCAAAAACCCAAATATTGGGTACTCCAAGTCGCGTGTGGCGAAGGGGCAAGAAGACAGGATCCGTCCATCTGTGGAGGACAGGTGGTAGGGATCAGTGATCTCGCGAACTCGGGAGTTCGCAGGTTGAAAACCCAAGTATTGGGTACTCCAAGTCGCGAGTGGTGAAGTGGCGAGAAGACAGGAGCCGTCCATCTGAGGAGGACAGGTGGCAGAGATCGATGATCTCACGAACTCGAGAGTTCGCAGGTTGAGAGCCCAAGTGTTGGGTGCTCTAAGTCATGAAGTGGCGAAGTGGCGAGAGGATTGGAGCCGTCCATTTGAGGAGGAAAGGTGGCAGAGATCGAGATACCTCGCGAACTCGGGAGTTCACAGGGTAAAGGCCCGAGCATTGGGTATCCCAAGTCACGAAGCGGCGAAATGGCGAGAGAAGGATAGTCGTCGGATCCGGATCATAGTGGACCGTTGGATCTGCACGTGGGATCGTGTATCGGCATCTCACAAGAAAAGGCTCGAGAATTTGGGTGCGGGGATCACGAGATTGCGAGAAGCGATATCTCGACAGCTGGAGGTAGTGTGGGCCATAGCGGAGTGTGAGTGGAATACAGGTGGCACAAAGTCATCGGGATCGAGGTTGCGAGGAGCGAAATCCATCGAAGGAGGAGTCAACTCAGCGTTGACCTATCGCGTCTCGGAGGATCGTAATGGGAGGAACAAGAGTTCGACTCACAAACTCACGAAGGTGCNTCACGAGATTGCGAGAAGCGATATCTCGACAGCTGGAGGTAGTGTGGGCCATAGCGGAGCGTGAGTGGAATACAGGTGGCACAAAGTCATCGGGATCGAGGTTGCGAGGAGCGAAATCCATCGAAGGAGGAGTCAACTCAGCGTTGACCTATCGCGTCTCGGAGGATCGTAATGGGAGGAACAAGAGTTCGACTCACAAACTCACGAAGGTGCAAGTTGTGAGAGGCACCAACATTAAGCCTAGCCCACGGTTGCATGTGGTGGGGGCGCTAACAAGGAAAAGAGCTATACCTGTATCGCCAGGTCGGGTATAACAAGATTTGAAAGGAAAAGTTGGAGGCTTTGAGTCACGAACTCGCGAGATAGCGATATTTAAGTGATCTCCCGGTGGTAAAGGGGAGACCTCGGGGATAACCACGATTAAGTGCAGAAGGTCGTAGGGAGGGATTAAAGGACCTATGGATCGGGTTTTTTTTTTTCAGTAGTGGATTCCCGAGGGAATCCAAAGAGATAATTCGGCTCGAAGAAGGGATTTTTTGAAAGATCCTGTGAGTAGGAGAGCGCGACGGGTGTGGTCGCGAGTATCTCACTGCGTCACAATGATAGCATTGTATGGATGAGAGATCTCTTCCCTTACGTTGTCCTTTCTTCTGAAAAATTCTTGAATGAGATTCTTTGTTGTTGAATTTGTTTGAAGGATCTCTATGAGTTTCCCTTTTGAAGTAGGGTTTCTTCCTTCCTACTTTTGTACGAGTGGCTAGGGCTTGATCATCGTCCCTTGCTAGTAGTGCTTCACGGTTAGCTACCCTTGTCTCTTCTTGGATGCATTCTTCCCATAGGCTCTCAAAATGTAGTTTCTCCTTTCTGGCACATATCGTCTGGTTGAAAGCATCCCAAGGTCTTGTGAGACCATTTAGGGCCATCATTATGAATTCGTCTTCATCTATGGTGTCTCCAATTTCTTTTAACTGTTCTTTAATTTCTGAGATTCGGGGGAAATATTCTTGAATCATTTCTCCTTTCTGCATCTTGGTATTCTTCAATTGAGATCTTAGGTTCATCTTTCGATTGATGTTCTTTCCTTCGTATAGTTTTCTTAGAGAGTCAAACATCTCTTTTGGAGTTTTCTTGGACGATACATACAGGATCAGGTGGTCTTTGATTGAGTCTGCAATGATTCTTTGAGCCCTGATTGAGTCCTTCTGATGCTTTGCTTTCTCTACGGCATATTCAGGTTCTGGCACTTCTTCTTTGATGAATCTTGCTAGGTCATTCTCTGCAAGGATCAGACCTATCCTATACTTTCAGGCACGGAAGTTGTCTATGCCTTCTAGTTTCTCAACAAGCTTTGTGCTTGCAGACATCTTGTACTTGAGGCTATGAAAAATGACCAAAAATGAAAGTGCTTAAAATCAATTGTTGACTTTACCAGGAGGTGCACTTGGCTGAGGCGAGTAGCCTGGTGTACTTGGATCTGAGAAAATCCAACTTTTTCCTTTTCAAATCTGATCTGTAGATTTTTGGACTCATACTTCTCGTACTTTTGTGAAACTAGGGTTTCACTTTCCGGGAGGTCCAGCCACTGAAAAGGTGCACTCTAAGTGCCAAAATGATCCTTGGGGGAGGGCACAACTTTCTAGGTGGTTTTGGAGCTGAAAAGCTTCACTTTTGAAAAACCCTAATTTGCAGGTACTGCAACAGTGACGTTTTTCTCTTGCGAAATATGATTCCTTTAGGTTGGCTCTGATACCATGTTAATGTTTTATGCCATTATTATAGTTCTTTTCATTTCAATAGATAAGAACAATATAAGAACAAGATCACTGAGAAATACACATTCACAAGAGACACAACGTTTATCCTAGGAAACCCTCTAGGGGAAGAAAACCCAGCAAAAACTTCCTTATCATAAATTGCCAATACAATGTTAAGAGATAACTCAAACCAATACAGAAAGTCCTCTCCAAGAGATGTGCCACTCTTCTCCCTCTCTCCAACTGGTAAGTTGCAACTTGCCTCTTAAGAATGAGAAAGTGAGTTGTGTGTCAAAGTGAGGCACTGGCCTCTCTATATATACAAGTCTGGCACATGTGAACTGCCAGGGCCGACTTCTCACTCTGGGTGGGTAAACCCACCTTTATTATATTTTTGGGTCTCAATAATAACTACTGGGGCCGACTTCTTATTCTTCCTATTACAATTGTTTGTTGACCAATCCGCAAAAGGGGATTTGGTCCTAATACAATTGTCGACATGATCAATCCACAATGGGGATTGATCCTATAAATAAAATATCAATAATAATAAGAATACTCTTTGCAGTTACATTATTTCAACAGTTGCAAGCAACCCGTTGTCGAGTTACCTATTTATTCCGTCGCACCATGCACTGAGAACACTTTTGCTACGAAATAATTTGAGCCCGCGGACTAAGTTGATCTTGCATAGTGATCATCGCATTGTTTCCATCTATTCCATTACAGTGTCTAAGTTAATTTGAACCCGATCTAGTTAATCCCGAGTGCATATGTCTGAAGAGCTCAACGCAGTCAAAGAATCTGTGATAGAATTACTCCTCGACCTGATGACTGAAAGAGTCATGTCGGAGAGAGGATTATCTGTAGGTGTATAGGCTTCATCCACAAGAAAAGTGCAATCATCTACGTCAACTGCTCGTGGAGTCGGACCATCACGGCCATTAGATGAAAAGAGAACCAAGCACAGGGATGATCTCATGAATGCCAAATTGATCTTGACTGTATTACCCACCTACATACCACCTCTGAGCGGTGCAGTAAATCGAGATAGCGTGCCCAGATATTTCGAGTACACTTTGGTCACTGCAAACCTCCCAAAGGGGATCTACGCAGTTCGAACAGACCAAGACAAGATTGAAGCATTGAAGTTCAGTGACTTCAACCTTGGCGACCGAAAAGTCTATAACATGCTCACCCCACATAAGTACCTGACCAGAATGAAGGGGAAGAATTAAAAGATAATACCCCATATGTGGACCCATAACCTCGCGCAGTCCACCCTGTTGAACGTCATGAAGATCCCACACTTCGGAAGACACTAGGAGGTGAATGTTTGTGTCAAGCTGTTGTTTTCTTGTTACCACGACAGTTATTTGTGGCTAGACCGTCGTATCATAGTTGATCTGACGCTGATCAATCGAATCATAGGGTTGAGTATGCAGGGGCCTGATCCACATGATTTTTATCCAGGAAAAGCCATGGATTGCGCTCTAGCACAGAGGATCAAGGACACCTACGGCGATGTCGAGAAGGGGACGTGAGGCTACAAGGTATCTTCTATCCATAGTGGTGCAATGTGCCTCGCCTTTCAGTTGATTGCAGAGAAGTTAGTAAGAAATAACCAACCTACCCAAGTCATCAGCTTTGTAGTCGAACTCGTAGGGAAGTGCACAAAAGGCCTACAAATGAACTAGGCGAAGTACCTAGTGAATCAGTTCGAACTAGACTGCAAAGAAGCACAAGATTAAGGTTACGAATTCCATTTTAGTTGGCTTTTTATCCTTATCGCATTCATCGCCTGGGAGATGTCGAAAGGTGCAACCTTCCCCGACATCGAGCCATTTGAGCCACTGGCCGCAAAGTTCAGTACAATTTGGTATTCCAGCGATATGAACAAACAGTGGTAGTCAAATGTTGTTTTTCATACCTACTATGATCAGCTGAAGAAATCCATCCAGTCCGAGCCTCACATGACTCTGAACACTCTACACCGATTCCATCCTTTGATGAAGTTTAATGCAGATCGACGTTTCATTTATATTACAGTGTGTGCCGATGAACATAAGCAACAGCTTTAGTCCTAATACAAGCTGATGGAGAAGGACCTGGAGGAGATTACTAAGGAATGGTATGTTGACCTCCTTATATCCACCAACCCCGCAGAGATATATGACATCGACAACCTAGAAACTGTGCAGGATACGCCTGGACCTAGCAGGACAAAGAAGACCGAAGAGGTCCAAGGATTAGACAGTGCATCTGTGAAGACTGCTTCCAAATCACCAGAGCAAGGAGGTGATGGCGAAGAGTTAGATGACAAAGAAGTCGAACAGATGCAAGGAGACGAGGTTGATCCCTTGAATAAGAGGAAGGGTTCACCTCTGAAACCTTCTTACTGGAAGAAATCGAAAGCCTCCATGACCAAGATGCAGACTGTCCTCACCTCTGACGACTTTGACTTCCTCATAACAGTCGTGAACGATGCTTCACTAGAAATAGCAGAAAAACAAGAGGCCAAGCAGGAAGCAATGTATGATAGGATTGAAATCGAACTTCGAGGGGTACATCAGGCATTACATTCCAGCTACGCAATCTCCACTATGCCTCTACCATTGGGAACACCAAAGCTGGGAGACGAGCCAACCCAACTCCACCGATTAGCTGATACAGTTGAAGCTCACCTTCAACGAGCACAAGAGGAAATAGAACAAGCCACCCAGGCTTTGACACAAGTACAAGGAGTACTTGTAGAACAGTGCTTCACTCTATGAGAGTCCTAGAAATAAAGGCAGAAGATCGAGTTACACAACAAGTAGATCAGCTTGAAGAAGTGATCCAGTAGCTACAGCAACGCATCGCACACTTAGAACTATGTGCAGTGCCCGAGACCCCATAGGATGTGAAGGGCCAAAGAGAAGCAATTGTCAGGAGCACAATTGAGAGACTAAAGGCCCTTGCTATGGAATACAAGCAGTTGAGTGATCGCAATGCCCTGACATACGAGCGACTCGCTGAGAGTCCAAAATTAAGAGCACTGGAGTCGTAGCTCCAAGAGGCGAAGTATCAAGCTGAAATGATACAGGCACAGTTGAAGCTTTTATCAGCTGTGGAAAGAATGAAGAGATCTCAAGAGAAACGCAATGTCCAGCAGCAAATTCACGCTATTCAAAGCAGAGTTATGGAATTAACTCAGAGACTCCAACCCGTACAAGATAAGGCCTACCAATTGTTCACAGAAGTTGAAGGTCGAGGAGAAGAACTAGAGTAGGTTGTTAATGTAGCTAAACAGTGCCTGGAAGGACCTGTGAATGATGCAATAATCCAAGAGTTTGCTTAACAAGAGGTCATAGCACAGCAACAAGTCGAAGTAGATCGAGCCCAGCTCGAGGCTTTCGAAGCAGAACTTCCTACATCAGAATGACTCAGGATGAGTCAAAGGTGAGTGTTGGGGGCTTGTTGGCCCTCGACCAAGTTTTGAGAGATCCTTGGTCAAGTTTGACCATTTTGGACTTCGACAGCCTGTCGAAGGCAGAGCACAAGACGAAGCAGATATCGCGGGATCTCGGCCCCTTTTTGGGTCCTTTTTGGGATTTGGGAATATGTAACAGGTATGGGAATGTCTTCCCATGGGTTTACCCATGCTTAGGCCTATTTTGTAATATATAAATAGATGTCTAGGCGATGTAAGAAAAAAGGGAAGAGGCATCTATGTGATGTTGTGCTAAATGCAAGTGTGGCTTATAAATGCTTTGTGCATACTGTGAGAGACTTGCGGAGCTAAGTGCAAGTGGTTGTAACAGACTGTGAAGGGATTTGTGTTATAACGCAAGGAAGGAGGATCTAGCGAGGTGCGCATATCTCCTGTCCTATGCGAAGTAATGCTTGTGTGGCTCTGTGCATGTATCTGATTGAAGAAGATAATAAAGAAGAAGAGTTGGTGGACATATCCCCAGGGTGGGGGTGAACCACGTATATGTTGTGTTTCTCTGCTTTGTGCAATGTGTTGGTGTACTTATGTGTTATCTGCTAAGTGCTTGACATAGATAGATAGATACATTTTTTTATACTTTGTTCTTATGATGAATCTGGATGCTAGATCTGACCTCTATGAACTTGCTTAGTGCTTGAATCTTCTAGATCTAATCTAATTCCTTATGCTAAGTGCTTAGATACATTAGATCTGGGTGAATGCTGCAATGCTCTGTTTTATCTGCAGAGTAGATATTGGTTAAATATTGATGAAGGTTTACTGTTGAGTGCTCTATTAAATACTAGAATCACAGATCTTTGTCCCAGCTAAGGTTGCAGGCATCTGAATCCTACAACCACCCCTTTCTCTACCTCGGGTGAAACTTCATCTACTTCGAAGGTGTTGCTGAAAGGGCCGGTAGTTAGGGTTTTGTTGGTGCATTGTTGTAGCATTGAACCCTGGCTCTATCCCCGTGCCAACAAGTATTCTAAACATGTTGCTTTGAGATATGTGAAAGTTGATTTATTGCATGTTGTTGCATCATTGAAAGGTTTTCTTCACTGAACTCAAAAGAAAACTCTTGAAATGTAGGTTCAAGAATAGCTTCATCTTCATCTTCATCTTCAATTGTCTTGTTGAGTTTCTCCTTCACTGACTGTTGATCAAAAACATCATCATCATCGTCATAGAGAGGATTGTGCTGAACAAAACTAGTTTAGAACACTTCAGTGGTTGTTGATTTAGTCTAACTTTTGCTTATGTCACTTGCAAACAAGTCAACACTGATTGAAGACTTGTTTTGTTCAATATCACTATGTTTCATTCAGTGGTGTTTATTAGAGTGTTCAATAACTCTAATAATTCTAGGTTTCATTCCATTTGAACGTGCTCACTTGAACTTCTCGTTCACTTGCTTTTCACGCTCGCGTGTACTCATTCACTTGAATCACTCGCTTGAACTTCACGCTCACTTGTACTTGTTTCTAGCAAGATGAGGGCATCAGATACCACCGAAAATGAACCCAAACTTGTGATTTTACAATGATTCATTGACAGGAACAACAATTGAAAATTGGACCCAAAAAGTAAAGGGTGTCTAGTTCAACCGAAAATGCACCCAAAAATTATAATTCAACTCAATTTAAATTTGATTTCATTCTTGCAAATAAACTATTGCAAGTACAATTCAAATCGATCAAGTAATCTTACAACAAACAATTTTTCAAGTTACAATTTAATTTCAAATGCTCCATGATGTGTTGAGTTCAAATACTTTGATTTGTCCATTGTTGATGTTGTTGACGACTTGAATGCTTGAGAATTCTCTTCATAGATGCTTGATCATATGTGCTTGATTGACATTAATTATGTGCTTAAATTTTCCTAACTTATTGTGTACTCCACGTGTATTGCATTTTAAATGATCAATTAATGATGTCAAAACTAGACATCAAATATCATAAGGCAATCCAAGTAATCAAACACAATCACACTGCTCAAAACACCTAGTAATCAAATATCATATGTGTTTATATCTTTTAGGGGCTTGGCATTGACCCTCTAAAAGTCTCATAAAAAAAAAAAATTGAGAGAATATTGTATTGTACTCTTCTCAACTCTTTGAACTTCAAAATTACAATTCAATTTTGGAATTGAACTTCTCTCCTCTTTAAAAATGTGGCCCCCTTGAACTAGAAAAAATATTCAATTAGAAGAACATTCCAACGTAAAACTTCTTAAAAGTGCAGACCCCATATCCTTTAATACAAATTACCTCCATTTTAAAATAAACATTATTTTAATTTTTAAGTAAGTCCTCTCACTCAATCCTATCTCTTAAAGTGGAAAATGACAGATCACCAGATTACTGCCAAAACCCAGTGCATTGGATGGAAGAATAGTTGAATAATTGATTAAAACTGCAGATTGTTGTTGACTTACACAGATTGCTTGGAGGGAAACACGCAGATCCATCAAAGCAGCCATTGGTTTTTGGCTTAATGGCAGGCTAGATCAAATAAAAACGTGTAAATGCAGATCGATCCCAACTAGCATAAGATTGTTGAGCATTTGAGGCTGCGTTCATGTAATTTGTCAATGCAATCCGTGCACCTTCCTCTTCACTCTCTGAACATATTCGGTTTGATCTTATTCTTCTAAGAGATATTGATCTCTGCCTTGTGAAATGACATCCGATCTACTGGCATCGTGCACCTTGGCTTCAATCGTTAATCTGTCGTGATCTCTTTGTTGCTTGCATGCTCTAAGACCAAGCCGACCCAGACCCTGAACAGAAACGATCTTCAGATGGGTGCTGCAGAAATCAATTTTTCTAAAAAGCTACTCGAGTGAGGCGCATATATGGATCGTTGGGCAAGATAATTGCTGCAAATCATGGAGAGGGATCGTTGGTGAAGCATTGAATAGATCAGTGGACTGATTGCTTGATCAAACTTTGCAACTATAAGAGGTCACCTCCATTTATTTTTCTCACCGCCAATGATCTGGATCTGGTCTACAGTGATTGGGTGGGCACAAATTTGCTTGAAAATATGGAATGGAACCCGTCTTTTTAAGAAAAAAACTCACATTTAATATTCATTACCTATAGCGGCTCATATCAATATGGGAATCATTTTGTTTCCAGCAGATGGTGTAGATCACTGAGAAGGCAATGAATAAGGGTGCATGCAAATCAACACTAGATCAGCCTGTAGGGAAAATTCCACAATGCTAGGGTTCGGTTTGCGATAGATCCGTAAATATTGTGAGTTCGTTTCTCGCCAGAATCACTCTTGTTTGAAAAGGATTTCTTGTTGAGGCCAAATAAATTTACACTGAGATGCTTGTAGTTGGAATGAAACCGAAATTCTGTATTTGACCATCGAAAAGTTGAAGACGTTGCAATCATTGATGTTGATCGAAGTTTTTGTGCAATGATGGTTGCAACAAGAAAATTGTTGTTATAGATATGTCCTTCACATTGTGCATTGATGGGGGGACGATCCTCTTTTACCATAGATAAGGTGCATCAAATGAGATCATATAAGCAATCAGGGTATATCAATAATGGATAAGTGATACTCAAGAGTATCTTTTATGACATGCTTCACCACGTGCGAAATGAGATTTGATTCGTTGCAGATATACATGAAGTTTAGGGAGGTTGTGGTTTTAGATCAACAACACGATTTTAACCAGGATTTGGCTCTATAGATCTAAGATCGATGCCAAGAACAATAAGAGCTAAATATAAGAACCGAGCTGATGTAGATTTTTTTAAACTTGAAACAAATCAAAAAATGATATGATAGTTGTGGATGAGTTCATAGAGATACGATAGATCTAAACCAGATCTATACCATTCATAAACCAATGCTATACTCTATTCACAATAGATCTAATATTATTACAAACCAATGCTATACTCTATTCACATACCTTTATCCTTGTCATAGGAGTGAGAGGGGCATACCTTTATCCTTGTCTTAGTTCACTAGCCCTTTAGGTCATGAGGGACGCCTCCCTTGTGGTAGTTTCTCTGCTACTCCTAAAAGAAAGGGATTTCCTATTGAGGTGACAGTGATAGGTTATCCCATTGTTACATCAATATTATCTCACTTGCCTTCGGCTTTGGGAAAGTACATATTGTGCGATAACATTTTTGGCGCCATTGGCAGGGAATATCGAGTCAATTGTCCTCGAACTAAAAATCTTCAGTAATATTTTTCCTCAAAGCCTTCTTACTTTACAAGCTTACCTGGAGACTCCACTGAGGGTGATTCCCTATTTTCTCTTTGATAAGCCCTAGAAGGATTATCCGGAGACTCCACTAATGACAAATCCAACCATGGCTTCTCAATGGGACTCGGGTAATTTCAAACCTTTGGATATGAGTAATATTTTGGATTACCCCGACAAATGCCTACAAAATATGAGAATTGGCTCCCAAGATTCACTGGTAGTAATGTGGATAGTTCCGAAGAACACATGACTGGTTTTTGGGCCTTCTTTCAGCTCCACTCTATCAATGATAATGTTGAAGATTTGACAATGAAACTCTTATCTTCCACTCTTCATGATGATGCTATAGTATGGTATGATAGTCTCCTTGATGCCAGAATCACATCCATGGATCAACTAGAAGAAGTATTTCTTAAAATATGGAGTGTCAGATAACGTATGTACTCATTGTTAAATTAACTTAGTGGCATAAAAAATAATGAGAATGAGACCGTTGGGTAGTTCCATACCAGATTTGAGAGGTTGTTACAACAAATCCCTGAAAGATCTCTCTCTGGAAAGGAATATCTTGTTAAAATATTTGATGTGCACATTTTACAATAGACAATATCACTATTGGCACCCAACCATAGGAACACAACCACCCTCGAGCACCATAACCTTTGATAGATAGAATGATTCTGGAAGCAGCACTAGAACCAACAAATAACCAAGAGAGAGAGAGAGAGTGAGTGAGTGAGGTGAGTAAGTACAAATGAGCTCTAGAGCCCCCTATTTATAGTGGTTCTTGTCACTTGTCTAGGACGACTTGTCCTTCTAGAATATAATACTTTAATATTAGTTATTTTACTGAGCTAACTTGTCTTATAGGGTTTCTACACATATGTTTAGGGTTTCTCTTGCTTCCAAAATATTCTATTCTAGCCAAAGGTTACACATAGAGGTTAATACCTCCTGGAGCTACAACCATAATATCAACACTCCCTCCTAGCTAGGGAGGTATTAACAAGAATGGTCCCAAACACATCCATCCATTTCACATGGTATGGGCAAGGCTCACATAGTCTTGCAGACCATTCTACAGGTAGCATCATCATAGCCACACATGCTATCTCATGATCATGCAAATCAAGTCACGAACTTCATCATCATTGTCAATCTAGTTGGCAATCACCTCCAACACTACTGGTTGGCACACCAGCCTAGGAAACTTCTTCAACACTACTAGTAGTATCCATGTAAATCCAATAGTAGTACACAGTTACTACTATGCCATCCAATAGATCACAATAGTGTATATCCATAGCAGCACACAACTCCTATCCAGTGGTACACAACCACACCTAGTAGCACAAAACTACTATCTAGTGACATACAATCACTACTAGTGTAACACATTCACCACAGTAGCACATAACTATTGTCCAAAGACACACAATATCCACTGCAATCAGCTAATAGCTACACAAGATATCACCATGTATTACAACAGTCTCCTAGCATCAAATCTTATCATCGTCTACATCATCTCTCGAGGCCATACTCCATCTGAGTAATCGGGCATGATGTTGAATAAGTCATGTGCTTGACTTAGCGCACTCAACATAGTGTCTCGCATAAGTCACTCACTCAACAAAGTGATACATGGACCATTTTTCTAATCCAGATATACGTCCTAGAAGAATGATTGTCCCAACAAATGTTGAATGTTTTGCAATCGGCTACAAGAACCATTCTTCTAATCCGAACATACATCCTAGAAGAATGTTAGCCCTCCCAGAAGCTGAAAGCTACACCATGGGCTACAGAGACCATTCCTATAGAAATGTTAGTGTCAGACTATTTTCTAATCGAGTCACCATATGTACCATAGAGATCAATCTCTACCCTTATGTGCCTTAGAAAATATCGGTCCTGTATTAACCACCCTAATCGAGACGTCGTGTCCTTAGGGGGAGGACTATTCAACCTGATCGGGCCATTAATTGTTCCTCAAGAGAATATCAGTCCTAGACCATTTTCCTAATCAAGCCACAATCTGTGCCTTTGGAAAATACTAGTCCATGATATGTCAACAATCTATCAACTTGGACCATTCTCTAGAGGGAGAATGTATGTCCACCAGCAATTTGTTCTTCCTGGACCATTCTCCGCCTAAAGAATGTATGTCCACCAGCACACTGACTATCCATGATGCCATATATCAGTACTCCCTCCCAACCGAGGAAGTCATCTCCTCCCTTTCAACCAAGGGAGGTATCTCCATTGTCTCATATCTAAGTCGTACTAACATGATGCAAATGCATCATATCTAAGTTGTACTGGCATTATGTGGAGTATCATCTACATCATCTCTAATTTGTACTAGCATGATGTTATTGCATCATATATAAGTTGTACTAGCATGATGCAACTCAGGCATATGCATAATCTCTAAGTTGTAGTAGCATGATGCTAATGCATCATATCTAAGCTATACTAGCATGATTGTGTCTCAAGATATTTGTATCATATCTAATATGTACTAGCATGATGTTGAAGCATCATATCTAAGCTGTACTAGCATGACGTTGAAGCATCGTATATAAGTTGTACTAGCATGATACAGATCAACACTCCCTCTCAAACAAGGGAGCAATCTCCACAAGTCCCATCTTGTCCCTCAAGTATATAAACTTTATCTTGGACAGAGGCTTTGTCAAAACATCAACTGTCTGCTCATCGGTGGAGATGTACTAGAGAATCACTTCTCCCTTCTGGACTTTATCATGGATAAAATAGTACTCGATATCAATGTGCTTCGACTTGTCATGGAACATGAGGTTATTTGAAGGCTTCCAACAAATCTGATTATCACAATATATCATAGTTGAATCCAATACGTAATCAAATAGTCTAGAAACTAGCTTACAGAGTCATATTGATTCTATACAAGTGCCACAAGCTGCAATATACTTTGCTTCTGCAGTGCTAAGTGAAACAGACTTATGTTTCCTGCTAGCCCATGGTATCATAACAGAGCCCAAACTAAAACATATACCAAAATTACTATTTTTGTCATCTGCAATCCCTGCCCAATCTGAATCAGTAAATCCATGCAGTTGTACATCACTATTTGAGGCATATCTCAAACCATAATTGAGTGTCCCAAAAATATATCTCAAAACGTGCCTTGCAGCGATCCAATGCTCATGTCTAGGTTCCACCTGGAACTAGATCAATGTGTTCACAAAAAAGCAAATGTATGGTCGGGTATTAACCAAATACATCAATGAGATAATCAAATGTAGGTACAAGGAAAAGTCTACTGGATCGAAATCAGAGTATCTCAACTTCCTCATATCTGTCACCATGGGAGTTGCCATTGATTTGCAATCCATCATCCCAAACTTTTGAAGAATCTTTACAACATACTTCCCTTTCCCCAAGAATATTTCACCATGCTTCTGCTATACTTCTAGTCCCAAATAATAATGCATGAGACCAAGATCCTTCATATCGAATTTAGAGGCTAACTCCCTCTTACACTAAATAATGAGAGGCTATGCACCTGTCGAAAACAAATCATAAACATATAGTAATTGGATCACAAGTTCATCATTCACAACCTTGTAATAAGGATATGGATCAACATAGCTCTTGGAAAATCCAACTCTCGTCAAGTAACTGTCAATTCATGCATACCAAGCTCTTGGAGCTTGCTTGAGTCCATACAAAGCCTTCTTTATACATGGTTTCTCTCGGGTGTACCTCAAGACCTCGAGGTTGCTCTATGTATACTTCTTCCTCAATTACTCCATTGATAAAAGTGATCTTTACATCCATCTGATGTAAATTCCAACCCATGGATGATGCAAGAGATGGGATGACTCTAATAGAGGTGTATCTAGCAACTACAGAAAACGTCTCATCATAGTTTTCTCCCTCTTACTGGGAGAACCCTCTAGTCACAAATCTTGCCCTGTATTTATCGATACTCCCATCTACTGCATGCTTTATCTTGTAAACCCATTTTGAAGTGACTACAAACTTTCCTTCGGGTCTAGGTACGATTTCCCATACATCATTTTTCATGATGGATTGATATTATTCCATCATATTTTCCTTCCATTCTTTCTTCTTGACTAGTAGCCAAAGATCCTCAAGTGTTCAACACTTGGCTTCTTTCCAAAGAAGGCTCCTTATGGAGTCATGTTCTTCAATATATGATGAGGACTTATATTCTGAACATATACGGTTGTCATAGCTTATTCTCCCCATGGAAACATGGATAGATTTTGGTCATTCATCATTTCCTTGATAGATTCTTCAATGGATTGGTTCTTTCTTTCTGCTACAACATTCTGCTGAGGATTGTAGGGAGTAGTGAGCTCCCTCCTAATCCTGACCTCTCTATAGAATATCTTGAAATCATCTGAAGTGTACTCTCCTTTTAGTGAGGAGGTTGACATTGGTCCACAAACATATGAGTGAATGATGTCTGATACTCCTTTTTCTTTACATGCTTCCTTTAGAATTGGTACTTGGTGAGATCACTTGCCTCATCACTTGATGGAGTCATCTGCTCTGTTTTATCAATTGTCACTGTAGCTCCTTCTCAGAGCTATCGCATGTGACCTACCCAAAACAAGAACAACCAGAGAAAAAGTATTTTCAATAGCATTTTCATAACAACATATATGTGGTAACAAGGATGGTAGTCATCATAGAATTACCAAGGTGACCTTCCTGGGAGAAAAACAAGAAATAAATCCTAGAGGAGATGTTAGTTCATTTTGCAAACAAATGCAATAAGCATATATATCAATAGTACTTACATACAACCAAGTATACCTAGCAGTAATATAACCTTTCAAATATTGTTGTCACAACTATAGTGTTTACTTTCACTATAGCAATTATCAAACTTGATATGTGCAACTTGAAACTTAACAATTTGATCAATCAAACCTAGAACTTGGAGCCTCAACTGTTTGTTCCTATGAATGTACTGAATCCAAGATCATTGCTTGAACAAGGTCTCTTGTACATTCCCTACAAATCAAACTCATGCTTTGTTGGACGATATAACATGAAAAGCATATACAAGTGCATACCTTTGAAATTTGCAGCATTGTTCAGCTTGTCTTCTAATATGAAACTAGACACCATCTTGACAAGAAGAGGTTAGAAATCGAATAAAAAAGGTTCAATGATTAGAACAAGATAGAAACTTTGAGATTTCAACTTTGACCATAAACTCAATTTTGACCAAAAGTCAACCTTTGACTTTGACTTTGACTAGTCAACCTATGACTTTGAGCAAAAAATCAAACTTGACATTTTTGTTGGCTGAGGACACCAGAGGGTATGCTAAGCTAGGGAACACTATAATATCCATAAATTGGGTCCAATTCTTTACTTAAGGTGCCAAAAGAATTAGATTAGGGTTTGTTGCAGCTGCAAAATCAAAAACCCTAGTTGCAGCTGCAACTTCAAAAACCCTAGTTGCAGCTGCAACTAGTGCTACAATGAGCTTGACAAAGAACTATCGCTCTACCTTCCAGTGGTTAGAATGTTATGAAGGTAGTGTGGATCCATAACCTATTAAAATATTCGATGTGCTCATTTTACCATAGACAATATAACTATTGTCGCCCAACCATAGGCATGCAGCCACCCCCAAGAACCATAACTTGTGCTAGATAGAATGATTTTGGAAGAAACACTAGAACCAACAGATAGCCAAGAGAGCGCATATTTATCCAAATATAGATCACCAGACATAAAGTCCCAAAGCCATAGAACAAGAAAAATACTCAGCTGCAGCAGTTGTAGTTGCAACAGTGGCAATTGCAGCAGTTGCATTCATAGTTGCACTTACCAAGAATACCACCAAGAATATCAGAATAACACCAATAATGTCACCAAGAATACCACCAAGAGATGCTAGAAGGTAAGTTTCATATCTTAGGATAGATAATGCTAGAGAGAGAGACCAAGAATCACCCCAGAGGATCCACCTTCCATTCTTGCAACTACAGCTCCAAATTTGCGCTATACTTGAGAGAGTGAGTGAGGTGAGTAAGTACAAATGAGCTCCAGTGCCCCCTATTTATAGTGGTTCTTGTCACTTGTCTTGGTCAACTTATCCTTCTAGAAGCTAACGCTTTAATATTAATTCATTTACTTTGCCGACTTGTCTTCTAGGGTTTCTACACATCTATTTAGGGTTTCTCTTGCTTCCAGAATATTCTATTCTAGACAAAGGTTACACATGGAGGTTAATAACTCTTGTCGCTACCATAATATCAAAATATCTTACCTTTCTCTATTCCAGGGCATTCTCAGGAAAATTAGGGTTCCTCCTCGATGAAAATCACCCAAGGACAGTCCAAGAATATTATGACATGACTATAGAAATCAAAGCCAATATCTCCTCATCCAAGGAAGAACGTTTCTCTTCTCCAGAAGTCAAGGTTGATGGCCCTGAGGATACCATAGATATTCTTAGTCCAAATAATATAGCTTCCCTTGATATCTTCTTTAGAGAATTCAAATAAAGGTGAGACCCAATCATTAACCAACAATATATTGGAGAGAGAGTTCTCGATGAAGGTCACCAATCCCATGAGGAAGAGAAATAATTTACTCATGATTCTACCAAACATGACAAATACCTGGAGCTTGAAAATGTAAAACATGAGAATGAAGTGTTGATGTGTGCTCCTTCCTCTGATGAAGCCATCCAAGGTAATATTCCTCCTGCACAAGAAGAAGAGAGTAAGGTTAATCATTTCCCCTTTCAAGTTTGTGATGATGCCCTATCCCATGATTCAAAAGGTGAATAAGTAAAGGAATTCTTGGACAAGATAGAACCTTCACGTTGTAATGAAGGCGATGATATGATTGAGGAGACGAGTCATGAGGATAAAGTATTGATATATGCTCCTCCATTTGATGAAGTCATCCAATCCTTTGTCATTCATGCACGAGAAGAAGAGAATATGGTAAGTTCTTTCCCTTTCCAGGATTTTGATGATGATTTATTTTATGATTTGGAAAGTTTAGAGGTGTTAGAGGAACCCTTGGATGTACTAATCCCTTCATGTTATGATAAAAGTAATGATATGGTTGATAGTATTGATGATTTCATACATGTTGGAAGACGTAAATGGGATGTGGCTGGTCATGATGAAGATCCCATCAATGATGTGGAAGAACATTTTCAATTGTTTCCTTTACAACTATCATATGAGATTTCTACTAATTCTGACATTTGGAAACAAGGAGATGATATAATTACAGACATATTCCAAACAGCCAAGGATGACTTAATGCAATTTTCTCATGATGATTTTCGGTCATACCTTGAGGAGTAATTTGATGAGTATTCCTTTGATCACTTGGATTTATTCTATGAAGAATATTTTCAACTGTCGTTATGCTCATAGTTTGATAAGGGTGAGGACATGGTTTCCCTAGAGAAGGATACATGTGATAAGGTTATCTAGTTCCCTTCCTTCCTTTATCTCTCTATGTCACTAAGGATGCAGCTGGGAGACATGCTTCTTCTATTAAGTTTTCTCCAGGGCGAAGCCTCTTCTTAGAATTTAAGGGTAGGTTGAATTCCCTGAGAAGAAGTTTTATATCTTAGTCTTTCAACTTTCCCATAAGGAGTTGTCAGACATCCTCTAGATTTGTTTTAGTCACTTCTCAAACCTCGAGGAGTGATGAGGTCCAAGGTAGTAAACTTTCAGACTCTTTAAGTCATCCTCTCAAGCCGTTGACCTTTCACAATCCTTTTCAAAGATGAATTGAGCATTTTTCTGGAGATGTGACTTGGAATAATTTTGTCCCTCCCTCCTGCCTCCATGAGTTAGATAATATGATTTCCTATGATATAATGCATGCTCTAACTCATGTTATTTTTTTCCTAGACTTATCATTGTTTTGGTTTATGATGAAGCACAGAGGCAGATGTTATGAGGTATTGCTATGATGGTTTCATTGGTTATATGATTATACCTAGCATTCAACTAATTGGTAAGTATAGGTAGGTAGGCATTTGCATCCATTGTACATACCATTGCATATAATGCTAGTGTAGTTTTAGTTTCATTTTAATATCACTTTGTTTCATTTGTATATATGACCATCATTATACACTAGATTATATATGCTTTCATTTCAGTGTTATATCATATATGGACGAAGGGTGATATCACCACCCTAGATGCACTGATATTTTTGTCTGAGTTTTAGTAGGCACAATTCATACTAGAGATGATGAGGTTTTCATGGTTCTCATGTGCTCTACGGTGAGCACATGTCCCTGAGTAGGAGCCAGATGTTACCCCCAAACTAGGGGTAACTAAGGATATCATGTATCGAGGCCCACAGGTTGTAGACATGGAGTGCCAAGATCCAGATGGAAAAAGAATAGCCCTGGAGGGCCCTTTCTTTTCATTGATTCCTTCTACACATCACCAGTAGTAGCATTCACCACATCGGCCTGGTCCTAGAAGGAAATGGGTCTTGATCCATGAGGTAATGAATCCAAGTATCATGGTAAGTATCACTCTGATATTTGAAGCATTTGAACATGTTGCAAAAAATCTTTCTTGATTTCAGAACGTTTGCTTCAAATTTATGTGCTTTTCCTTATTTAAACTTGGGGGGGTGTCATTGTGTCCTAGTAAGTTGGTTAGCCTTAGGAATATGTTGATACTTGGCATTTCCTTGAAGATTCATCGTCCATTTCCTACCATACTTGTCACTTTTCATACTTATTTCCCTCCATCTCCCCAACCTTTTGGGATCTTTGGGTGTATTGACCCAAGAAGGGATTGTACCTTACCTCATGGGAAGAAGGGGATAAAGGCCCAGAGGGTAAAAGTATCCAGAAAAAAGATAAAATCCAATCATAAAACCTTTGAGATGCTTCGCCCAGGGATCCCCAAGAAAGTAATGAAATGCTTCTCTATAAGAAATGGGGGACCTACAAAATGAATGATATAATGAATACTCAAGGTGTTAGTTGAGGGATAGGATGTCTCATCACGAGTTGACCTATCATGATCATAGGTATTTAGCGGTATGACATTACCATCATCTAGAAACCAAGACAGGATAGTGGCTCTCAGTTACATGATTGAGGGAAAGGGGGTCTCATCACAAGCCATCCTTCTCATTTCTGCAAGCTATTTGTGAATGACATTGTCGTATCTAGACACCAAGCCAGGAAAATGGCCTTCAACTAATTCCTTGAAACATGAAAGAAACATGAATGAAAAATCTAAGAAGAATAACAGAAAACAAATGGGCTTGGAAAAATTGCATTGTAGACAAAGGGAAGCTCACCCTCTACAAAGGCACCCATAGGTAAGACAATACAAACCCTTGTATGTCATGAACCCCGTGCCCAGAAGTTCCTCCCACACCATCTCACGTACACACATGACTAGGATAGGTTCCACGTAGGAAACACCCTGGACCTTGGATTGATTGAGCCAATAGATCACCTTGAGACCCTTCCCAAACCTAAATTTGACAAATTGTATAATGTCCTTGAGCATTTGTTTGGTTTGAAAAAAAGGGGGTTTGATGCAAATGTTCAAGGGTTTTAATTATTATATTTGGATTACTTGTTATGACACTTTTGACTCATTAACCCTTGGAGGGAATACATTTTTGAATTTGCAGGACCTTACCCGATGGACAAGTATCCATGAGGAGATGACCAATTCATACCTTAATGAGAGATTGAAGCCCAAGGACAGATGTTGAGACCAGCTTGGGGCAAGACAATGATGACCAACTTGCATAATTAAGGAAGAGGTCGTTTCACTTGGAGGCATTTTGGCAGGCCTAGGGGGATGGGTTCCATCCTCCATGCACCAGGATGCTAGCCTTTGGAGGCTAAGATGTCACCCTTCTAGTCCAGGATGATAAGGATCCTTGAGAATGATGGTGGCATGTGTGGAAAGAGATCAAGGCTTTTGGAGGCCTAGTGCCATGTTCCTATAGCCCAACATCTCCTTGAGGAGACCTAATGTCACCCTTAGATGGCTCACATCACCTTCTTTATAGACATTTTATGTAAATTTATTTAATTTGTAAATTTAAGGGAAAATTTTGAAGGTTGACCCTGTAAATAAATTTTGAAAAGTTATTTGACCAAAAATAACTTTTGAATTAAAGTTATTTTTGGTCAAATTTTGGTATAAATACACCAAAGTGACATTCATTTTTCATCATCACTCTCACAATGAAGAGAGAGGACTGAATTTGGCACCCTTTTGGGGGTTTATTGGTTGAAATTGTGAGGCACACTTGTCTTGGAGGATAAATACTTTCATCTTGGATCATTTTTGGTGAATTTTTCTTGACAATCTAGGGTTTATTGCTTGATTATTCTTGGTGAAGTAAGTAAATTTGTAATTCTCGTTTTATTTTAAATGATTATGGTATATTTTCTTATTCATGTTAAAGATTATGAAATTGCTTTCTTGAAAAACCCTAGGAGTAAAGAACATAAGGTGCTTCTTCTTTGCTCTTTATTTTCTAAACTTTGTTAAGGTGATCCAACCTAGAGAAGCTTCTAGAGCCCTAAAGTGCTATATATTTAGAAGCCTTGTCTAGTTTTTATTACATTCAATATATTTCAATAGTCTAAGGAGGAGGAAGGCGATAGGGCCTAGAAGTTCCTAGTCTCTAGCTACCGCACCTCCCAAAATTTTGGTTCTTAGAGGACTTAAGGTGCTACTCCTCAAAGATCCATCCTTGTTTTACTTAGAGAAGTATAATCATTATTGTTTCTTCAAGTAATTTGTGCTAAAACTTTTGACTCCATAACCCTTAAAGGTACTAGTCTCATATCTCTTTTATTGGTTGATCAAACAAACATTTAAACCTTAAGTTCTCAAGCTTTTACCAATCAACACTAACACTAACCTAGCTTAGAAAGCTAATTTTATTGTTGTTGTTATAAGTGTTTGCTACAACCACATTAGAGCATCAAATTTTATGCATACTCAACCTTTGTTGCTAGCTAATCACTTCAGAATTTGTTCATGACAAGCTACTATCATTCTATATAGTGAATGTTATATTTTCATTATCTTTTAAATCATTTCTGAAGACTACTTCTTGCAATTGTTATACATTACCAATTGATGTTGTAAACTTGTTATTTGCTGCAATTTTATATCAGCTAGCATATATTTCTTTGGTTTACTATCTCTTGAATCTTTAATATCATTTTGTACTTGAAACTACCACACATATATGATGTTTTGTCTTGTTTTGGGAAGGTACACTTGATCTTTTACATTTTCTTCATCCCTTTGAGACATAAACCTTGTAACACATTCTTCTTTGAGTGACTAGTGAGAGGGGGGTACCTTTATCCTTGTCTTAGTTCACCATCCCTTTAGGTCACTAGGGACGCCTCCCTTGGGGTAGTTTCTCTCCTACTCCTAAAATAAAGGGATTTCCTATTGAGGTGACAGTGAGAGGTTATCCCATTGTTACGTCAATCTTGTCTCACTTTCCTTCAGCTTTGGAAAAGTACATATTGTGTGATAGCATGGACCTAATCAACCCCTTGTGCACGTGTATTTCTCTAAGCTATGGAACATAAATTATAAGAGGTATTTCTATGATATCTGTGATTTTTTTCTCTCTCCTCTCTACACTAGTATTTTAAATTTTAAGTGAAGCTAGAGCTGGGATGAAATGGATAGTTGACTGGTATCTAAGAAAATATTACACCTATATTAGAATATATGGAACTATAGGGGGCCCTCATATTTTTCCTTACTTTGTACCAGATCATCTTTGATGAGAGAAATAGCTTATTATACCATAAGAACAGGGGTTACTTCCTTTCTCATGAGAAATAGTAAAAACCTTTGGCCTCCATTTCCTGTATACATAGGAAATTATATTCTATTGAATGGAAAACATGCTATAAAAGAAGCAGAGGCCTTATGAGATTTATGTTTATGCCAGAGGAGTACGAAGGGACATGATCCACATGAGCTCATAGTGAATCATGTTAGATATATGGGTCTTACTCATCCTAATATACATGTGGCAGATTTTGAAGAAGACAGATTTAAAGGATTTATTTTTCATGAAGAGGTATTACAAAAATTGCCTGGTGATGTTGCCAGACAAGAAATACATGTTGAGCAAGAAGAAATGAAGAAGTTTCATCAAGACCAATTTCAAAGGTTTTTGCAAGAGGATCAACATAAATTAATATATAAAGAGAAACATAAGGTAAATAAAGTTGAGTAATTGAAGAAAAGAGACTTAAAGCTGATGCGAAGTATCAAAGAAAACAAGTCGAGGCAGAAGCTAAGAAAATAGTCGAAGAAGCTAAGGCCCAAAGAAGAGAAAGTGAAAAAGGAGCAATTGAATCAAAAGCCAAAAGAATAGCAGATGAACAATTAGAACAATAGAAGCAAAAATAATTGAGCGAGACCCAAGGCATCCCATCAACTCCAAATTTGGGTATGGCAAATATTGCATCTCGTGAATACACCCCTCTTACTGCCATGTCAGGTAATTCGTCTTTGTCTTCACAAATACTTAGTTTTGAAGGTGTTGTCGTGATTTTTGGAGACTATTACTATGATGAAAAAACTAACATCATTGAGAAAAGGTCAAACAAAAGGAAAAGGGGAGATTATGCCAAACCTAGGTCATCTGTAGGAAGAGTTGTTAAATGGAAAGAAGGGCTCGTAATAGAAGATAATTCCATACAAGCAGCCTCTACGCTCCATGCATTTGTGGGTCTGACTTCTTCATATGTACTTGAGGTTACCACCACTTTAAATGCAACAAAAACCAATATCACTAAGTTGGAATATGAGTTAAAAACATAGAAGGATAACATCTCTACAGAGTTCCTGAAGACTATTGAGCATAAGGACAAACTTCATAAGGAGGAAATCCAGAGAACTTTGCAAGCTACAAGATATGAGCTCACTTAGGAATTTGAAAGGGCCACCAAGGTTGTTGATAATCTCAAGACAGAAGAACTTAACAAAGCATTGCAAACCCAAAAATATGAAATGAATGTTGAATTTGATCAAAAAGCATAGTTGGAACATGACACCTATTTGAAAGACTTGGAATATACAAAGGTAAATCTTTGTGAAGAAATAGAACAAATCAAGAGGGAACATGCCAAGGAAATATCTCATTTGTAAACTGAGGTAGATGAAACCAAACATTTTGTTGAACAAAAAATCCTTCATATCAAGGGATTGGAAAAGGCCAAGGAAAATCTTGAAGAGGTTTTGGGAGAAAATAGAGAAAAGACTCTGGCTTTAGAAGTTATCAAGGCAGAGACAATAGAACTCAATGAAAAGCTTAGATTTGAGCAGAAAGAATATTTACATGTTCTTAATGATATGCAGGTTGATCAAGATGATCAACTAAGATTGGAAGATCAAATAGCTGAAATTAGGGATCAATGCCAAAAGAAAAATGACACCTTTGACAGAATTGTTGATTGGCAAGGAGTATACAGGAATCACCCAACTATATTGCCATTCAATTCTACAAAAGAAAATATAAAAGACCAGGTCTTCTTCGATACTTGGAAGCCCCTATTAGAATATATCCACTCCATCCAAAAGACGACATCTAAAGAATGAAAATGGCTCTAGAATAGTTCAAATGATCTATTTTAAGAGTTTGAGATGCAGATGATTCCCCCCATTGATGAATCAACACCTTCCAATATCATAACAGTTGAGGTGGAAGAGCATAGGGAAATTAGCAAAACAAACATTGAAAATTTAACTGAAGTAAATAAAGCATCCCTGGAAGAACACATGTTGAAACACATCAAGATAATCACTATGACCCAAAACTTTGTTAAACATACAACTCAATAATTAAAGAAAGAAGTTTCCACCAAAGTTTGTGACAGAGAGCTAGACATTGAAAAAAAAAGTCAGATAAATTAAAGAATATCATGGAAAATTATTCACTCTGGAAGGAATATCGGGACCTAATGCAGATGAAAAAGAACCCCTAATGATCCTAATTTCCATAACTGGTCCACATGTCTCATCTTTTATGTTTTGTAACCCTAATTAGTGTAGGAATGTGAAGAGTCACTTTTGGAAAACTGCCTTTACTTATAATTAAATCCAAAGAATGTAAACAGTCATTGTATAATTATAAAAAGGATGATTGTAAATGAGAAATGACTTTTGGAATCCAATTGTATCACGACAATACTATTACTATATGTGAATTTGAGCAAGAGACATTTCAAATATTTTGGTACAGATGTGTATGAATGAGGCTATTATGTTTATGTATATTTATTTCTGTGAATGTGTGGATTTTAGTTTAATGAACTATTTCTAGACTAATTTATGTATGTTCATTGTTTCCATTATTTTCATACTAAGTTCAGTGACAATATAATAAGTTGGAGAATCAATTATTTGTATCTATGATCTGGATTATTTTCGGCACGAAATGCGAGCGGAGATACAATAAAGAAATGAAAAGAGATATCGTAGATATTCAATAATATAACATGAATGTATCAGAGATGCAACCATAAACACAGATATACAATAATACATGATTTCTATTAATGAAAGAAATGTACAGAGACTGTAAAAATACAGAGTGAAAGACTCGCTAGAATGGTGGCAACTTATCTCTAAGAAGAGATGTGACGGCTACACGCATTCGCAAGAAGATGATTAAAATGAGGCTTTGAAGGCCTTTTTACAATAAATAAGAATTCCAAAATTCCTAGACATCCAAAAACCTAACCCTAGGAGATGAAGCACCAAAAGTCATGTGGGCCCTGTTTGGGTAAGTGAGTACATCAACTTCCCGGGGTCGTAACTTTTGCATACGATCTTCGTTTTAGGCATGTGATAGCTCATTGGAAAGGTATTATCGAGGAGATTCATTTTGGGAGCTCAATAATGCCTTTGGATATCATTGGGAAACTCTATATTTAAAAACCTTCATTTGGGCCCTCAAAATGGCCCCGAAAGTTAAAAACTGCTAAAAATAGTAAATTGCCAAAATTTTCAGAAAACTGTCTTGAACCAGTTGGAAAAGGTGGGTGGACACCGATATCCATATGGATAAATCCTCCCTCCTTAGGAAGAAATGGTCTCCATTGCGTTGAGGTCCCGGGGGAGAGGGAAAAGCGTTTGTTGTATCTGCATCTTGGTGAGTTGCTTGCCTTGCTGGAGATGTCGCGCTAATCAGTTTGTGGAAGTTTGTCACGAACCTGTTGAGGCTGAGGCCATTCAACAAGTCGGGCTACATGAGATATCGATGTGCATAAGGAATCTTTTTTTCTTTTTTGCAACCTTTTTGACTTGCTTATGTTTGATAGAAGGTGCTTGGGGCGAGGTTGTAGTGGTTGCAGTGTCCTTCTGTTCTCCTTTTGAACAGATTGTGAAGAAGCTAAATTTTGCAGTATGAGATACTACCTTGCAGTACTTTTTAGGTGGAATAGTAGTTAGAACTACCTCTGGTATTCTGCAGAGATGACCCACCAGAGAAACAATGACATTGTGGGGTCGAGACTCATAAACAGCATGGCGCTTCCACATATATGGTTGGCCCAAGAGAACATCACATACATCCAGTGGGGCAAGATCACATAATACCTCATCCTTGAAGGGTTGGATGCCGTATGAAAATCGACATTGTTGGCTGACACAAAGATCTCGTCCTTGGTGAAGCCACCCGATGTTGTATGGTTGCAGGTGTGGTGTTGTCGATAGTCCCAACTATTTGACGACCTATGCTGAGATGAGGCTCTTCAGGCTTCCGCTATCAACAATAAAATGCAGCAAGGTCCCCTTCACCCACATCTGTGAATGAAAAAGTTGCTCCCCCTCTTCAGTATCTGTTGGTTATTCCGGTTGAATTGTCGCGGTCGTGACAATAGCAGTGGGGTCCGCGTCAATGATCTGTCCTTTACCATTATTTTCAGAATTGGATTCTGAATCAGGGTTCAGCTCTTTGTCTTTGATCTCAACCACCAATGATTGTTTTAAGCGACATTCATCGATGTTGTGCCAGGGGATTTTGTGGAACTCGCACCATTTTCCGGTGTCCTTCTTTATCTTCCCCTGACCCTTCTTTTCCTATGCCTTGGACTGGTTTTCGGGAGACTGTTTGTTAGGGTCGTCTTTGGCATACTTCGATTGTTGTGGATTTTCATACTCGAACTCCCGTTTGTTCTGGTGCTTAAATTTCTGCTCGAGTTTAACAGCATATCGATAAGTTGCACCGAGTGATGAGATGTCCAGAAAATCCATTTCAATCTGGATGTATCTGTGTAGAGCCCCACGATGTTTCAGAACCAAATGTCACTCGGAGTCTTTGATACCCAGCTTGGTGTGCAAGGTATGGAAGGTATTAGTGAAATCTGGAACTGCTTGGCCCCTCTCTTGCCGCAGTGTGGTCCATCTCATGTATCGGTCCTCATAGTTGCCAACAGGGTAATATTGTTCCTTTACCGCATCCACAAAAAAATCCCAAGTGGGATCGGCCCTGTATATTCCAGACTCCTATGTGGAACTTTGCTCTCAGTAAGTTTCCCACCAATGTTTGACATGAGGGAGATATTTAAGGAGTGCGAAGGTGATATTTTCTTTGTCAGAAAAATTGTGAACAGAGAAATAACCTTCTAGCAGAGTTAACCATTTTTCTAGGGCTTCTGCATCTATCTGTCCTTCAAATACAGGAATATCAAAATTTAATTGTACTTTGAAAGGAGAGGTGCCTCCAAAGTGGCCACTTGATGAAGATGCGCCTGATCCTATCGGCAGGCATTGAAGGATGTGGGAAAAATTCTCCATCATTTCGTCCCTTTGTTGTGTGAGAGCTTTCTCAAGCAACAGATTGATAGGATTGTCTGCTCCGTCGTTTTTCTTTTCTTCCACCATTGAGGGTTTCTTGGATGTGCGAGAGTGATTATATTCAAGAGAGACAAGCTCGAGACCCAACTTTCTATACTCAGACCTCATCGGGGACATGCACTGAAAAAATGATCAAGAGCAGCCTGCTCTGATACCACTGATCCGGATTATTTTCGGCACGAAATGCGAGCGGAGATATAATAAAGAAATGAACAGAGATATCGCAGATATTCAATAATATAACATGAATGTATCAGAGATGCAACCATAAACACAGATATACAGTAATACACGATTTATATTAATGAAATAAATGTACAGAGACTGTAAAAATACAGAGTGAAAGACTCGCTAGAATGGTGGCAGCTTATCTCTGAGAAGAGATGTGACGGCTACTCGCATTGACAAAAAGATGATTACAATGAGGCTCTGAAGAACTTTTTACAATAAACAAGAATTCCAAAATTCCTAGACATCCAAAAACCTAACCCTAGGAGATGAAGCACCAAAAGTCATGTGGGCCCCATTTGGGTAAGTGAGTACATCAACTTTCCGGGGTCATAAATTTTGCATACGATCTTTGTTTTAGGCGTGTGATAGCTCGTTGGAAAATTATTATCGAGGAGATTCATTTTGGGAGATAAAATATTCCTTTGGCTATCATTGAGAACCTCGATCTCGAAAAACCTTCTTTGGGGCCCTCAAAATGGCCCCGGAAGTTAAAAGCTGTTAAAAATAGTAAATTGTCAAAATTGTCAGAAAACTATCTTGAGACAGTTGGAAAAGGTGGGTAGCCACCGATATCCATCTGGATCAATCTAACTCATTGTATTTTTAATTTTTTATATTCCTTTCTTCTATGAATTAATTCTTTGCAAGTAATATTATGTTTAACTGCACTTATTTTTTATAGTTCGCTCCTGATCAGGATATGATAGAATAAATTAGGAATGCATCTTAGGACAATAGGTAATCATTTTAGTCTAGTTTATTTCTTTATAATTTTAATTCATCTAAGAACATTATGGTCTCAGATTCATATTTAGATAAGTTTTATAGTGGCAACCAAGCCAATATTTTGGTCAAAAACACTATTCCAAATGAGAGTAGATATAAATGGGACCTGTCATTAGGCACTCTCCCTTAACTTCTTCAATGGGTATTTTGGGACCGTCAAAAAGATAAACATGGTATTAGTGCATATTGTTATCACACAATTTGTAGTTGGAGTAAAGGATAGATGGAAGAAAGGAAAACTGGCGAAACTGAGACTATCCTACCACTTCCACCTCAATAGATAGATCTTTTTGTTCAGGGTGGTAGGCCTAGGGGACACGTCCCCGGTGACCTAGGGTTTTGAGAAGGCAAAGGCTTATGGCTAAGTAGAAATCCCCCCCCCCCCTCACACGTCACCACCGATCAGAAATTTTGGCTAATCAGCCAATAAAAGTAAAGATAACCGAAAGTACAAATGGTAACCAAAAGTGTACATGCCCGAGACAAAGAAACAAGAAAAACTATACATGTGACAAATCACTTGCTTGGTTAGTACTTCATATAATCAAGGACTTTCTGATATAAAGCAATTGATTGATAATAATGATGAAGCAAGTTAATGATGTACAATAGCAATGATTACAATATATCACTTCACAATAAGTTCTAAAGAAGCTTCACAAGGAGTAATGGCAATTGATCATCAATGTAACAATACCAACATTAGAAGCAACGCTTTAGCCAATATTTCAATTGCTTCAAAGATACAATAAATGTTGCATGGATATGGTTATAACACAAGTAGATGAAAAAAAAAATAGGGCTAATAAGTGTTAGTCTAAGCTAGGTTTATAAGGAGTTAATGATTGTTCAAGAGTATTTGGAAGTTCTGATCAAAAGCACTCAAGTACAAGGTCTTAGATCAGTGTGCAATTAGGGAAAATGGAGTCAAACTAGTTGCAAATGTTGAAGGGCCTAAATGATAGTGATGGGGCCAAAGACAAGATGGATATGATGGTTGAAGTGTTGCTAAGGCAAGGCTTCAACCTATCAACCCTAGGGGAAGACGACTCACTAAGGTGTAGTAAACCTAGGCCTTAGTGCGTCTTCTTCCTTCTTTAGTTCAAAGGGCAAAGTAAAAACAACTAGCTTGAAGAGTAAATGTTAGAATGTTTCTATGGCAAGGATCTAACATTTATCTTCATCAAATATCTCTTAGCATAACTTAGTAGGGACATGAAACAAGGACACCAACATGTTCTTATTCCCTAGGGTTTAATCCTTCAAATTTTCATTAAAATGCAAGCAAAAGATACCATAACCATTCAAATAAAGAAGGATTGTGAAAATTCACTTAAATTCACCAAGTATTCATTAATCCAAACCCTAGTTGTAAACCTTCCACCAAGAAAATGCAGAAAATAGCCAAGAAAAGCCTCCTTCAACAAGTGTGCATCAATATTTCAGCGAAAAACCCTAAATGAGGGCGCAAATTTCAGACCTCACCAAGAGTGAGTGAAAGATGATGAGAAAATGAGAGTAAAATGTTGGCATGCTTTACAGGAAATCATGTGCTTGTCATTGATGGCAAGAACAACATCGTCGATGTTTTATAGGAAAATAATAATCTTGGGAGGAGAAGCGAACAGTATGCAGAATTGCAAACAAGGTCCAAGAGATGGACTCACAGGAGGAGCAAAGGTCGAGACCCATTAACACTTAGAAAATTTTCTAAGTTGGAGAGATCATAAGCTTAGAAGGAAGAGAGACAATGGTCATTGGTTCACCGATCCAAAAGACCAATAACCGTTAGATCTAGTGGATTTGCAAGGAGGTTACCATTCGGGGAATCTCACTTCGGAAGAATTGGCAACTTGAAAGTTGAATTACCCGAAGCCCAAAATCTGAAATGAATGTGGACCATCGGATCTAGATAAAATGCGATGACCATCAGATTGAATTAGTGGAAGGAAAGGCTAAGCAAGGGTTGTGATCTGAGATCATGATCACCTGAATACCCGTCGACTGTCAAATCAAATTAATTGAAGGGTAAGTTAAATGGGGCTAAAGAGTTGAGAATTTGATTATCTGAATACCCGTCAGTCGTCAGATCAAACGTGAATTTCCATTAGTCGTTGGATCATTCTAAGTGGAAGGACAGGATAAGCTAGAATATTTGCATCACAGACAGATCGGATCTTTGATCTAAGATCCTGATCCAACGAACGTCATTCGTTTTGGGTATAAATGTGTGAGGAGGTTACTCTCCGGAAAAATCTCACTTCAAGAATTCAGTTTGAGATTTGAAATCTCTGAAGTCCAGAGACCCGGAGAGCCAAAATATGTTATCGACCATCAGATCATCCAAAGAAGATCACAGTCATCAGATCATTCTAAAGTGGAAGAACAGGATAAGTTGGGTAAAGGGTGTGCTAATATCAGTGGCTGAGAATCAAGGACTCAAATCTATGGTCGATAGGGAGTATCATACCCCCCCTGATCTTTCTGCCTTTAACCGTGGGGGGGGGCTGATTTGGTGGTATTTTCCTTGTGGGACCCTCATACATGTCACATTTTTGTTAACTTGGACCCCCCTCACTCATTACCACTTACCGCCTGACCCCCCCTTCGAGCAAACCATCGAACCACTCATACATACCACCTCCACGCTCTGACATCACACTCCACTACCCGCTACACATCACACTCCACTACTGCGCTCTACCTACAAATTCCACTACACTACCTACACGTCTCACCCATGTCATCAAACCACCTCATCAAGGACATATGGCAGACCACGTCAGCAATAACATGAGTCATCTGATCTGAAAGATCACTTCGGGTGTATTCTCAACCGTTGATCATAGTACAGTGAAAGGATAGTGTAAGTTTGAGAAGTTGAAATTACGAAGTTCCTAAGGGAGAAGTTTCGACAGCCGTCCATCTCAATGTTTGATTAATTCCTAGTCGTTGGATTGAACAATGAAAGGATGAGTGTAAGGATCAAATCTAACCATTGATTTGTTTCTGTGAATTAAACCGCCTGATTTGATCCGTCCGTTTTAGGATCACTATCAAGATCGTAAGATCGACGGTCCTGTCGCACTGCGGGGCCAGAACATGCTCGGGTCTTAATTTTTCATGAGCGGACCGCAATCGAAACCAAAGTTTTGGAGAAAGTATGTGTGGAGACTCATAGTGAATTGTGGGGCAAAAAGCAGGTTGCCCTCAAACCGCCTATGGATGCACCCGCAATTGCGTGATCACGTGAATATAATAGCCCAAGTTCATATCGTGAAAAAAAGATAGTGCTCACTAGACTGAGATCGAGAAGCGCCTTTTTAATAGGCGATTGGGTCACCTCCAATGGTCATGTGAAGGAAGGGGCTTAGAAGCCAAAGAATCCAAAGACGACTGGTTGTAACTGACAGAGAAGACGAAGATTTTCGACTGATAGAGAAGCCAAGGAATCGCAGTATAATGCCCACTAATGATGAGCAAACTGAGCATAACCACCAGAGAATTCAAAAAAATTTAGGGTGATCACCAGAGGAATTGAAGAGTCTCGAGGTAACTACCAGTAGGATCAAGACTCATCATAGAGACAATTTACAGATGGAAAATCTTTGAAGACTATAACTACCAGAGAAGCCAAAGAATATCGGGATAATGACCATTGATGAAGAACAGACTCAGCATGATCACTAGAGAGAATGAAGAGTTAGGTGTATGATCTAGCAGAGGACTTGGCATGTTAAATATGCACAGAACAGAGAAGAGATATTTTTCTTCCGTTGAGATCTATTCATGCGGGTAGAAGCATGTTGTGTGTAGCAGTTGAAATGCATAGAAGAGGCATAGCGCATAGAATGGAAATAATACACAGAGCATAAAGTGTAGAAGAAAAACATAGAACAAAAATGCATATCTGAGAGAGGAAGAGAAAGCCAAGGTGCGCATGTAGAGACAGAGCAGAGCAGTATAGCAGAATAGTGATGAGACTAGTAAGCCCTTTGACAAACACTGTATCACTATAATAAGTTTCAGTAACGAAGTTTGTATAATCAGGGTGGTAGGATGGTGCTAGGAAGGACTTTTGTCCTCAAAGTTTCAAGTGGGTGCTTGAACACAGGGAGTTGTATCTTCCATCTGGTTGTAGCCAGAAAAAACAGGGTGGTAGGGTGGTGCAAGGGAGAACTATTGTTCTCTGTTATACAGGTTGGTTCCTGTGTAACTAGAAGTTGTTGCTTCCATCCAGTTGGTGCTGGAACACTCAGGAAGTTGGTGCTTTCATCCAGTTATTGTTGGAACACTCAGGAAGATGGTTCTTCCATCCAGTTGGTGCTGGAACACTCAGGGAGTTGGTGCTTCCTTCTAGTGGGTGCTAGAGAAACCAGAGAGTTGGTGCTCTCAGTAAGTTTCTGCTTGTAAAACAGAGGTGGTAGCCTCAAAAGGAGTTGGTGTTCATGAGAATGATAATTTATAGAAAATAAATATTATTTATCATATCAAGAAGAAGAGGTTTTTCCCTTTATGGGTTTCCTCAGGAAATATCTGTCTTTGTATATTTCATGTGTGTGATTGATGTTGAATATTCTATTTCTTACTTCCCTACATTATTGTGATCGACATTGAGTGTTCTGCAAAGAGTTTGAAATGGGCACAATTGTTTAAGCACAATAACAACTGATTCACCCCCCCCCCTCCTCTCAATTGTCCAACAATTGGTATCAGAGTTGGTTCCTTTTATTTAAAGGTAGATCAGTAAGCTTAAACATGACAAGTCGTGAAGGAATTTCAACCAATAAGCCCCCCTTGTTCAATGGAACAAACTTTGGATTCTGGAAAGTTAGGATGAGAACCTACATAATGGCTTTAGGTGCAGATGTCTGGGATGTGGTAGAGACTAGTTATGTAAAGCCAAGCTAGAATTCAGCTTCAACGCTAAGGCTATGAATGCTATTCTGAGTGGGCTTGCAGAAGCAAAATTTGTAAAAGTTATGCTCTTAGAATCTGCCAAAGAAATGTGGGACAAACTCATTAGTAGTTATGAAGGTAATGAGAAGGCAAATGATGCCAAGCTTCAAACCTATAGATTACAGTTTGATAAATATGAATGAGGATGAAACAGTTAATAAATTTTTCTTAAGAGTTGAGGAGCTTGTGAATGCCATGAAGGGTCTTGGTGAGAATATTGAAGACTTATTTTTAGTTCGGAAGATTTTAAGATCTCTACCAAATAGATTTAATCCAAAAGTTTTTGCAATAGAAGAACTGAATGATCTTAAGACTTTGTCTATTGATCAAATTCTAGGAACTCTAACTGCTTATGAAATGAGGATTAGTAAGGATAAACCCACCTCTAGAGAAGCATCATTAAAATCAGATAAGAAAGAGGATTTTGAGCTTGATGAAATTGAAGAAAAAATTGTGAGAAGACTAAATAAAGGATCAGGCAAGTACCAAGGCAAGTTTCCCTTCAAATATTTTAACTGTGGAAAGATAGGTCACTTTGCATCTAAGTGTCCACACAAGAAGAAGGACCAAAACTCTGAAGGTGAAGAGAAGTACAAATACAAAAGATTTGTTAAAAAGAAAAGTTTATGTGTAAACAATGATGACTCCTCAGGAGACACGGATAGTGATTCTTCTTGTGAAGATAAGGTTAATGACTTCATGCTTATGGCCAAAGAGGATTATGATAATGAAATCATAAGAAGTGATGAAAATTATGAAGAAGTTGTGGTTGACTTGGAAGGAGAATTGATCAGTGCTCGAGAAGAAATTGCTAGACTCAGATTTAAGAATAAAAAGAAAAAACAATTGTTGATACAGTTCGAGAAAGACAGTAAAAAACCTGATGAAGAATTTTCCCTGCTAAAAGTGGAATTAGAAGAGGCAAAGAAAATAGAGGACATTCTGAAACAACAGTTATGAGAGAAGAAGGCAAGATGTGAAGCCTTGGAAGAAGAGGTAGTAAAAACCAGGAAAGAGATGGAGAAGTTTAAAGCATTGTATCTCCAAAATCTTCCAAGCATTAAAGCCTCAATAGAACTAAATGACATTTTGAGAAAACAAAGATCTCCTTTGTTGAAGACTAGTTTAGGCTATGTAAGTGGTTCAAGCAGCAATAAACCAGAAATCAAAGAGCTAGTAAAGATGATCAAGTTCCAAGTCAGCAAACAATCAGACCATGTGAGTACTATGCCACTAAATAAAGACAAGATGATCCTTGATAAAAAACAAAGATATCGGAAGATGGAGCAACAAATGCCAAGAAGAAGTCCATCCTTCAGGTACCAAAATTTCTTCCATGGTTATTGTTTTTACTTCTCTAATTTTGGTCATAAGATTGCAGCTTTTCAAATTAAGTTTAGAGACATGCAACTGAGGAGATCAAGAAATAAGCAATCTTTACAACATAGAACTAAACAGCCAATGAGTAGACAAATTTGCACCAATCACTTTGACCTATTGAACAATGAGCTTGAATGATATAAGTGGCATAACTTCGGGCACAAAGTTGAAAACTGTCATCTGAAGAATTACAAAGTAGATCCAAGGATAAAACCCTTAGCCAGAAATGCCAGCACTTGGAAAAAGAAAGATAGTGAAAAATGTAGTCTAATACTTTCAGCACAAAAACAAAAAGACCCCTGGTATATAGACAATGGATGTTCCAAGCACATGACTAGAGACAAGGATAAGTTTATGTCTATTAGTAAAAGCAAAATAGGAAATGTGAGCTTTGGAAATGATGAACCAGGTAAAATCAAGGGTAAAGGAATGGTGAGTTTGAGTAATGGTAAAGGAAAATCCCATGATGTTCTGCTTGTAGATGGGTTGAAACATAATTTGCTCAATGTAATTCAAATGTGTGACAGAGGATGTGAAGTGGTGTTCACTTCCAAATATTGTAAGATAAATTCTGTAAAATCAAGACAAGTGGTGGCTAAAGGCATAAGGACAGATAATAGTGTATATGTGTTAAAAGAAGATAGAGAATAGTGTCATCTAAGAAAACATGATGAAAGTTGGTTATGGCATAGGAGACTTGGACATCTAAACTTTGACCACTTAATCAAGCTCAAAAATCTTGAGGCAGTAAAAGATCTTCCAAGAATATCAAAGCCATGAGATTTTGTGTGTAAACCCTACCAAGTAGGAAATCTAACCAGGACACAATTTAAATCCAAGAGCTCTACTTCAACAGAGAAACCACTCCAATTAGTTCATATGGATTTATGTGGACCATCAAGACAGGAAGGCACAGGGAAGGAAAACTACTTCATGTTGATCATTGATGATTACTGTAGACTCACTTGGGTTGCTTTTCTCGAAGAAAAAGTTGAAGCATTTGAGAAATTTAAAATATTTAAGGCTTTAACTGAGAATCAAACATGCAATAGATTAAAGGTTGTAAGATCAAACAAAGGAGGAGAATATATGTCAAGTGATTTCAAGGAATTATGCGATAAACATGGGATCAAAAGAGAATACACAATCCCAGGAACTCCACAGCAAAATGGAGTAGTTGAGAGGAAAAACAAAACAATTCAGCAAATGGATAGGTCAATGATGAATGAGAAGAACATTGGCCAAACCTACTGGGTAGAAGCAATACACACAACAATCCATATTCTTAACAAAGCTCACCTCAGACCACATAGTGACAAGACACCTTATGAACTGTGGTATGGAAGACCTGCTTCAATCAAACACTTCAAAGTCTTTCGAAGTAAGTGCTACATAAAGAATAATAATGAAAACCTTGGCAAGTATGATGATAGGGTTGATGAAGGCATCTTCTTAGGGTATGATACAAACAACAAAGGATACAGATGTTATAATAAGAGGCTGCATAAATTGGTTGATTAAATTGACATAAAAGTTGATGAAGGAATCCCAATAAGAGTGGTGAGCAATATTAAATCAACCATAAAGGATATAGTTGAAGACGAAGATGAACAGGTCCAAGGATCAGAAAAACAAGACTCTGAGTCAGATGAAGATACAAACACTCAGGCAGACTCAAATCAGCAAACAACATCAAATCCTTCCTCCAAAATTACTCAAAAGAATCATCCTGCAAGTCTGACAATTGGTGAGAAAGAAAAAGGTGTACAAAATAGGAGAAGGATAATCAAAGACACCGAGCAATCACATATAGCCTTCATATCCATGGTGGAACCCAAGAACTTCAATGAATCCAGTGAAGATGTAAATTGGTTAAAATCAATGAATGAGGAACTGGATCAGATTGAGAAGAAAAATACTTGGGAGCTTGTTCCTAGACCGACAGATAAGAATGTAATTGGCTTCAAAAGGGTGTTTAAAAATAAAGTGAATGAACAAGGACAAATAGTTAGGAATAAAGCCAAATTGGTCTATAAAGGATTAAATTCTATCAAATGAATGTCAAGTCAGCTTTTCTAAATGGATATCTAACAGAAGAAGTCTCTATGGAACAACCATAAGTTTTCCAACTGTCAGATAACCCTGAATTTGTTTGCAAGATGAAGAAACCCTTATATGGGTTGAAACAAGATCCCCGTGCCTGGTACTACAGATTGGATAAGTATCTTCAAGAAAAAAGGGTTCAAGATAGGAAAAATTGACAGCAATCTATATATCAAAACATAGGGTAATGATTTGCTCATTGTGTTTGTCTATGTAGATGGCATCGTATTCAGAAGTAATAATGCTTCACTGGTAAAATGGTTTGCTTCTGCCATGTTGTCTGAATTTCAAATGTCTATGATAGGGGAACTATCATTTTTTCTTGGTCTGCAAGTTACTCAGAGGTCTAAGGGACTATTTCTTTCTCAGGAGAAATATCTAAGAGAAATATTGAAAAGGTTTCAAATGGAATATTCTACACCTGTGAGCACACCTATGGTCATTGGATGCAAGCTAAGCAAGGATGATGACTCACCTAATGTTGATCAGAGTTCATATAGGTCTATGATAGGTAGCCTGTTGTACATCACAACATCTCATCCAGACATAATGCATGTTGTTGGAATGGTAGGAAGGTATCAATCTTCACCTAAATAGAGTCATTTCATAGTCGTCAAAAGAATATTCAAATATTTGAAAGGAATAATGAACTATGGCCTATGGTATCCTAGGAATAAGAATTTTCAATTATCAATCTGTTAAGATGATGATTGGGATAACTGCATGGATGAAAGGAAAAGCTCGAGTGGAGGTGCATTCTTCTTAGGAGATTCTCTTGTAGCATGGTTGAGAAAGAAGAAAGGTTCCATTTCCTTATCAACTACATAAGTTGAGTACTTTGTAGCTTCCACTTGCTATACCCAAGTATTATGGATGCTTCAAACACTTGCAGACTTGGAGGTGAATTATACTGCACTGATCCCAATTCATTGTGATAATACTAATGCAATTAGTGTGTCAAAGAATCATGTATTTCACTAAAAGACCAAGCATATACCCATCAAGTATCACTTCTTGAGGGAACAGGTGACCAACATTGTTGTTTCTTTGCATTATATTCCATCCAAAGATCAGATTGTTAATATCTTCACTAAATTGCTTGCAAAAGCTCAGTTTCAGTATCTACGCCAGAAGTTGGGCGTGACCCCATTATCAACCTAAGAGAGTCTATCCTGTCAGGGGGAGTATGTGTTGGTTGAATATCTAATACCTGCGCAAAGTACTGCAACAACTCAGGGGGAGCATGTTTTCTTTGGCATTGATGTCAAAGGGGGAGAAAAGGAGTGTTTTGGATGCTACAGTTGGAGGTTGAAGTAGCAGCCTTTAAGGGTTGCCATCAATGGCAAAGGAGGAGATTGTTGGAATGTTTTATAAGAAAGCATCTGCTTTTCATTGATGGCAAGAACAACAACGTTGATGTTTTACAGGAAAATCATAAGCTCAGAAGGAGAAGTGAACAGTCTGCAGAATTGTAGACGAGGTCCAAGAGACGGAATCAAAGGAGGAGAAAAGGTCGAGACCCGTGAACACTTAGAAAATAGTCTAAGTCAAAGAGATTAGAAGCTCAAGAGGAAGAGAGAAAATGGCCATTGTATCACTAATACAAAAGACCAGCAATCGTTAGATCCAATGGATTTGCAAGGAGGTTACCGTTCGGGGAATCTCACTTCAGAAGAATTGGCAACTTAAAAGTTGAATTACCAGAAGCCCGAAATCCGAAATGAATGTGGACCATCGGATCTAGAGAAAATGTGATGACCGTCAGATTGAATTAGTGGAAGGACGGGATAATCAAGGGCTGAGATCTGAGATCACGATCACCCGAATACCCGTCGACTGTCGGATCAAGTTAATTGAAGGGTAAGTTAAATGGGGCTAAAGAGTTGAGAATTTGATTATCCGAATACCCATTAGTTGTCGGATCAAACGTGAATTTCCTTCAGCAGTGGGATCATTGAAAGTGGAAGGAAAGGATAAGCTAAAAGAGTTGCATCGTAGACAAATCGAGTCGTTGATATAATATCCTAATCCAATGAACGTCAATTGTTTCGGGTATAAATATGTGAGGAGGTTAAACTTCGGAAAAAACTCACTTCAAGAATTCAATTTGAGATTTGAAATATCTGAAGTCTAGAGACCCAGTGAGCTGAAATACTTTCTCAATCGTCGTATCATCCGAAGAAGATCGCAGTCGTCAATTCATTCTAAAGTGGAAGGACAGGATAAGTTGGTAAAGGTCACACTAATATCAGCGGCTAAGAATTAGGGACTCAGATCTATGATTGACAAGGCATATTGGAACCCCCTGAGCTTTCTTCCTTTAACCATGGGGGGGGGGGGGAAGGTGGGTTATGAGTTGGTGGTATTTTCCTTGTGGGACCCTCATATGTGTCACCTTTCTATTAACTCGGACYCCCCTCTCTCATTACCACTTACTKCCTGACCCCCCCTCCGAGAAAACCACCAAACCACTCATACATACCACCTCCACRCTCTRACGTCACACTCCACTATCGCGCTCTACCTCCACATTCCACTACACTGCCTACAATCTCACCCACGTCACTAGACCACCTTAGCAAGGATGTGTGGCCGACCATGTCATCAAGAACATGAGTCGTCTGATCTGAAATATCACTTTGGGTGTATTCTCAACCGTTGATCATAGTACAATGGAAGGATAGTGGAGTGTGACGTCAGAGTGTGGAGGTGGTATGTATGAGTGGTTTGGTGGTTTTCTCTCATTACCACTTACTGCCTGACCCCCCCTCCGAGAAAACCACCAAACCACTCATACATACCACCTCCACACTCTGACGTCACACTCCACTATCGCGCTCTACCTCCACATTCCACTACACTGCCTACAATCTCACCCACGTCACTAGACCACCTTAGCAAGGATGTGTGGCCGACCATGTCATCAAGAACATGAGTCGTCTGATCTGAAATATCACTTTGGGTGTATTCTCAACCGTTGATCATAGTACAATGGAAGGATAGTGTAAGTTTGAGAAGTTGAAATTCTAAACTTCTGAAGGGAGAAGTTACGACAACCGTCCATCTCAATGTTTGATTAATTTCTAGCTGTCGGATTGAACAATGAAAGGATGAGTGTAAGGATCAAATCTAACCATTGATTTGTTTTTGTGAATTAAACTGTTTGATCTGATCCATTCGTTTCAAGATCACCATCAAGATCGTAAGATCGACGGTCTCGTCGCATTGCGGGGCTAGAACATGCTCGGGTCTTAATTTTTCATGAGCGGGCCGCAATCAAAACCATGGTTTTGGAGAAAGGATGGGTGGAGGCTCATAGTGAAAAGCAGGTTTCCCTCAAACCTCCTATGGACCCGCTCGCAATTGTGTGGTCACGTGAAGATCATAGCCCAAGGTCATATTGTGAAAAAGAGCTAGCGCTCACTAGACCAAGATCGGGAAGCACCTTTTGAATAGGAAATTGGGTCACCGCCAGTGGTCATGTGAAGGGAGGGGCTTAGAAGCCAAAGAAGCCAAAGACGACTGGTTGTAACTGACAGAGAAGACGAAGAGTTTCGACTGACATAGAAGCCAAGGAATCACATGATAATGCCCACTGATCATGAACACACTGAGCATAACCACCAGAGAATTCGAAGAGTTTCAGGGTGATCGCCAGAGGAACTGAAGAGTCTTGAGGTAACTACCAGTAGGATGAAGACTCATCATAGAGACAATTGACAGATGGAAAAGCGTCGAAGACTGTAACTACCAGAGAATCCAAAGAATCTCAGTATAACAGCCACTGATGAAGAACAGACTCAGCATGATCACCAGAGAGAACAAAGAGTTAGGTGTATGATCTGGAAGAGGACTTGGCATGTTAAATATACACAGAACATAGAAGAGATGTTGTTCTTCCGTTGAAAGTTATTCATGCGGGTAGAATCATGTTGTGTGCAGCAGTTGAAATGCACAGAAGAGGCATAGTGCATAGAATGGAAATAATACACAGATCATAAAGTGCAGAAGAAATACATAGAAAAAAAATGCATATCTGAGAGAGGAAGAGAAATTCAAGGTGTGCATGCAGAGACAGAACATAGCAGTATAGAAGAACAATGACGAGACTAGTAAGCCCTTTGAAAAACATTGTATCACTGTAATAAGTTTCAGTAACGAAGTTTGTATAATTAGGGTGGTAGGGTGGTGCTAGGAAGGAATGTTGTCCTCAAAGTCTCAAGTGGGTGCTTGAACACAGGGAGTTGTAGCTTCCATCTGGTTGCAACCAGAAAAATCAGGGTGGTAGGGTGGTGTAAGGGAGAAATATTGTTCTCTATTATACAAGTTGGTGCCCATGTAAATGGAAGTTGGTGCTTCCATCTAGTTGGTGTTGGAACGCTCAGAAAGTTGGTGCTTCCATCCAGTTGGTGTTGGAACACTTAGGGAGTTGGTGCTTCCTTCTAGTGGGTGCTAGAGAAACCAGAGAATTGGTACTCTCAACAAGTTGTTTCTTGTAAAAAAGAGGTGGTAGCCTAAAAAGGAGTTGGTTCTCATAAGAATGATAATGTACAGAAAATAAAGATTACTTATCATATCAAGAAGAAGAGGTTTTTTTGTTTATGGGTTTCCTCAAGAAATGTTTGTATTTTTATATTTCATGTGTGTGATTGATGTTGAATATTCTATTGTTTACTTCCTTGCATTATTTTGATCGTTATTGAGTGTTATGCAAAGAGTTTGAAATGGACATAATTTTTTAAGCACAATAAAAACTTATTCACCCC
>JASDQU010103669.1:272821-302928 GCA_032191745.1 Picea mariana
CCCCTCTCAGTTGTCCAACATAAAAACCCTGAATTTATACCATACCAATGACCTTAGTTACATTTTAGGTCACCAAAAGGATGACATGGCCAAAATACATAATAATATTGTTTTACACTAAATGTCATAATTTAAAACCCTAATCAAGAAAAATTAAAGACGTCATGCCCTTTTAGGGTGACGTTATACCTTTCTAGGGCAACATGGGCCTCCTGTAGCAAAACGTTATCCCTCCTTGGGCCTCTAGAAGTTTCCACGTGTGCCAAACATGCCTCAACTGCCTCCCAAAGCTCCTATATTGTTGGAGGACGTCATAGGATGTCCTGGGTGATGTCATGGCCTTCCAAGGCCAATGTCCTAGTGGAAAGGGAACAACCCTTCTAGGTAAGGCTCTTCCAGGCTGCCTATCTGGAACATCCTCCTCTTCTCTGGTGGAAACCCCTCTGGCCTATCTCTACCCCCTGTTGGGGTCTCATCATCCATCTGGTGGGATATCAGCCCCATGGAGGTCTGAACTAATCATCTTCCCATGTGTACCTGTCCAATGTGGTACCTGTCCATCGGGTATGATCCTGCACATCAACAGATACGCCCTCCATGGGCTCATAAGCCACACAGATCATAGCAATGTCAATCACATCTAATCATCAATTTTATTAAAAATGTGTATAAAACCCCTTTTACTCAATCAAATGATCAAAGACATTATACAAATCTATAAGCCAAGTTTGGAGGAAGTGACAGGGTGTCCTATTGGGATAGTGTTCACTGGATGTGGGAAGTTTCTGGGAGAAATCAAATCCAAGTCATGTTAATGGATGAGGTGGATAAGGGATGTCTTTACAAGGGGTGCAATGATAGCAAGGAAATGCATGGCTTAGCTATGGGTGCCTTTGTAGAAGGCGATTTGCACCTATTCTGGATGCAAATGTTTCCAAGCCCATTCATGCATTTTATTATTTATTCTTCATTGCTTTTTTCTTTCAAGAAGCTAATCAAAGGACACTGCCCTGAAGTGGTGACTAGTGGTGGCAATGTTAGCCACAAGCACTTTCACGGAAATGAGAACGTTGGCTCATGATGAGACCCCCTTTCTCTTGGCTATGCCACCAAGAGCCAATAACCTGGCATGATAACCAACTACTAGTAGTGTCATACCACTATATGCCTATGGACCTAATAGGTTGGATCATGATGAGACCCACTATCCTCTGACTAGGTTTTGTTTTTTATTATTTTTATGGGTCCCTCTGTTTCTTGTTGAGAAGCCTTTTAATTCTTTCTTGGGGATCCCTGGGTGAAGCATCTCGAGGTTTTATTTTTAGGCTTTTATCTTTTTCAGTTTCTTTTACCTTATGGGCCTTTATCCCCTTCTTCCCACAAGGTAAGGTGAAACCCTTTAATGATTGGCCAACCCAATGCCCGGACCAGTGTAAAGGGATGGATGAGCGGGAAGTAATATGGAAAGTGGTAAGTATGATGGGAGCGGACGATGAATTTTTCAGAAATCCCCCCAATGGAAACTCAAAACCTATGAGCACAAGCTTACTAGGGAATCCTGTCATTCCCCCCAGACATGGTCAAGTGGATAAGTATAAGATACAAGCACCTACTAGAAACAAAAGGAACTAAATGCACATATTCAAAGTTTTTGAGGATCAAAGTGACACATACCATGATACTCGGACTCATTACCTCATGGAGCAATATCCATCTCTGCTACAGGACCAAGCCGAGGTGATGGATGTTGTTGTTGCTACCAAAGTGGAGGCACTGAAAGGAAGAAAAGAAGGGCCCTCCAGGGTCATGCCTAAGCCGATCTAGCTCTCGATACTCCATGTCTAGGACCTGTGGGCCTCGAGACATAATCTCCTTAGTTATCCCTAAAGTGGGGGATAACATCTGGCTCCAACTCGGGGACATGTGCTCACCGTAGAGTGCATGAGAACCTCAACATATTTGGAATAACCTGTAACCTTCTTGATCTCAATAGAAACTATCAGTAATCATTTGGGGTGGTGATATCACCCCCAGCTCATATATATAAAACTGAAAGCAAACATATGTACAAGTGTGAAAGCAAACTACTCTAGTATGAAATTCAAATGGTATATACAATGAATGCAAATGCCTACCTTCTTACCTGCACTTACCTGTGAAGTCAGGTCCCCCCACCTTGATGGGGTTTGAGGAGTTTCCCTCTGACTGGTAATGGGCGCCCTCGTCCTTCCAATATAGACAGGTAATAAGATTCATTAACTGACTTTCTTCCAACTCTGAAAGTTTCAAGCCAAAACTAAGTACTTCCTTTCACATTAGTAGGCCCCCCTTTCTTGGTATCCCACATCCATACTATGTCCCCCTCCATGTACTCTCTGATTTTGAATTTGGTTTTTCCCTGAACAAGCCTGGTGTACTATGTAGAGGGAGGAGGTTGGGATTATGTTGTAAAGACTTCCTGTTGGGAAGGCTGAATAAATATATTTCTTTCTCCCTTCTTTAGTAATTTTATAGCCCCAACTTCTTTGTTTTCATACTTGCCTATGATTTGCTCATATTCTTCTCTTGTGGGCCATTGAATCTGATCAGAGTATTCATCTATTGCAAAGGGAATATCCTGGGGAGAAAATTCAGGAATACTTTCCATGATTTTCTCATGTTCTTTGTCATCTTTGATGGGGTTACCAGTTTCTTGCACATGGGTTCTGGTCATTGGCACATTTGGGAGACGCCCTATTGTTCCATTGTTCAAAGGTCTATTCACATAAGTGAGTTCCATTTCAAGGGTACCACCCAACATTGAGGAAAATTTCCTAGACAACAACATCCCCCACACATCTGGGATGTCTACTACGACTATATCAATGTGGATTACCCTCTCAGGGTATTATTTAGGGAAAACTTCCACATTTTCAATTACCCCATGTGTGGGTATGGCTCTAGACTCAAAACCACACACATTTATGTAAGTTTGTGTGACTTTTAGGCCCAACTATTGCATGACCTTGAGAGACATCGTGTTAGCACCAGCCCCTGAATCCAACATGCAATTGTTGAGGATCTTGTTATTCATTAGCAAGGTCATGAAAATGGGAGGGTGTTCATCATAATGGACCCTAAAGTAATCATCTTGTAACATAATATGGGGGGTCCATAGGTCCATCTAATCCTTTGAGGAAATAATCAAATATTTCTTTAACAAATGGTACCTTAATGACTTCTCTTAGGGGTATGGTCACGTGCATCTTGGATAGTGCCCCTTCGAAGTCAAAGTTCAAGTTCACCCTTTCGGTTTTAGATGTTTTAGGAAGAATAATGTCCAAAGGTGAAAGTTATGTTTGATTTATTGCAAGAAAGGTAGGGATAGGTTGGTTTATCTTCTTTTGTCTATACACCTGAAATTCTCATTTCCCCAACTTCTCCTTTGATTCCTGGTCCAAGTTGTTTATTATTTCCATTCTATCCTTCCTGGTTGCCTGTTTTATGCCTTCTCAGTGTTCCTCAAGAGTGATATTTAGGAAAATATAGGGGCCTTCTATAACATGGCCCACGTTGTTTACTTGGTCATGGGATTTATTAGTTTCGATATCATCTCCTTCCCATTTGACGAATCCAACTCCTCTTCTTATCAAATGGTCATCTCCTTGTGTAGAAAAAGAATCATCCCAGTCTTCATATATGTCAGAGGCATCATCAGGACAATCACCCTAATTTGTATCTCTTTCTTTCTCCAGAACGATGGGGCAGGGTTCTATCAAATCATTATCCCTTATGCAGGTTTCTTGCAAATGTAACACCTCATCATCACCTAGTGCAATATTGTTCTCTTGGTTGCTATAAATACTTTGGTCACCCTCTCCCTTAGTCCATGTTGTTTCACTAATATTATCTTCTTCTGTCAAGGGAAGAGTGGGCTAACCTTGAAACAAGCACAGATCTACTGAGTTATAGTCACTAGGTCCATGATCATTTGTTAGCAAGGGAATGGGTGTTTGATCATTTTTTTCAAAATAACCAGTTTGTAATAGTGTGGAAGTTCCTTCGAACAATAGTTGGTCATCTGGGATTTTCTTGGTCAGAGAAGGGATTTCCAGCATTTCACGAATCCTTTTAAATTTTTGCAAGATATAGGCCATACTAGTGCTCAGGTTGCTGCTATTATTTTCAGGTTTTGGAAAATGTTGGGTTTGATTGCTAGTATACACCTAAGGATATTCAAACTTCATCCTTGAGTCCTCATTTTTTTGGCCAAGGTATTCAAACCTAGACTCCCTCATGTCTTGATTTTCTTGGTTTTGACTTGGTGTGAACAAGGTGAATATGGAATCTACAAATTTCTCATGAGTAGCCTTTGGGTGACAACATTCAAAATAGGAGTCCTTAGGTAACCAGATTTTAGGAACATTTTCTTTCCTTGCAACCTTTTGTAGGTCCAAAGTGTTTAGACAAATTTGTTCTCCTGGAGCATGAGATTTTATTTTTTGAGGAGAAAGTGGCTTTTGGACTAGTGATAGTGACCTTTCCAACTGAGTGATACTTAGATCTTCGGATGGTTCATGTTGTCTTGATAAATTTAAGGCATCTTTCATGTTTGAGAAACCTGTGCTCCATTTCCTATGGAAAGTATCATTTTCTAACTCTAGAATCTCTAGGAGGTCATGCTCTAGTCCTCCCCTGCTTTCCTTATTTATTTCCTAGATGTCATCATTGTTCAAAAAGTTGACCTAATGGGTGGCACTGCTAAACTTAAGATTCTCTTCAATTTGGCAGGTAGCATCTTGAGCTTCTTCTAGGTTTGAAGGAAATTGATTCTTGAGGGTGATTTGTAAAGTTCCTTCAAAAGAGTTAAGGTAACGTTGGAGAATAACGATCTTGGGCAGGAAATTGGGGTCAAGTTTGTTAATGAGAGTATTGAACCTATCATTGAATTCCCTAACGTCTTCGTCTATTTGTTTGCAAACTTCGAGGAATTGAGAGTAAAAGGAAGCCATACTTTCCTTTTTACACCAATTGTTCTTAAAGGTTTTCTCAATATCTTCAAGGGTTTTGATGCTTCCCCTCAGGAGACTATTAATCCAGCCTCTATCACTCCCAGTGAGTGATCTTGCAAAGAGCCTCATAAAGGCATCAGGGTGTTCCTGTCTGGATTGGTGAAACTGAAACCCATCACAAAATTTGGTCCAATGAGAGTTACCACATGATCTCTTTTCTCCTAAAAACCTAGGTATCTAGGAGTCAACCTTATTGAGTAGATCATGTAATCCCCCTTGGGTGTTAGCTAAGTCCAAAGAGCCAAAGATTTCTTTGTGAGACCATTTGGGAGAACTTACGGGAGTAATAGGATTTGTAGAGTTAACAAAGATCACAATAGTATAAGGAAGTATGTATCAATGCCCACTACGGGTCGTCATTTGTGGAGTCGCCAGATAATTTTCATGAAATTATCAAAGAGATAAGGGAATCACCCTTAGTGGAGTCGTCGGGTAAGATTTGTAAGATAAGGACTCTTGAGGAAAGGCTTACCGAAAAAAGTGTCGTCTCCAAGGAGAATTGACTCAGTGTTCCCCGACAACAGTGCCAAAATGTTATCGCACAGTTTGTAGTTGGAGTAAAGGATGGATGGAAGAAAGGAAAACTCGCGAAACTGAGACTATCCTACCAGTGTCACCTCAATGTGATAGCTCTTTCTATTTAGGGTGGTAAGCCCAGGGGAGACATCCCCGGTGACCTGGGGTTTTGAGAAGGCAAAGGCATATGGCTAAGTAGAAAGTTTCCCCCCCTCACAAGTCACCACCGATCATAAATTACAGCTAATCAGCCAATAAAAATAAAGATAACCAGAAGTACAAATGGTAACCAAAAGTGTACCTTCTCGAGACAAATCAACAAGAAAAACTATGCATGTGCAAGATCACTTTCTTGGTTAGTACTTCATATAATCAAGGACTTTCTGATATAAAGAAATTGATTGACAATATTGATAAAGAAAGTCAATGATGTACAATAGCAATGATTACAATATATAACTTCACAATAAATGATAAAGAAGATTCACAATGAGTAATGGCAATTTATCATCAATGTAATAATACCAACATTAGAAGAAACGCTTTAGCCAATCTTTCAATTGCTTCAAAGATACAATAAATGTTGCATGGATATGGTTATAACACAAGTAGATGAAAACAACAATAGGGATAATAAGTGTTAGTCTAAGCTAGGGTTAGAAGGAGTTAATGATTGTTCAAGAGTATTTGGAAGTTGTGATCAAAATCACTCAAGTACAAGGTCTTAGATCAGTGCGCTATTAGGGAAAATGGAGTCAAACTAGATGCAAATGTTGAAGGGCCAAGATGATAATGATAGGGCCAAATAAATGAGGGATATGATGGTTGAAGTGTTGCTAAGGCAAGGCTTCAACCTATCAACCCTAGGGGAAGATGGCTCACTAAGGTGTAGTAAACCTAGGACTTAATGTGTCTTCCTCCTTCTTTAGCTCAAAGGGCAAAGTAAAAATGGCTAGCTTGAAGAGTAAATGGTAGAGTGTTGCTATGGTAAGGCTCTAACATTTATCTTCAACAAATGGCTCTTAGAATAACTTAGTAGGGACATGAAACAAGGACACCAACATGTGCTTATTCCCTAGGGTTTAATCCAGCAAATTTTCATTAAAATGTAAGCAAAAGATACCATAACCATTCAAATAAAGAAGGATTGTAGAAATTCACTTACATTCACCAAGTATTCATTAAGGCAAACCCTGGTTGTAAACCTTCCACCTAGAAAATGCAGAAAATATCCAAGAAAAGCCTCCTTCAACAAATGCGCATCAATATTTCAGCCAAAAACCCTAAAAGAGGTCGCAAATTTCAAACCTCACCAAGAGTGAGTGAAAGATGATGAGAAAATTAGAGTAAAAACCCTCAATTTATACCATACCAATGACCTTAATTACATTTTAGGTCACCAAAAGGTCGACATGGCCAAAATACATAATAATATTGTTTTACACTAAATGTCATAATTTAAAACCCTAATCAAGCAAAATTGAAGACATCATGCCCTTTTAGGGTGATGTTATCCCTTTCTAGGGAAACATGGGCCTCCTGGAGAAAAACGTTAGCCCTCCTTGGGCCTTTAGAAGTTGCCACACATTCCAAACATGCCTCAACTGCCTACCAAAGCTCCCATATCGTTGGATGATGTCATAGGATGTCTTGGCTGACTTCATGTACTTTCAAGGCCAACGTCATAGTGGAAAGAGCACAACCCCCCTGGGTAAGGCTTTGTCAGGCTGCCTCTATGGAACGTCCTCCTATTCTCCGGTGCAAACCCCTCTGACCTATCTCTACCCCCTGTTGGGGTCTCAGCATCCATCCAATGGGCTCTCAGCCTCATGGAGGTCTGGACTAATCATCTCCCCATGTGTACCTGTCCAATGTGGTACCTGTCCATTAGGTATGATCCTGCACATCAAAATATACGCCCTCCATGGGCTAATAAGCCACACGGATCATAGCAATGTCAATGACATCTAATAATCAATTTTATTAAACATGTGCATAAAACCCATTTTACTCAATCAAATGCTCAAAGACATGATACAAATCTATAGGCCAAGTTTGGAGGAAGTGACAGGGATTCTTATTGGGCTAGTGTTCACTGGATGTGGGAAGTTTCTGGGAGAAATCAAATCCAAGTCATGTTAATGGAGGAGGTGGATAAGGGATTTCTTGACAAGGGGTGCAGTGATAGCAAGGAAATGCATGGCTTACCTGTGGGTGCCTTTGTAGAAGGCGAGTTGCACCTATCCTGGATGCAAATGTTTCCAAGCCCATTCATGCCTTTTATTCTTTATTATTTATTTATTTTTCTTTCAAGAATCTAATCAAGGGATACTGCCCTAGCGTGGTGACCAGTGGTGGCAATGTTATCCACAAGCACTTTGACGAAAAAGAGAAGGTTGGCTCATGATGAGACCCCCTTTCTCTTGGCTATGCCACCAAGATCCACTACCCTGGTGTGGTAACTAGCTGCTAGTAGTGTCATACCGCTAGATGCCCATGGAACTAGTAGGTTGGCTCGTGATGAGACCCCCTATCCTCTGACTAGATCTTTTTTATTATTATTTTTATGGGTCCCTATGTTTCTTGCTGAGAAGCCTTTTACTGCTTTCTCGGGGATCCCTAGGCAAAGCATCTCGAGGTTTTATTTTTAGGCTTTTATCTTTTGCCAGCTACTTTTACCTTATGGGCCTTTAGCCCCTTCTTTCCACAAGGTAAGGTGAAACCCTTAAATGATTGGCCAACCCAATGCCTAGACCAATGTAAAGGGATGGATGAGCAGGAAGTAAGATGGAAAGTAGTAAGTATGACGGGAGTGGACAATGAATTTTCATAAATCCCCCCAGTGGCAACTCAAAACCTATGGGCACAAGTTTATTAGGGCATCCTGTCATCCCCCCAGACATGGTCAAGTGGATAAGTATAAGATCCAATCACTTGTTAGAAACAAAAAGAACTAAATGCACATATTCAAAGGTTTTGAGGATCAAAGTGACACATACCATGATACACGGACTCATTACCTCATGGAGCAAGATCCATCTCTGCTACGGGACCAAGCTGAGGTGATGGATGGTTTTGTTTTTGACAAAGTGGAGGCGTTGAAAGGAAGAAAATAAGGGCCCTCCAAGGCCATTCCTAAGTCGATTTGGCTCTCAGTACTCCACGTCTAGGACCTGTGGGCCTCGAGACATAATCTCCTTAGTTATTGCTAAAGTGGGGGATAACACATACGAGGGGTTGAATCGGCTAGAAAATCAACACTCACAGTGTCCATGATCATTACATTCCTCTAGTTTTAGTCAGTCTTCCCCCAAATGTTCTCCCTTATTATCATCCCTTCTTCGAGAAGAATGAAATTGAGAAGATTTTTCAAGAATTGCTTGAAGACGATGTCATCCTCCCCAGTACCATCAGCTATTCTTCTCCAATCATCATGGTACTCAAGAAAGAAGGTACTTGGTGCATGTGTCTTGATTTTTGCGCCCTCAACAAACTCACAATCAAAGATAAATTTCTCATTCCTGTCATTGATGACCTTTTGGATGAATTGAGTGGTACTAAGTATTTTACCAAACTTGATCTCTATTTTGGATATGACTAGATTCGTGTAAAAGAAGAAGACGTTCCCAAGATTGCATTCGGAACTCATGATGGTCACTATGTGTTCTTGGTTATGCCATTCAACCTCTATAATGCTCCCTCCACTTTTCAAAGTCTCATGAATCATGTATTCCTTCCTTTCCTCTTTCATTTTATCTTGGTTTTCTTTGATGATATTCTCATCGATAGAAAAACTTGCCAAACCCATCTTACCCATGCAAATCAAGTTCTGTAGCTACTATATCAGAACAAATGTTTTTTTAAGTACTCTAAATGTGCTTTTGGAGCCTATGAAGTTGAGTACTTGGGACATATTGTCAGCAAGGATGGTGTCAGGGTGGATCTGAAGAAAATTGAAGCTATGTAGGATTGGTTGCGCCCAAAAAATATGAAAATTTTGTGTGGATTCCTGGGTTTGACGGGATATTATCACAAGTTTGTTCAGAATTATGGAAAAATTGCATCTCCCCTCACATCGCTCCTTAAAAAGAATTCTTTCAGTTGGACTCCTGCAACCGAGCATTCCTTCCAACCTTTGAAAGTGGCTATGTGCACTTCTCATGTTTTGGCTCTTCCTAAATTCAACAAGACCTATGTACTAGAATGTGATGCCTCAAGGAAAGGCATTGGGGCTTTCCTCATGTAATATGGTCAATCTTTGGATTTCACCATCAAATAATTTTATGAGGGCCATTTGGGCCAATCCACCTATGAAAAGGAAATGTTGGCTATTCTGCATGTTTTGGATCTCTGGCATCCTTATATCTTGGGGCAATGCTTCCAAATAAAAATTGATCATCAAAGCCTCAAGTATTTTCTGGAAAAACCAATTTCTTCCCTGGATAACAAAAATGGATAACGAGGTTGTTTGGATATGATTATGAGATCCTGTACAAAAAAGGAAAATAAAAGGTGGTGGTTGATGCCATTTCAAGGAAATATGAAGAAGATGGGTCCCTTTTTTCCCTCTCATTCATTGTCGCGGATTGACTTCAGGAGGTTCATCAGGAATGGTTGCAAGACCCCAAAATTTCTAGACTAATCCAAATACTGCAATAGGATCCTCAAGCTTCTCCAGGGTACTCATGGCACCATGATGAGATTCATTATAAAGGTCTCGTGTATTTAAGAAAACAATCAAACATTAAATCCACCATGCTCTCTGAGTTTCATGCTTCACCTACAACTGGGAATTCTAGTTTTACCAAAACCTATGAACGGGTCAAACGTTATTTTTTATGGGACAGTATGAAGCTGTACATCCACACATTTGTGTATAAATGTGATACCTTTCAACACAATAAGGGTGAGACAGTCAAAGATCCAAGAACACTCCAACCGCCTCTAATTCCACCTACTGTTTGGACGGATATTTCAATGGACTTCATTTTTGGCTTACCTAAATTAGACAATAAGTTAATCATCATGGTAGTAGAGGATCGTCTTTCCAAATATGATCATTTATGTTCTCTTCAACACCCATTCATAGAATCCACCATGGCTCAAATTTTTATCTATAATATCTTCAAACTCTATGGCATGCCTCATTCTATTGTTTTTTACCGTGATCCAACTTTTATCAACACTTTCTGGAAAGAATTGTTCATATTCTAGGGAACCCAATTGCATCTCAACACAACATATCATCCTCAGACTGGTGGAAAAACTAAAGTGGCCAATAAGTGTTTGGAAACCTACTTGATGTGTTTTGCATCCGATAGACAAAATCAATGGGTTTAATGGTTACCCCTCACTAAATGGTGGTACAACACCTCTTACCATACCGCCACTAGCATTACTCCCTTTGAAGCAGTCTATAGACAAAATCCACCCTCACTTCTATCATACATGCCCAGTGTCTCCAAGGTTCAACAGGTGGATCAAAATCTTATATTCCACATGGAAATTCTTCGTAATCTCAAACAAAAAATGGCCATGGCTCATAATCGCATGAAACAACAATCAGATCAGGGTCGGTCTGAACGTGAATTTGTTGAAAGGGATCAGGTGTTTCTCCTTCTGCAACCTTATAAGAAGAATTCACTCAAATCCCAGCACTGTCAAAAACTCGCCCCCAAATGTTTTGGTCCTTATCGTATTCTCAAGAGAGCGGGTCCAGTGACCTACCAGTTAGAGTTGCCCAACCACTTTAAGATCCATATTTTTTTCATGTTTCTTGCTTAAAGAAAGTGCTCGACACTAGGTGCCAAACTCAAACCAATGTGCCAGAGTTGGATAAAGAAGGTTCAATTTGGTTGCAGCCACAAGCAGTCTTGGACCAACGCGAGTGTCATCTCTAGTAGCACACCATCAAGGAAGTTTTAGTTCAGTGGAAGGAAACACATTCAGAAGATTCCACCTGGGAGATGACTACTAGTATGTAACAATTTCCTCATCTCAAGCCTCAAGGACAAGGTTGTTTTTAAGGGGTAGGGAATGTTAGGGACCTAACCTCCTAACCCCTCATGTAGGTACAATAATATATTTTCCATGTAATAAAGGTTGATATTAATAAATAAGGACTAGTTAATAAGGTGAACAAGTGAAATGTAAGAAGACCTAATAGAAGCTTTCGCTTCTAGAAAGATCTTCCTCTAGATTTTTCTTTTGGTAGATAGATATAGTATAAATAGGAGTTGAGGGCATGACAAGTCTTTTTATTTAGAATTTTTGTAATAGAGCCTTGATATACTAGAGGTTTCCCCCTCGAAGAGGCAACTAAAATTAATGAATGGTGGTTGAGAGATTAAGGGAAGAAAATCCCCTTGCATGCGAGGGTTATGAAAACTTCTAGGAGGGATGGGTAGCCTTATCTTTGATTTTGGAAGCTAGTTGGAAATAATGATCCAATTAAGAGATGGGGAAAGTCTTAATTATGTTCTAATGTCAGGAATAATACCACAAATGAACTTAATGTGGAGGGTATCTGCAAATCCCTTACCTTAAGTTTGATAAAGATTCTTGGTCAACTCTCCAATGTACTATTAGACTTATGTCTAGGAGTTTGTAGGAGTTGCATCCATTGTGCCAACATTGCATCCATGTACCCTAATAAGTAGAGTCGTTTGTGGATGACATCTTTGAAATCATCCCATGCGTTTGTTAAATGTTGGTTAGAGGATGCGAGTATTGGTTATATGCCCATTGTCTACCACCATATGAGGTCTTACTCGTCTATTTAGACCTCAACAAGGATGTTCTAATCCTTTGTTAGGCTAGGTTGAGTTTTGAAGTAGGCTTGTAAATTGCAAATCCAGGAGTCAAGCTTGTCCCCACTTAGGAATATATCAAATTTAGGGATGGAAATTTTATGTCTAGCATGAAATATTGTTGGTAAATGGGGATACTCATGGGAATATTAGGTTGATGTTGTGACTAGTGTTGTTATTTCTGCTAGAGGGCCTTCTATTGAGTGGTGATGAGTTGTTGGAACATACTCAACATATCTTGAATTGTTTTTGTTTAAAACATTGGTTGTTGTCAAGCATGCCATTGTTGTTGAGTAACAAGAGTTTCTAGAAAGAGACATTGATCCTGCATTTTCTTTGGCCAATATTTGGGAAAGTTTAGAGTCTCCGGAGTCACTATATTTTTTAAAAAGAGCTTTGTTATCCCAATTTTCTGGACAAATAAGGAGATTATGTCTCTAGGCCCTCAGGTTGCATATATGGAGTGTTGAGAGACTACATGACCAGAAGTACCCTTTTTCACATATGGTCACAGTTTTACAAATGGAATCCACCACACTAGCTGGCTTCTCAAAGGAAGTGGGCCTTGCTCCATGAGGTACAAGTCAGTATTATGGTGAGCATCATTTCAATATTTAATCCATTTGATTATATTGTATCTTACATTTCTCTAGATTTCATGATATACGCTTGGACATTATGCCTTTTTCCCTGCTTCACCTTGGTGGTTGACATTGTGCCCTAGTAAGTGGTTTTCATTGGGGATGGATTTTCTACTGGGAACTCCCTTAATGAGCCATCATACCATTCTCGACCATACTTACCACTTTCCATCATTGTTCCCCTCCATTTCCTTATCTCTTGGGATTTCAGGGTGTATTGACCCAAGAAGGGGTTATCCCTCACTCTATGGGAAGAAGGGGATGAAGGCCCAGAGGGATTGATGTTGGGTAAAAGATAAAAGTCTTGTATAAACCTTCTACATGCTTCGCCCAGGGATCACCCAAGAAAGCAATGAAATGCTTATATTTCAGTAAAGGGGACCCACAATATAATAAAGAATGCTTAAAAGGTTAGTTGAAGGATAGGAGGTCTCATCAGGAGCCGATTTATCACGTCCATGAATATCTAGTGGTATGAAATTACCATCATCTAGTCATCAAACCAGGATAATGGCTCTCAGTTGCATGGTTGAGAGAAAGGGGGTCTCATCACCAGCCAACCTTCTCATTTACACTAGGTGTTTGTGGGTGACATTGCCATCATCCGGTCACCATGCTAGGGCAATGAACTTCAATATATTCTTATGCTATATTGAAACAAAATACAAAGAAATAAAGATAAAAGGAAATCGATGGGTTTAGAAAAAGCGCATTGCAGACGAAGGCACCTCACACCCTCTACAAAGGCACCCATGAATGAGACACTATGAACCCTTGTATGTCATGAGCCCTATGCCCATTGAGTCTTGACCCCAACCAATTCATCCAATTTACATGGGTTAGAGAGGGATATCTTGGAAACTCCCCTTGACTTAGGGAAATATCTACCCAATAGGACACCTTGTCAACCCTCCCATATTCAAGCTTGAAAAGTCACATAGTGTCTTTGAGCAATTAATTGTTTGATATAGTGATCTTTGATGCACATTCTTAGATGGATTATTTATTGATTGTATTCACTTATCATGATGTTATGACTTGATATCCTTGGAGGTCATGCTCATTTGTCTTTGCAGGACCTAGTTGGTGGATAGTTTTGGAGAACAAGCCTAGCTTGGGATTTCATGGGGCTACAAGCCCACAGGTTGGATGCCAAGGGCCCGCATACCAAATGAGAGATATCAGAATTGGAAGGCCTTGATCATGACTTGGAAAACATATCCCATCCCTCACTTGCCAAACGATTTTCCCAGAAGGCGAAAAATGTTCTATTTTTTAGCTTGACGTCATGCTTTGGGGGCTAGGGCATGGTGGTGAGGTGCCACTCTTTTGACACATGGATGTTTTGAGGAGAAGAGGGTATTCATGATGATGAGAGTGCTTAGATTCTTGACATGTGTTCTTTGAAGGCCTTCCCATGCTTATCCAACACCAACAACTTCCTCAAAGTGGAAAAATGACTCCTAAAGGGGAGATGTCCTTTTAAAATTAGGGTTTTCTTTGTGCAAAAGTGAATTTTGAATAAATTAAATTGTAAAGGGGGGAAGATTAGGGTTTTTGACCCCTAATCTTGTGTTTTAACCCTTAATTTGTGAACAATCACCTTGGTGACATTTTTATAAATAAGAGATCATGAGATCTCATTTTAACATAACTCTCCCTCATTGTGAGAGGACTTGATCTGAAATTTTCGCTATCTTTCGCAAGATTGTCTCTTTTATATCTTTTTTATGGATATCTATTGATGAATGGTTGGTGGAATTCTAGCACTAGTCTTGGATGATGTTTTCTAGCTCTTATGGTGGATTATCTTGGAATTTCTCTTGATCTTGGTATGGTATTTTACTATTATGCTATCATTTTCTCAAGTAAAGTATTGTTATGCTAGGAATTAGGTGGTAAGTATAAGGGAATACACCCCCACCATAGTACTCATCATTTTATGCTTCATCTCACTAATTATAAAAGGGTTTGCTAAGAGAAGTATAAGGGCATACTGATGTAGGAGCATTGTCAATCAAAGCCACATGGGATGATAGCACAATGCTTAGCGTGCCTTTTGAGGAAAATTTTAAATTTTGAAAGATGGTGTATCTCATAGAACTTATAATTAAAAGATGAATCAGAGAAGTTAATGGGGGAGGTTGAACAATCGCCTAAAAACCAGAAGAGATCAGATCATCCTTTAGTTATTTGATTTTGGCGTGGATCTGAAGACTCACCTTAAATTGTCTGTCACAGATGTTTATGTAAGAGGACTTAAGTAGTTGTAGAATTTAATTTCTATCAGGTAGGTAGTTGGAGGAAACCCGAGAGGACCTCTTGTATAAGTAGGTGCATTGTATACATGAATAAGGTTAGTTGTAGATTAGTAGGAGATAGTTTTTACTGAATGTAAGTTGTTTTTAGAACAGTAGACATTTTTACATTTGAATGGATATAACAGACGAATATTGACTCAATGCATGGTGTTTCTATTGTTTACAGTTTCCATGTTATTTTATGTTTTTGTGAATGAATAAGTTATGTTATTGAGGGTATGAAACTGTGAAGCATTTGAATTAGCTTCAATTGTTTCTCTTCATTGAGTTCATGCAAGGTTTGCATATATTCCGCAAGGAGTGCATTGATGGAGTCTGTTTCGACTCAGAATATCAGAAGAGATAGCGTGAAGCTTCCATTGTAAAGAGTGCAAGGGGACTACTGCAAGGTGTGCACAGTCGCCCATAAGAATTTATGTCTTGTGTATGAATCTTTTGCAAGGAGTGCACAAATTGTAAGTTCTACTAAGTGTCGGAGTAATCCCTATGAGGAGTCAAAGGTTCTGAGAGATAAATCTCAAGAGAGATGGCGAGGTGAAATCTTCAAAGGGATTGAAGCTCTGAAGGTTTCATGAGTCACCGGCTAAGATCCGTCTAGGAGGGAGTGGGATCATTCCAGATCATTGGATCTGAGCAAAGGGCACAATTATTAAGTATTTGTGTGCACATAGGAGCAAGGATTCGTCAAAGTCCCGAAGCAAACAGGGACCGCCCATCGTCCAGGGGGGTAGGTGGTGTAAGATCCACAACTTCGTGGAAAGTCACTTCGAAGGATTCCAAGTGTGGAGTGTGACAAACTCCCGAAGCCTGAAGAGCCAAAGTCGATAGTGGTCGTCGGATCCAGAAGGACACTTGTCAATAGATCATGTACTTCAGGTGGAAGTGATCTGGGAGAAAGCGAAGGTGGAGGGTTGAAACTCCTGAAGCCCAAATAGCCAAAGAGGCTTGTGGCTATTGATCTATGAGAGGTACGTGTCAACAGATTGTACAATTTGGGTGGAAATACTTCAGGAGGAAGAAAGTGTGGAGATTTTAAAGCTCCCAAAGCCCAAAGATCCAAAGTCAATCATAGTCGTCGATCTACGGGTGGACATGTGTCGACAGGTCGTGAACTCCGGGTGAAAGCGTTCCAGAAGGAAGCAAGTGGGGGAAGTTGAGACTTCCAAAGGTCGAAGTCCTGAAGTGGACTAGAGCTATTGATTTGAAGTGAACGTGTGGTGCTTGATCTAGAACTTCAGGTACAGAATACTCCGAGGGAAAGTAGAGGTTGAAAGTGTCGAACTCCCAAAGTGCGGAGTCCCAAAGTGGGTCTCGATCGTTGATCATGAAGGAGGACAAGGACCCTTTATTTGGTCTTGGCTGAAGGTTCTGAAGTTGCGAAGCACCGGGAGTTTAAGCCATGGGTCACAGCCCAAGGTCACAGACGAGGAAGGAACTGGCGTCTGTTAGTATGAGATTTTGGAAAGGGTAATAAGAGAGAAGGACCCACAAATGACCATCGATCGGAGAATAGGAAATCGACGGTGAGGAATCATTGTGGGGAGAGGAGGAAAAATTAGCAGTCGTGCTAGTTTGCAGCCCGTTATTTACTAGCGTCGTTGATCTCGATGGGACAAGAGATCAACGATCATGATTTAAAATATATTTGGGCGAGAAATTTTCTGATTACGGGGACAAAACTCTCCGATAAAGAGAGAGCATGTTGGCAGCCCACAATTACTGTGAACTGTCGATCGACGAACAAACCAATAACGATCAAATCGTGACCATGAAAATATTGAGGGTGTTAAAAGGGCCTATGTTTGATTGAGTTTGAGACTAGAAACGTCTTGAGGAGTTGATCCAGCTTGAGGATATTTAGCGATCCTTGACCAGAAGGTCGAGGAGCCCCGAGGGAGAGAAGGGGGGGTCTGCGTCAAGTGGTATCAGAGCCTAAAAGAACTCAAATTTGTACTATGTGTGTGAGAACCAGTCAGTACAATGCCACCGAGGAGATGCGTGGAGCCGCCTGTAGCCAATCGAGCTGTCAAAAGGGAAATGAGGGAACTGCGTGCAAGGTTGGAAGTGATGGAAGCAGTGCAGAGGAGAGCACCTAATGTTGGACACATCAATGAGGCATAAAGTGGAGAGATAGAGGTTGAAGAAGTTGCAGGGGTAGATGCTATCGAAGAACGCTTACTAAAATTTGTAGTGAAGTTGGGAGCTAGAGCAAAGATAGACATCCCAATGTATGAAGGAAATTTGGATGTTGAAGAGATGTTGGACTGGATTAAGTCCAAGGACAAGTATTTTGATTATGAATATGTCGTTGAGGACAAGAAAGTGAGACATGTTGTCACCAGACTGAAAGTAAATGACGCATTGTGGTGGGATGAACTGCAGGCTAACAGACGAAGCAAAGGTAAGCAAAATACTAAGAGTTTGGATAGAATGGTAGCCAAGATGAAGGTTAAGTTCCTACCCAAGGATTACCAGATAAATAGGTTTAGGAGGATGCAGAACCTAAGAAAGAAGAGAATGACAGTGAAAGAGTACACAGAAGATTTTTACAAGCTGAACATTAGGATTGGGCAGAGGGAGAGAGATGAATAGAAAGTTTCCAGGTACATAAATGGCCTGAGATATGAAATCCAGGATGAAATCAACATGATGTCGGTGAGGACAGTAGAGATGGCATATCAATATGCACTGAAAGCAGAGGAGAATTTGGCCAGAAAACAAAGCCAGCGAGGCAGAGGTAGAAGCCTGAACATAGGTAAGGGAGTTGCTCATGATAAGGCACATAATCCCAAGGGTGAGGGTGAGAAAACCCACATTCACTCAAAAAGAGGAGGAAGCTCTAAAGGGAGACAACCTGGTTGAAGAAATTACTTTTTCCAGAGGAAGAGGAAGAAGTAGAGGAGGAGAGATAATATGTTATACATGTGGAAAACCAGGACACAAGTCTTGGAAATGTCCCAAGAGAAAGAAAGAAAGAGGAGGTGAAGCTCACATTTCAGAAGCATAGAAAAGGAATGTTGAAGCAGAAAGTTCAGAGGATGGAAAATCTCTTATGCTGAGGAAGGTTCTCTTGAATCTAGAACTAGAAGTTGAAAAACCAGTGCAGAGGAACAATTTGTTCAGGACAGCTTGCAAGGCTAAAGATAGAGTATGAAAGGTGATAATTGATAGTGGGAGCACTGATAATCTAGTATCCATAGAGATGGTAGAGAAATTGGAGCTGGAGACAACTGCACATCCAAATTCATATAAGGTCTCATGGTTGCAAAAAGGACACCAGGTAATGGTAACTAAACAATACCTTGTTGACTTTAAAATAGGTGGATATAGAGATGAGATTATGTGTGATGTAATTCCCATGGATGTAAGTCATATTTTGTTGGGAATACCATGGAAGTTTGACATGAATGTTATTCATGATGGGAGAAAGAACAATTACACTTTGGAAAAGAATGGTAGGACACACATGTTGCTACCAATAGAGAAGAAGAAAGTAAAAGAAGAAGCCAACACAAGAATACTTCTCATGAGTGGGAAGGAACTCCTGAGTGAATTCAAGAAGGAACAAGAAATGCAGTTTGTTGTGGTGAGGAAACCTAGAGTTGTTCTTACAAGTAATTCTATGGATGATTTGCTTGAAGAAGTTTAGGATTTGTTGGATAATTTCGCTGACATAGTAGTGGATGAGTTGTCTAACTCATTTCCACCTATCAGAAGTATCAACCATCATATTGACTTGATACCAGGAGTAAGTCTGTCGAATAAAGTAGCATACAGATTGACACCTCGAGAGAATGGGGAGGTAAAGAAACAAGTATAGGAGTTATTAGATAATGGTTTGGTCAAAGAAATCTTGAGTCCATGCGCAGTACCAACTGTGTTATGTCTAAAGAAGGATGGAGGATGGAGAATGTGTACAAACTCGAGAACCATAAACAATATCACCATTAGGTACAGATTTCCTTTGCCAAAGATGGAGGACTTAATGGATTGCTTAAGTGGAGCAATTTGTTTTTCAAAGATATATTTGAAAAGTGGATATCACCAGATAAGAATGAGAGAAAGTGATGAGTGGAAGACAACCTTTAAGATAGATGAGGGGTTGTATGAGTAGCTTGTTATTCCATTTTGATTAACAAATGCTCCAAGTACTTTTATGAGACTGATGAATGAAGTATTGAAGGATTTCATTGGTAAGTTTGTGATTGTATATCTGGATGATATACTGGTCTTCAGTAAAACTGAAGAAGAGAATTTGAGACATCTGACATTAGTGATGAGGAGACTACCGCAGAAGAAGTTGTTGATAAATCTGAAGAAGTCCTCTTTTATGAAGACAAAACTCATTTACTTGGGTTTTTTTATCTCTTCAAATGAATTGGAGATGGATCCGGAGAAGGTCAGAGAAATCATAGAATGGCCATCACCAAGGAGTATGTTTGAAGTGAGAAGCTTCCATGGATTAGCCATTTTCTATAGGAAGTTAATTAGAAATTTTAGTGGAATTTGTGCATTGATGATGGATACAGTGAAGAAGAGACACAAGTCTTTTAAATGGATAGAAGAAGCTGAGAAATGTTTCAATATATTGAAGGAGAAGATAACAGAACAACCAATTCCGGTCTTGCCAAATTTCGGGAAAACATTTCAAGTAAGGTGTGATGCGAGTGGAGTTGCAATTGGAGCGGTTTTGAGCCAAAACAATAGGCATGTTGCATATTTCAGTGAGAAGCTTAATGAGACTAAGGGAAAGTACTCCACATATGAAAAATAATTTTATGCCATAATTCAAGCCTTGAAGAAATGGAGGAACTACCTTGTGCCAAAGGAATTTGTCTTGTATAGCGATAACCAAGATTTACAATTCATAACAAGACATGAGAAGTTAAACTAGAGACATGCTAAGTGGATAGATTTTATGCAAAATTTCACTTTTGTCATTAAACTTATTTCTGGTAATGCTAACAAAGTTGTTGATGCATTGAGCAGGAGATGTATGATTCTACGAGAATTTCAAGTGAAGACCTTGGGGTTTGAACACCTTAAGGATATGTATTGTGATGATCCAGATTTTAAGGAAGCATATGAAGCATGTGAAAATCTTGTGCTCGTAGACAGAATCCAGTGGAAAGAGTACATTATTCAAGATGGATTGTTGTTGAAAGGTTTCCAATTGTGCATACCAAGGTGCTCGATGAGGGAAAATATGTTGAAGGAAAAACACATTGGAGGTCTAGCAGGACATTCCAGCCATGACAAGACATTTGCACAATTGAACAATTCATAATATTGGCCAAGTATGAGAGTAGAGGTGAAGAGGTTTGTGAACAAATGTAAGATTTTCCAATATGCAAAAGGAAATAAACAGAACACTGGATTGTATCAGCCATTTCCTATTCCAGATAGGCCATGGGATGCAATAAGCATGGATTTTGTGTTGGGATTGCCAAGAACCCAGAGGGGGAGTGGTTCCGTCTTTGTTGTGGTAGATATATTTTCGAGGATGGCACACTTTATCCCATGCCAGAATACTAGTGATGCAAAACATGTTGCGAATTTGTTTTTCATGGAAGTTATGAGACTTCATGGATTGCCCAGGAGCATTGTCTCAGACGAAGACACTAAATTTTTTGTTCATTTATGGAGAACATTATGGAAGAAGCTAGGGAAAGAACTATCTTTTTGTTCATCATATCACCCTCAGACAGATGGAAAAAATGAGTTGGTAAATAGGATTTTAGGAAATTTGCTGAGAATTTTGTTCATTGAACATCATAACCAGTGGGATCAAATTCTGTCACAAGAAGAGTTTGCATATAATAACTCACCAAAAGAAGTACAGGAAAAATATCATTCCAAATAGTCTATGGGATGATGCCAAGAGGGGTATCAGAGTTGAGAGACATGGAGCAGAGTGAATTCAGAAGTGTTGGAGCAGAAGACTTCGCCGCAGAAATGCATAAGCTTCATAATCAGATCAGGGAGCAATTGCAGAACAACAATGCAAAGTATAAATGTAGAGTTGACCAGCACAGAAGAGAACTTCAATTTGAAGTGGTAGATCAAGTCTTAGTACACTTGAGGAAGGAAAGGTTCCCAAGAGGAACATATAACAAGATGAAGTTGAAGAATATTGGACCATGCAAGATTCTAAGAAAATTTGGTAACAATGCTTATGAGATAAAGTTGTCAGAGGATGTGGGAATATCACCCATATTCAACGTTTCAGAACTGTATCCTTATAGGGAAGATGGCACAAAGAGATCAGAATATCAAGAGAATATTCCGTGGGAGAAGCAGATGCCTGTAGCAAAAAATCCACAGATGGATAAGATAGTTGATCAGAGGATTGGCAAAAAGACCAGGAGGAAGACCTATTTTGAATATTTGGTCAAGTGGAAGGGACACCCGATAGAAGATGCCAGGTAAGTGAAGCTGATGTCTAGAAGCATGGAAGGTCAATGCGGGAGCTCATGGATAGGAGTCCATGATTTTTCTTCCCAGAGGAGTATGATGTAGGAGCATCGTCAACCAAAGCCACATGGGATGACAACACATCACTTAGCACGCCTTTTGAGGAAAATTTTAAGCTTTGAAAGATAGTGTATCTCAGAGAACTTTTGAGTAAAAGATGAATCAGAGAAGTTAATGGGAGGAGGTTGAACAATTGCATCAAAACCAAAAGAGATCAGATCATCCTTTAGTTATTTGATTTTGGCATGGATGTGAAGACTCGCCTTAAATTGTCTGTCATCGAAATTTATGTAATAGGACTTAAGCAACTGTAGAATTTAATTTCTATCAGGTAGGTAGTTGGAGGAAACTTGAGAGGACCTCTTGTATAAGTAGGTGCATTGTATACCTCAATAAGGTTAGTTGCATATTAGTAGGAGATATTTGTTACTACATGTAAGTTGTTTTCAGAACTGTAGCCATTTTTACATTTGAATGGATATAACAGAGGGATATTGACTCAATGCATGGTGTTGCTATTGTTTACAGTTTCCCTACTATTTTATGTTTTTGTGAATGAATAAGTTATGTTATTGAGGGCATGAAACTGTGAAGCATTTGAATAAGATTCAATTGTTTCTCTTCATTGAGTTCATGCAAGGTGTGCATATAGTCCACAAGGAGTGCGTTGACAGATTCTATTTCGAATCAGAAGCTCAGAAGAGATAGCGTGAAGCTTCCATTGCAAAGAGTGCAAAGGGACTACTACAAGGTGTGCACAGTCGCCCGCAAGAAGTTAAGTCTTGCCTAGGAATCTGTTGCAAGGAGTGCACAGATTGGAAGATCGACTAAGTGTCGGAGTAAGACCTATGAGGAGTCAAAGGGTCTGAGAGATAAAGCTCAAGAGAGATATCGGGATGAAATCTTCAAAGGGAGTGAAGCTCTGAAGGTTTCATGAGTCACCGGCTAAGATCTGTCCAAGAAGGAGTGGGATCATTCCAGATCATTGGATTTGGGAAAAATGCATGAGTCTTAAGTCTCTGCATGCACATAGGAGTGAGGATTCGTCGAAGTCCCAAAGTGAGCAGGGACCACCCATCGTCCAGGGGGATAGGTGGCGTAAGATCCACAACTTCGAGGAAATTCACTTCAGAGGATTCCAAGTGTGGAGTGTGACAAACTCCCGAAGCAAGAAGAGCCAAAGTGGATAGTGGTCGTCAAATCCAGAAGGACATGCATCAACAGATCATGTACTTTGGGTGGAAGTGCTCCAGGAGAAATCAAAGGTGGAGGGTTGAAACTTCTGAAGCCCGAATAGTTGAAGAGGCTTGTGGTCGTTGATCTGTGAGAGGTATGTGTCAACAGATCATGCACTTCGGGTGGAAATACTTCGGGAGGAAGCAAGTGCAGAGAGTTTAAAACTCATGAAGCCTGAAGAGTCGAAGTCAATCATAGCCATCGATCTGTGGGAGGACACATGTCGATAGTTCGTGAACTCCGGGTGAAAATGTTCCAGGAGGAAGCAAGCGGGGGAAGTTGAGACTTTCAAAGACCGAAGTCCCAAAGTGGACTAGAGTCGATGATTTGAGGTGTACGCATGGCGCCTGATATAGAAATTCACGTACGAAATAATCTGGGGTAAAGCTGAGGTCGAAAGTGACGAACTCCCAAAGCGTGGAGTTCCGAAGTGGGTCACGATCGTTGATCGTGAAGGAGGATGAGGACCGTTGATTTGGTCCTGGCTAAAGGTTTTGAAGTTGCAAATCACCAAGACGTTAAGCCCTGGGTCACAACCCAAGGTGACAGGCGAGGAAGGAAATAGTGTCTATTAGTATGAGATTTGGGAAAGGGTGATAAGAGAGAAGGACCCATGGATGACCGTCAATCTAAGAACGGGAAATCGACGATGAGGAATCATTGCGAGGAGAGGAGGAAAAATTAGTGGTCGTGCTAGGTCGCATCCTGCTATTTACCATCCCTGTTGATCTCAACGGGACAAGAAATAAATGATCAAGATTTAAAGGAGATTTGGGAGAGCAATTTTCTGATTGTGGGGATAGAAATCTTTGATAAAGAGCGAGAACATTGGAAGCTCATAATTATTGTGAACTATCGATCGATGGACAAACCGGTAACGATCAGATCGTGACCATGAAAATCCTGAGGGTGTTAACAGGGCCTGTGTTTGATTTATTTTCATACTAGCAAGGTCCTGAGGAGATGATCTAGCTCAAGGATATTTAGCGATCCTTGACCGAGAGGTCGAGTAGCCCAGAGGGAGAGAAGGGGAGGTCTACGTCACATACACCCTATTAGATTTAAACCCTAGCTAGAGAAACTTGCCTTTGGAAGTAAATGATATTACACCCCCAAGGAGGTAGCCTATATAATTATTTTTTTATTTGAATCCAATAACTCAATAGTAAAGGCACTATTCATACTTTTTTGCATTGGAGATATAAAATTATTACCTTGGGAAACACAAATGTTGGTCTTTTGAAAGTTTTCTTGCTTGAAGTTGGTTTCCCTCATTGAGAAGAGTCTTCCCCTACTAGGGCATCCCCTCTCTGCCACTAATTCTTTCTTTTTCTATAGAATTACATCTTCAGCCATTAGGTCTGTAGAAACCCTAACTTATGTACTTGAATAAGTCTCTTATCAACCATTGGATTTTTCTCAAAGTTTGCACACCTTTTCTACTTGGTCCATCACACTTTTTGGAAACGTTTAAGGGGATTTCAGTGGTTTATTTTCTTTCCTTAATACATTGAATTTTACAGCCATAAGGCTGATATAATTTTCTGCAGACAAGTGTTTTCAACAACCTTATATTTTATTGCTAGAATATTGGTTTTTTCATCTTGCATTTAGCTAGTTATTTACTAGTCTTTCTCCTGCATTTTCTACTTGATATATAGAATTTATTGATCAGATTATAGTACCATATTATTTATGATATATATTTTTATTTATTGATGCAAAATAGGGACAAAAAGCTTAACTTGTTGATCCAACTAACATACATCATTGCAAAGTGTATTTTCGTGTGTCTCTGGTAGGTATTTCACCATTTGCAAGTTACTCAACATAATTGGAAACCCTTGGACCTTCCCAAGACTTCATTCCACACATTTAAATACACTTAGACTTGACCTCTAGGGGCTTCATCTCCATTTCCCTCCATCTCCATCTCAATCCCCCTAAGGTCATTGGGATTGCCTCCCTAGAGTGACCTAGTCACCCTTGAAGTGTGAGACCTACATCAAGGTGACATTGGGTGTAGGATTCCCAAGTTGTATCACTTTCTTTTTGGTTGGGTCGAGATGTTCCAAACCTACAAATTGCGCTATAAAATTTTGGTGTCATTGTCGGGTAAGATTTTGAATATTCTTCGTACCCTAATGACACTTTGGTAAGCTATCCCAAAGCCTTTCCCTTAGCTTACCTAGCGAATCCACCCAAGGGATGTTCCCTTTCCACCTTATCAACAAAAAAATTTCCAAAAAAGGGCTTTTTTGGTGACTCCACCATGCCACCAAAGAAATGTGCAACCAACAAACCCCCAAGGGGTTGTAAAGCACCACCCAAAGGGCCTAGTCCCCCAAATTCCCCTGTTCCTCATAATTTCTCCTATACCTCTCCTAGCCCTCCATCCTCACCTACTATTTTCACACCTCCACCTTCACCCATACCCACCTAGCCAAGAGTTACTTGGATCCTGCAAAACAAAGAGGCACACATACCTTTGGACATAACAAATATCCCTAGATCCTCTCATAAAAGCCCAAAGGGCTTCAAAGAATGGCTACCCATATTTTTAGGGGAGGACCGTACTGAACCGAAGTATCACTTGTATCTTTTCCTGCGCAGTTTAGAATCCTATGACCAACATGAGGATACCCTGATGAAACTTTTCTCTTACACTTTTGTTGGGAAGGCCAAGGATTGGTTTGACAACATTCCCCCAGGGACAATCACAAATTGGAATTTCTTTCAGGAACTTTTCACCAAAATATTTGAGAAAAAGAGAGATTACCAATCCTTTTGTAATCAGCTCCACAACTACAAAAGAAAAATAGGGGAAGATATAAGGGATTTTAATGATAGGTTTAACACCCTCGTAAGATTTTTTTCCCAGGAGTTGAAACCTCCTGAAGTTGTCATTCTCAAGCTATATATATCAACTATGAAAGATTTGTATGGGGGCCTGGTTAGGGAATGTCCTACTACTCTGCTTGAAGCTCAGGAGAGAGCATGTGAAATAGAAGAAAACTTAGCCACCTCTCTCATACACGAAGAAGAGAACCCCAAGAAGGATCTTAGAATTAATCAGATTGATGACTTTGTTTCACCAAAACTTCCCTCAGATGTCAGAATTTACCTACAAGAGGAACAAGAGAAAGCAGATGAAAGGGTAGAATGTATCATGATCAACCTTTTAGAATAAGAGAGAGATAGAACATTAGAAAAAACATCTCTCCCACCAAATGAAGTCTTGGAATTAGAAAATAAGCAAGACACAGAGTTGGCCGAAGTGAAATTCTCACAATACTTTCAACAAATATTTGTAGAACCTCTAAACAAAACGATGTGTGAGATCAACAAAGGTAAAGACAAAGTGTCCCTCCAAGACAGTACCAAAACTGAAAATACTATGGGTCATGACGGCGTAAAACATCAGGTTCTCGAAGAAGGAATAGAAAACATGTTTATTTTGGTGGATTCCCCTTTCGTAGATGAGGAAAGAAAAGAAGGGTCAGGGTCTTGGGACCTGAATTTTTATGGTTCACACTCAAGTACAAGTTGAGGTGTAGGAATAGTTTTAAGGTCACCAGATAATGAGACCACCCTTTTTTCATACAAACTTGAGTTTGACTGCACAAATAACATTGTTGAGTATGAATCCCTTATCTTGGGAATCAACCTGGACATCGATATGAACATCAAGAACCTGCATGTAAAAGGGGATTATGACCTAATTGTTTCACAAGTCAATAGAATTTTGTTGCAAAACAACCAAGGTTAAAACAGTATAGAGGTGTTTGGGATGCCATACAAAGGTTTGACAACTTTTCCATCAAGTCCATCCATAGGGAAGAAAATCACTTGGCATATAGTCTTCTTGTTTCTGCTTCAAACTTACAACTTTCCAAAGAAATCAGTTTCTACAAGGTGGAAGTCAACTTCATACCTTCATTACCTAACAACTTAGAACATTGGAAATTCTTTGAAAACGATAGTCAACTTCTCCTCTTTCTATAGAATGAGGGAGAATTCTCTGAAGCTCAAATAAACTTATTGGCTGAGAAGGAAAGCATCGAGATCATCGATGTAGCCCACGAGCCCCTACCCAAAGGAATTGTTCCTTTATAAAATCTCTTTGACAGAAATGATATGTATAAAGGGAAACCTTCCAACAAAATCAATGACAAGATTATTGAATGCAACATTGGAACCGGAGAATCCCCAAAGTTAATCAAATTTGGTAAAGAAACAACGACTGATGAGAGGGAAAAGCTAACTACACTTATAAGAGAGTTCAAGGATGTGTTCGCTTGGTCTTACGAAAAACTAAAGGCCTACTAGGAAGACGTTATACAACACGCCATTCCCCTCATTGATGGCACGAAGCCTTTCAGAAAAAATATTAGATATATGAACCCAAAGGTTTTCCCAAAAGTACAAAAAGATTTACACGAGATGGTTGAGGCAGGGATAATTGAACCTATTAGATATTCATCATGGGTGTCTAATCCGGTTATTGTAAGGAAGAAGACTAGTGAAATCAGGATATGTGTAGTCTTTATAAACTTAAACCAAGCTTCATTCAAGGACAATTATCCCTTACCAAACATGGAATATATTTTGTAAAGGGTAACCAGTGCAAAGATGATGTCCATGCTTGATGGTTTCTCAGGGTATACTAAATTTTTGGTAAAGGAGGATGATCAACTCAAAACTGCTTTTACCACCCCTTGGGGAACCTATAAGTATTTACAAATGTCTTTTGGACTCAACAACACAAGGGATACTTTTCAACAAGCCATGGACTATGCCTTTAGAGATCTAATCGGAAATCTCATAGAGATATATCAAGATTATCTAACCAACATTTCTAAAAAGAGGGAACAACACATTCAACACTTAAGAACTATCTTCTAGAGATGTAGGGAATATGTCATTTCTCTCAACCCTAAGAAATCAATTTTTGGTGTTGACAAGGGTAAGTTACTAGGACACATCATTTCTAAATATGGAATCATGATAGATCCTACCAAGGTTGAAGCCATCAATAAAATCCCTCTCCCTAAAGACAAGAAAGCCTTGCAATCCTTCTTTGACCAAATTAACTTTATCAGGATATTCATCCCAAACTTTGTTGAAATTGTTAAACCCCTTAACAAGTTACTAAAAAAGGATGCCTGCATTGAGTGGAAACGCGAAGGTAGGTTGTCTTTCGAATGTATTAAGGAGGCAATAACTGTCACACCTGTCTTAGTTAGCCTGAACTTTTCCAGGGACTTCATCATTTTCTCTTTTTCTTCGAAAGATACCATTGCAGGTGTGTTGTTACAAAAGAATGATCAAGGGGACAAACAACCAATAGCCTTCATGAGCAAGAATCTTATGGACTCAGAACTAAATTAAACCATTACGGAAAACAACCTTACACTCTAGTCAATTCTATCAAACACCTGTGGACCTATGTGGGATACAACAAGATCAAGGCCTTTGTCCCCTACCTTGGCGTAAAGGATGTTTTAACACAACAAGATTTCCTTGGATCAAGGGGAAAGTGGGTGTCACAAATACATGAATATGATTTGGAAATCAAGCCAACTAAGATAATTAAAGGACAAGGGATATAAAAAATGATGACAGAAAGCAGTCAAGAGGCCATTGAGGTAGGACAGAAGGATCAATTCAACATCGTCGTAAGTGAGATTGAAAACAATGAATGGTATTCGGACATCATTTGTTACTTAAAAAACCTCACATTCCCTGATCATTTGGTGGAACATAAAAGAAGAGACCTAAGACTCAAAGCTATGAATTATTTCCTAACAGAAGATGGTCTCGGGTGGAGGAACCTAGATGGGGTAATCCTCAGATGTGTTGATAAAGAAGAAGTTGATAAGTTAGTCACAGATTTGCATGCAAGACATTGTGGAGGCCATTTTTCATAAAGCACCACAACCCATAAGATTTTAAGAGAAGGGTATTATTGGCCTACTATCTTCTTCGAAACACATCGATATGTTAGAGCTTGTCATCCATTTCATTTTTTTATCGGCAAGCAACGACTCCCTGCCCTTCCTCTTAAACCAATCATTGTAGAAGAACCCTTTCAACAATGGGGATTGGATTTCATCAGTGAATTCAAAGACAATTTTAGTAACGGATACCGATGGATTTTGACCACCATTGATTACTTCACCATATGGGTGGAAGATATCCCTGTTAGAAAAACAGGACCGCGGAGCAACAAAATAAAACAAATGTAGAAACAAAACACAGAAGACACACAATACAAGAGAGACACAGATTTACATGGTTCACCCAGTGTGGGCTACGTCCACCAGAGAAATTGCCAAGTCCTTCCTTTATTATTATCCAACAAATGAAGGGATACAACCTACAGCAAAACCCGATGTAACTTCCTCTTCTTTCTCTCACAGTCTCCTCTCTCAGAATACAATATTAACCTTCATACATAGCCTCAATACATTTCCCTCATAAAAGAGGGTTGCCTTCTAGGGCAAAAAACCCTAACATAATCTCTACCGTTAGATCTGCGACCTTATAATGAACAGTCCAGATTTACAATGAAAATACAATATACTTTTACAAGGCAATTTTTTCTTCGGGGGCTTCGCCCTCGAACACCCGTTTTCCCCCAGACCCCCCAGCCGGGGGGATAGCCCCCCCGGACCCCGCAGAGGGGTTACCCCCCCTCTACACTCCCCCGCGTGGAAGAGTTTACATACTTCTGGGGTGTAAATACTTTATGGGGTATAAACACGGTTGAAAGCAAGGACCTCTGAATCAGGAAGATAATCAGGCTCCACAACCAACAATCTCCCACTTGGAGACTGATCTTAACAACTCCACCGCTGATGTATATGTTTGACTCTGAACCTTCTTGGACCTGGAAAATTTCTCATCTTCATGTTCATTCTTGAAGACCAACTGAAACTGAGCAGGAACTCAATTTCTCCCTGGTTACTCCCTTTGTTAACATGTCTGCAGGATTCTGGCTAGTGTGTATCTTTTCCAGCTTCAATTGTCCATCTTCCAAGGTGGATCGTATGAAGT
>JASDQU010103669.1:303028-327674 GCA_032191745.1 Picea mariana
AAATAAAACAAATGCAGAAACAAAACACATAAGACACACAATACAAGAGAGACACAGATTTACATGGTTCATCCAGTGTGGGCTACGTCCACCAGAGAAATTGCCAGGTCCTTCCTTTATTATTATCCAACAAATGAAGGGATACAACCTACAGCAAAACTCGTTGTAACTTCCTGTTCTTTCTCTCACAGTCTCCTCTCTCAGAATACAATATTCACCATCATACATAGCCGCAATACATTTCCCTCATAAAAGAGGGTTGCCTTCTAGGGCAAAAAACCCTAACATAATCTCTACCGTTAGATCTACGACCTTATAATGAACGGTCCAGATTTACAATGAAATTACAATATACTTTTACAAGGCAATTTTTTCTTCGGGGGCTTCGCCCCCGAACCCCCGCTGGGGGCCCGCTTGCCCCTGGACCCCGCAGAGGGGGTACCCCCCCTCTGCACTCCCCCGCGTGGAAGAGTGTACATACTTCTGGGGTGTAAATACTTTATGGGGTATAAACACGGCTGAAAGCAAGGACCTCTCAATCAGGAAGATAATCAGGCTCCACAACCAACAATCCCAACCAAGAAAGTAATGGAAGAAGTTGTGATGAAATTCCCTGAGGAAAATATTATTACTAGATTTGGTGTCCCTAACCACCGACAATGCCAAAGCCTTCAACTCAGTGGTGCTCAATGAGTTTTGTCTCAAGTATGGGATTGTTTTATCACACTCTTCGAATTATCATCCTTAAGGGAATGGATTGGCAGAATCCAACAACAAAAACATCATGAACATTGTGAAAAACATTGTCGGGGAGAATAAGAAGAGTTGGGACAACAAGATCAAGTATGCCTTGTGGACCGACCGCACAACCACCAAGACTTCCACTGGAAGGACTCCTTTTGAGTTGGTATATGGATTTGAGGCTCGCTTGCCTATATTTATCCAAATTTTAGTGCTACAAATAGCCCAACAATTCAGTGTAGATAAGGAAGCATTGCAGGGGTGAATCGATCAACTTGTAGAATTGGATGAGATGTGAAGAATGGCCTTTGATCAAATGGCAAGGAATCTAGAAAAAGTAAAAGGAAATTTTGATCATAAGGCAAGAAAAATAGACTTCAAAGAAGGGGATCAAGTTCTATTGTGGGACAAAAGAAGAGAAAAACCAATAATGCATAAAAAGTTCGACAATCTTTGGCTAGGCCCCTACAAAATAGAGGAAGTGTCTGGACCAGAATCTTTCTACTTATCCATGATAGAAAGGAGGAGGATGCCACTACTAGTAAATGGATCTCTCCTCAAACTTTATTTCCAGGGTGGCACGTGACTTCTTCAGGGCCCATGCCCCAAGTAAGTAGGTAAGTAATTTTTATTCCCTACAGTTGCATCTCGATTGCTCATACTAGTTTATATGCATTTCATTTTCATTTTTCTCTATTTGCATTCATGCTTAACTTAAAATTTATATTAAAAAAATGTTGAAATTTTCTTTTTCTAGCTTACTTGGTTTGAATATCATCATATATGAACAAGGATGAGTAGGCCATCCTACACTTGACAGTTTGATGCTTCCTTGTAGGCATAGGTCTAATAGGAGATGTTGTGGTTCTCATGCACTCTACGACGAGCACATGTCCCCAAGTAGGAGCCAAATGTTATCCCCATTTTGTGTATAACTAAGGACATTATGTCTCGAGGCCCTCAGGTTGCATATTTGGAGTGATGAGAGATTACATGACCAACAATATCCTTTTGCACAGATGGAAAACCCACTCACTACCACAAATGGTCACAATTTTGTAGATGGCATCCACCACATTAGCTGGCTTTCAGAAGGCAGTTGGCCTTGATCCATGAGGTACAAGTCAGTATTATGGTGAGCATCATTTCAATATTTAATCCATTTGATTATGTTGTATCATAGATTTCTCTAGATTTCATGATATATGCTTGGACATTATGCCTTTTGCCCTGCTTCACCTTGGTGGTTGACATTGTGCCCTAGTAAGTGGTTTTCCTTGGGGATGGGTTTGTTACTGGGAACTCCCTTAATGAGCCATCGTACCGTTCCCGACCATACTTACCAATTTACATCATTGTTCCCCTACATTTCCTTATCTCTTGGGATTTTAGGGTGTATTGATGTAAGAAGGGGTTGTTCCTCATTCTATGGGAAGAACGGGTTGAAGGCCCAGAGGGATTGATGTTGGATAAAATATAGAAGCCTTATATAAACCTTCCAAATGTTTCACTCAAGGATCACCCAAAAAAGCAATGAAATGCTTATCTTTGAGTAAAGGAGACCCACAATATAATAAAGAATGTTTAAAAGGTTAGTTGAAGGATAGGAGGTCTCATCATCAACTGACCTATCATGTCCATGAATATCTAGTGGTATGACATTATCATCATTTGGTCACCAAACCAAGGTAATGGCTCTCAGTTTCATGGCTGAGAGAAAGGGGGTCCCATCACAAGCCAACCTTCTCATTTCCACTAGGTGTTTGTGGGTGACATTTCCATCATCTGGTCACCACTCCAGGGGCAGTGACCTTCAATCTCTCTTTATGCTATATTGAAATAAAATACAAAGAAACAAAGATAAAAGGCAATCGATGGGCTTGGAAAAAGTGCATTGGAGATGAAGGTACCACACACCCTTTACAAAGGAACCCATGAATGAGACACTACGACCCCTTTTGTGTCATGAGCCCTATGCCCATTGAGTCTTGACCCCAACCACTTTACATGGCTTAGAGAGGGATCTCTTGGAAACTCTCCTTGACCTAGGGCAAGATCTACCTAATAGGACACCTCATCAACCCTCCCATATTCAAGCTTGACAAGTCGCATAGTGTCTTTGAGCAATTAATTTTTTGATATAGTGATCTTTGATGCACATGATTAGATGGCTTATTTATTGATTGGATTAAATTATCATGATGTTATGACTTGAGATCCTTGGAGGGCGTGCTCATTTGTCTTTGCAGGACCTAGTTGGTGGACAATTTTGGGAGAACAATCCTAGCTTGGCCTTCCATGGGGATAGAAACCCACAGGTTGGATGTTAGGGGCCCGCATACCATATGAGAGAGATCAGACTTGGAATTCCTTTATGATGAATTGGACAACATAGCCCAGCCCTAACTTTCCAAATCATTTTCCTAGGAGGGGAAAAAAGTCCTATTTTTGAGCTTGACATCATGCTTTGGGGGCTAAGGCATGGTGGTGAGGTGCCATTGTTTTGACATATGGATGTTTTGAGGAGAAGAGGTTCTTCACGATGATGAGAGTTCTTAGATGCTTGACATGTGGCCTTTGAAGGCCTACCCATGCTTCTCCAACACCAACAACTTCCTCAAAGTGGAAAAATGTCCCCTAAAGGGGAGACGTCCTTCTAAAATTAGGGTTTTCTTATGTGAAAAGTGAATTTTAAATAAATTACTTTGTAAAGGGGGAAAGATTAGGGTTGTTAACCCCTAATATTTTTTTTTACCCCTTAACTTGTGGACAAATCACCTTGGTGACATTTGTATAAATAAGAGATCACAAGATCTCATTTTAACATAACTCTCCCTCATTGTGAGAGGACTTAATCTGAAATTTTAGCTATCTTTGGCAATATTGTCTCTTTTATCTCTTGTTTATGGTTATCTATTGATGAATGGTTGGTGGAAGTCTAGCTCTAGCCTTGGATGATGTTTTCTATATCTAATGGTGGATTATCTTGGCATTTCTCTTGATCTTGGTATGGTCTTTTACTATTATGCTATCATGTTAGGTGGGAAGTATAAGGGCATACACCCCCACCATAGTCTTTCATTTTATGATTCATCTCATTTATTATACAAGGGTTTGCTAAGAGAAGTATAAGGACATACACCCTCTTAGCTTTAAACCCTAGCTAGAGAAACTTGCATTGGGAAGTAAAAGGGATTACACCCCCAAGGAGGTAGCTTCTCTAAATATTTTTTTATTTGACTCCATTAACCCAATATTAAAGGAACTAGTCTTAATTTTTTTCATTGGAGATATAAAATCATTTCCTTAGGAAACACAAATTTTGGTCTTTTGAAAGGTTTCTTGCTTGAAGTCGGTTTCCCTCATCGAGAAGAGTCCTTCCCTACTAGGGCGTCCCCTCTCTCCTACTACTTCTTGCTTCTGTTATAGAATTGCATATTCAGCCATTAGGGTTGTATAAATGCTAACTTATTTATTTGAATAACTCCCTTATCAACCATTAGATTTTGCTCAAAGTTTGCACACCTTCTCTCCTTGGTCCAACGCACGTTTTGGCAAAGTTTGAGGGGATTTCAATGTCTGATTTTCTTGTTGTAATACATCAAATGTTACATCCATAAGGATGATATAATTTGATGCATACAAGTGCTTACAACAACCTTATCTTTTATTGCTAGAATATTGGTTTTTTCATCTTGAGTTTAGCTAGTCATTTACTAGTCTTTCTCCTGCATTTTCTACTTGATCTCTAGCATTTATTGAGAAGATTATAGAACCATATTAGTGCTGATATATATTTTTATCTATTTCTGCAAAATAGTGACAACAAGCTTAAATTTTTTATCCAACTAACATACATCATTGCAAAGTGTCTTTTCTTGTGTCTCGAGCAGGTATTTCACCATTTGCAAGTTACTCAACACACTTGGAAACCCTTGAAACTTCCAAAGACTTAATTCCACACATTTCAATCCACTTAGACTTGACCACTAGTGGATTCACTTCCATTTCCCTCCATCTCCATCTCAATCCCCCTAGGGTCACCAAGATCGCCTCCCTAGAGTGACCTAGTCACCCTTGAAGTGCAGGACATACATCGAGGTGACATTGGGTGTAGGATTCCCAAATTGTAGTACTTTCTTTTTGGTTGGGTAGAGATTTTTCCAACCTACAACTTGCGCTATAACAATATTAACACAACATTGAGACAAAAATCATGTAGTCATGGTGATGGAAATTCCAACTTTGATGCTGAAAATTGTAGATATTATGTAGGAAGTCACATATCTTATTTTGAAAATTGTAATCTTGATTCCAAAAATTGTAGATATAATGCCAAAAAGTGAGGATATGATGTTGAGAATCACTTTGTGGTGCCAAAAATTGTAGATATGATGCCAAAAGTGAATATTTTATGTTGAGAATCACATTCATGGTGCTAGAAATTGTAGATATGATCTAGGAAGTCACAGATCTTATGTTGAAAATTATAAATTTGTTTCCAACAATCAGAGATATCATGCCAAAAAGTGAGGATCTGATTTTGAGAATCACATTCATGGTGCTATAAATTGTAGTTTTGATGTTGGAAGTTGCATATTTGATGCCATAAATTGTAGATCCAATGTCAAGAATTGCATATCTAGTGATCGAAATTGTATATCTGATACCAAAGATCGTAGATTTTATGCTAGAAATAGTAGATCTAGTGCCAAAAATTGCAAATCTAGTGCCCCACATTACAAATCGAATGTTGGGAATGGAAACTCTAATGTTTGAAATTGCATAATAATGCAAAATATGGATGGAATAACTCAAGTGATTTTTTTGTGCTTGCCAACAACACGAAAACAAAGAGAGACAATGTTGATGCACTGTGTATCACTCATGCACTTGCAAATGAGAGTTGGAAGAGAATTCTAGGTAGCAAAAACCCTAATTGGAATGAAATTTCAGAACTCCAAAAGGCCTAATGATATTTCTTTGATACGAATTGATATCCATGCACAACAAGAATATGAATGCTGGTATACAAGAATAAAAAAAACAAAGGACTGCATGCATGCAAGTAAAAAGGAGATTGTGACAATGTACACATGTAGTACACTAATTTGCATCAACCATATATATGGATCTCCTCTAATGATGGCCCTACCATAAGTCTTGAAACATTGAGTTTAAAGAAATCATTAATGCAATTCTTTGTTTTATTCAAATTACTTGTGTATGAGATAATAAATAATCTACATATAGGAGTACAAAATTGTGGGAAATTTATCATGTCTGGTCATGCTTCCCATACAATACAATAAAAGGTGTGTGATCAAGTTTGACCAAATCACCTATGAATTATTTACAATAAAGTGAGAGAGAGATATGTGCAAAATATAATTTACAATTAAAATGCATAGTATAACTAAGTCTAATGGGAACATAGGGACTAAGTCTCATCAATAAAAAAATAATAATAAACTATCATAGATCCTCCTTTACCTTCCATCTATTAAGCATAAAGATGGATCAAGAAAAAATCTAGGTGCAAACCTCTTGCCACTTAGAAGCTCTGAGGTTAATATGAATCTATGCTAATTTTATTTTTTATGTTATGGGAACTAACTAAAAGAAACAAAAGGTTGGCTCTTTATCTTTGTTTTCATTTTAGTTTATTAGCATTTCCCTTCTCCCCCCTCGCAACACATGTCATGGATATCTCTCTCACCTTGATTTGTAAGAGCACCTTGCTTCTCCTATTACAGAAATTAAATAGCCACATAAATTACTTGAATTCACATGTTTTGTTTAAGTAGGTTGCACTAGACAATGGGCTCATAAATGTTCGAGAACATGTTGGCATGTGGGCTAAGGGGCCATGGATTGTTGAAAAGTGTCAAACTAGACACCAACGGTGATATATTTTGGTTAGGGTTGCCTAGAAGGATTAATGAAACACTAATAGTAGACCCCATCTCCAACCTTTAGTTCATCATTACTTAGTTCGTATGTATTATTGGGCTTTTAGTGTGACCTTAAGGTTGACTATTTGGCATTTATGAGCAAGTACATGTTATGTTCTTCCAGCGGTGCCATAATTAGTTTTGGGATTTTGTTTTCTTTTGTGTAGAATTGTAATGAATAATATGTTCATTAATTGAATATCCAACACAAGAAGCACAATGAATTGAGATCCACATAGGATAATAATTGATAATAATGATTGAGATATGAGATTGAATAGTACAATTCCATACGTAGTCTACTTATATGCATTGAATAGTCACTAGTCACGATGGTGAATGGTCATGTCCCTTAGTTAGGTTATGTATTTTAATTATTATTATTAATGCTTGTTTATATATTTTGTGTTCATTACATTGCTTACTACTTAAAATGTGCTTTGTTCTCTGTTATAACCCTTGAGATGTTTCTTGCTGGGAAACTATGCCAAGGCATCCAAGTCAAACTTAATCAAATTGAAATAAATAAATTTTCTTAAAACGTAATTTAAATATTGAACTATTTTACTTCGAATAATGACCTCTGATATTTAATAAAGATATTGATTAGAGCTAGAAAGGTATAATTTCAATATTTTAGATAAACAAAAATGTATCTAAGTTTTAACAATTGATGGATGAACATAAATAAATATTTTATTACCATTCAAAAAATTACTAAATAAGATACAGTACATAATAATATTCAGAGTACCATTGATAAAATATGTAATCTTTAATAATAATCCTTCTTAATCTATAATAGTGATGGTCGTACCAAATTGTTATTTTTATAATGCTAGATGCATGGCTTTGAATAAAAGATTATGAAAAACTAGAACACATGGAAATGAGAAATAAACATATTAAAATAGATGAAATTATCTATATCTCAAGATCTAAATATAGAAGATGTTTTTATTAAAATCTTCAATCTTTCTTAAAAAGAAAAAAAATCCTTTTTCCAATTCCTTTCCATTTTCCCCTCTCACAAAAATTTGTTCCTCTTATAGCCCTCTAACTTGCTATTTTTTCACAAATTGAATCTTCTCAGATCCTATCCACTGCAATTGAATTTTCAATCTAATATTGGAAAATTAGTTTGGATTGAAGTCGAATTTTCTGCTCTATGACACAACATCTCATAATTAACATCACATTCCTTCCTATCAAAAATCCTTTTTGATGGATCGACTTCAAGAAATTTGAATTTAGCTCCCCCTAAACAAAAAATTCAGCAGTTGTTGGATGAATCCCGGAGGAACATTGACTGTCGATTTGCGAGTTAAAGATTAATCTTACATTCATTGTGAAATTGAATTTCAAATAGTTTATATTGAAAACGGGTTTCCATGTTGATTGTGTGTGATTGGAGAAATTGTGGAACTCTGTGCAGTCGACATAAAAAGTAAACTTTTAGTCGTGGGGCCCAATATATCGGATATCGAGACATCGAAAAATATATGAGATTATTGTTTAAAGATAAATCCAATATGGTATTCAAATATCCAGTACTCTGGTGGTCCCGATAACCCGATGCCCTGGAGGTCCTTTAACCCCGGTCTCCAGTTATCACAAATATTTGATGTTTTGGTGGCCTAGTTAGACTAGTGCCTGGTGGCTGGAACTTCTCGCTAGTCTAGTGCATGATCAGGTCGTTGTCCTGGCGGCCGATTGGCCCAATTAGGCCAATGTTGGGTGGTCCGGATGACTCGATAAAACTGGACCGAAATGAATAAGTGACCAAAATGCGTCCAAGTCGGCTCCCAGTGGCCTGGTGTCTGGTGTTCTTTAGGGGCTGAAATTAGGTCCAATCTATTGATCTTGCACCCGATCAAATCTTGACCGTTGATACGCATTATTAAAACAAAATTTTTATTAGAATTTTGTGTTTTTTCCCTGTGAAACACAGTAGACCACGTGTCTTTTTTATTATTGGGTATGTAGTCATTATTTTATAAAATTCAAATTTATTGTATCGATAAAAAAAAATAGCTTAATAAACAGTAACACTACTAACTTTATTAAAATTTCTCAAATTTAAATAAAGTTACAATATTAGGCTTCATATGGGGATTATGTTTTTCCCCTGTGAAACACAAAAGAATAGTAAACCACGTGTCTTTTACCATTGGGTATGAAATCATTATTTTATAAAATCATATTTTAAAGAAAATAAAATTTTTTAAACAAAACCTTTTCTCTCTATCGTGAAGATGAATCTATATGGAGATTATGTTGTTTCCCTGTGAAACACAAAAGAATAGTAAACCATGTGTCTTTTATCATTGGGTATGGAGTCATTATTTTATAAAATCATATTTTAAAGAAAATAAAATCTTTTAAACAAAACCTTTTCTTTCTGTGAAGATGAATCTATATATCTATATTAAAAGTGACAACACTACTAACAATTATGAAGATTAACATGTTTTAGAAAATAGAAACAAGATACAATAAAAAGATTTTTCTCCATTAATATCTATTTAGGAGTGGTCAAGGGTAATCCAACAATAAATTTAGCTCAAATTTCTAACTGATATTTATTTGAACCCAAGTCTCAAAAACTTTAGATGTAAAATTTCCATATTATGGCTCAAATATGGTTAGAATAAAGTTATTTGTGAGAAAAATGTAATGATTGAATAATTACATAAAGGTATATATTAGCAATCATTCTTCATCTTCTTGGTGTTGTTGTGTTGCTACATTACCAAAAAACGTTCATAGCCTATGGTGTAGTCACCTCGACATCACATGCCTTGCTTTGTTGTCAGGGAATGTCCATAATCTCGACAAAGATACCTACATTACCCAATTGAATTTCCTTTCACCATCTCTTTTTATTTGAACTTTATTTGGCACAAGATGGGGACAATCAATGTGTATTGCACACTAAGAAATGATGTATGTTTTTTTAAAACGAGTTGGAAATGCCTACGTTATAAAGTATATTCATAAAAGATATTCATTTCCCCAGTCCTAATTCTCTCTTTCCATATGAACTGATTTCATTTTGTTATGAAAATATAATACTTTGAGTAAAACAAATAGTTATAAAAGTTGACACAAAAGTCTCTTCTTATAAAATGATTATCCAAAACATACATTTTCAACTTATCTATGAAATAATGATACAAATATTCTCCCCTCTTATAACAACATGTCAAAAATCTTAATTATTAGTTAGAACAATCATTTCTATTAAGATCAGTGAAATATTGGAAATACACAAGATCTTATTTTGTTTATTTAAAACATCATAGCAAAATCAAACTAATCTAAAAGTAGTCTAAATCATAAGAAAAACTTAAAAAAAACACTTCACTTTAACTAAATTAACTCTAAACTACAATTAAATTTGATTTTTTTTCAAACTTAAAACAACTAAAATTTTGAAGAAATTTATTACCTTCAGAACAAAAAAGTCCTAATATGCTTTTATTGAATCATCATTTCAGAACAAAAAAGTCCTAATATGCTTTTATTGAATCATCATTTGAAGATTATGAAACTTATGTAAATCAAGTTTCAAATCCAATAATCTTATTAATATAACTTATTTAAATTTTTTTAAAGTTTTTCTGGAATTTAAAATTTATAGAAAAGTAAATATCAATATAAAATAAAATAAAACTGAATAAAATGCTTCAAGAACCACCCATTCACAAACAATTTCAATAAGTCACCATCCAAATTTTGAAGAGAAAAAATAGTTATTTTCTTCAATTGTTGTGATCTTAAAAGGTTCAAACCACGAGTTATTAAACTTCTCATGTTTACCATGATCTTCTCTTATGCTATTCCATCTTAGTACCATATTTCCATGAAAAAAATTCCTTTGCCTATCTTTTCTATCATAAATTATTTTCATTTTTTTATGATACTCTTGAAACTTTTCATTGACTTGTTCCCTAGTTTGTTGCACTTCAATTATTTGATTTATTCTTTTGGTATGATCATTTGGTTCTTCTTCAATATCATGTAACAATTTCATAATAGACAAAGCAAGATTGATTGGAAGTACAACATCAATACCATATATTAACTGAAAAGGAGAAGTATCTATTACTCTTTTAGTATTAATTTTGTTTTCCCAAAATGGATATTTCAGATAAGAATTCCAGGCTCTTTTGTTGTCATTCAAAATTTTCTTGATAATCCTCATCAACCTTTTATTTGATGATTCTGCTAGTTTGTTTCCTCGAAGATAATATGTAATAGAGTGTCCAAGGATTATATTATATTATATTATATTTCCAACTAAAATCTATCATGACAATAGTTTTGAAAGCTTGAGCATTATCTGTTTTAATTTTTCTAGGATATCCAAATCTAGCAATAATGTTTTCTTCAAGAAATTTGATAGCAACTGCACTAGTAGAAAATTTTGTAGGAATAGCTTCTATCCATTTTGAAAAATAATATGTTGCAGTCAAAATTCATTTACGTTGTGCACTAGATGAAGGATGAATTTCACCTATGAAATCTAAACCCCATTGTTGGAAAGGAGCTTCAACTTTAATTGGAACTAATGGTAAAGAAGGTAATTTTGTTGCACATATGTTGTCATTGACGTCAAAGTGTTCATGGAAATGGTCAGTGGTAGCGCAATAAAAGACAGTATGGCACAAATCGTGATGCATAAACAGAGGAAGTCGTGAAAGGATGAAAATAGAAGTGTATGTAGTAACAGATAGTATGGCCCAAAGTATGATGCACACACATAGGAATTTGTGAAAGGATGAAAACAAAAGTGCCTAGAAGGATCGAAGGACGAAAGGATCAATGGTGTAGAAGAAGATCAATGGATAGAACTTGATCACAGATATGATTGGTCGATGGAGAAATTCTTGGCGATAACAGATAATTGCAGCTGGATTGACAGGGGGATGACCAACTACGTAATTTAGAAGTGAAGTACGATGGAGAAAAATGCAACTAAGTAGACTGCGACATATTTCCCTGTCCACAATTGCAAAGTGGACCGACAAATGTTGGTGTTGCAACGCGACGACAAATGTGCAATGACTACATGGTTCTTTGAGCTAGTGTGACAAACAACGTAGTGGAGTGTGACAATACAAAGCCGATGCAACAAGCGATGAAACGAGTGGAAGTTTAGCAGTCAAATGAGTGAGTCAGCATGGTGCACTCACAATCCGGTGGGGCGACTTAGTAAGCGCACTACAGGGCAAGTGTGAAAAGTGACAGTGTGGACTGCGACATAATGAGTGGAAGTGCAACAGTCAAGTGAGTGAGTCACCAGGGCACGTTCACAGTTTGGTCGGGATAATTGGTGAGCACAATACAGGGCAAGTGAGATAGGATAAAGAATTGTGAATTGAGTCTTGCGCTCCTATTCTATCTGTGCGTTGGGTGCTCTATAAACCAAAATGTGAATTGTTGCATTAATTTGAGGAGATGCTCTAATAAGACTAGATTCTCATTTTTGGGATTAACTACGTAGAGGCACAATACTTGCTAAGGTTTTGCAAATGGGGTAGCAAGTTAAGTGGGATTGACTATGGGGAAAACTCCACAGCTAAGCACGCTTGAGATAGAGGCATCTTGGGATGGGTGACCACCTGGGAAGTCTTGGTTACCGAGTGCAAGCCCTAGAAGTGATGATTGATGCTATGCGATTCATTTCGTTGGTTTCAATTCCACTTCTTCACCCCTATGAGCATCACCGATGCAATGAGTGCTAAATGGGTTATTCAAATCATGAGAATTATTGGTCAGTTGCGACTAATACTCATGGATATGGGTCATAGATTAATGACTTACTCTACACAATTAATCTCGAAAATTATATCTAATATGTTGCATTGTGGAAGCCCCTCTATGATTAAACAATAAGAGTGAAGGGAGCTCTAACTAAATAGTTCATAAGGCACAATACTTGCTAAGGTTTTGCAAATTGGATAGAAATCTAAGTGGGATTGACTGTGGGGAAAACTCCATAGTTAAGCACACTTGAGCTAGAGGCATCTTGGGATGGGTGACCACCTAGGAAGTCCTGGTTACCAAGTGCAAGCCCTGGAAGTGATGATTGATTCTATGCGATTCATTTCACTGGTTTCAATTCCACTTCTTCACCCCTGTGAGCATCACCCGATGCAATGAGTGTTAAATGGGCTATTCAAATCATGAGAATTATTGGTCAGTTGCGACTAATACTCATGGATATGGGTCATAGATTAATGACTTACTCTACGCAGTTAATCCCAAAAATGATATCTAATATGTTGCACTGCAAAAACCCCTCTATGCTTAAACAATAAGAGTGAAATGTAGCTCTAATTGGATAGTTCATAAGGCACAATACTTGCTAAGGTTTTGCAAATGGGGTAGCAAGCTAAGTGGGATTGACTGTGGGGAAAACTCCACAGTTAAGCGTGCTTGAGCTAGAGGCGTCTTGGGATGGGTGACCACCTGGGAAGTCTTGGTTATCGGGTGCAAACCCCGAAATTGATGATTGGTGCTATGTGATTCATTTCGTTGGTTTCAATTCCACTTCTTCACCCCTATGAGCATCACCCGATGCAATGAGTGCTAAATGGGTTATTCAAATCATGAGAATTATTGGTCAGTTGTGAATAATACTCATGGATATGGGTCATAGATTAATGACTTACTCTACGCAGTTAATCTTGAAAATGATATCTAATATGTTGCACTACGGAATCCCCTCTATGCTTAAAGACTAGATTTTATTGTTGGAGATGAGTTGGAGCTCATTCGGTGGAAGATTTGATTTATTTGATTTAGTCGAAGAATGACTAGTCGTAATTGGACTTTGATCTTGTCAAGATATGTCCACAATACAACTATTATGTGTCAACATACTTAATTTAGATAGAAGTGTGTCCACATATAACTAATTGGACCTTGATCTGGTCAAGATATGTCCACAATATAAATGTTATGCGTCCACATACAATGTTGAACTCAGAAAAAGATAATATAAATAGGAATGTGCACTTATAGGAAGAAAGGGAAAAGGTCATGTAACTATTCAAAGGAATTGAACTGTAGATATATCATATCATCTTTGAATTGAAGAAAAAAGTCTTGAGAAAGGTTTTATTGTGTAAGGAATTTTTTTTATTAGAGAAAAATGAATACATGGAGGTAGGGTGGTGCAGGGGAGAGGATTGGTTCCTCAATCTACAGGTTGGTGCCTGAGAGGATTGGTGTCCTCATTATTTGTAACAAGTTGGTGCCTGAGAGGATTGATGTCTTCATTATTTTCCAATGCTTGTTCATGTTGATTTGACATAACATATGGTTGAAATTTTTAAATGATTTGACATATAACTTGAAGATAAGAAACATATTATTGGCAGCAAAATTTGTTATAATAAAGTTATTTACAGATCTAGTTTACGTTTGGAAAAGTGTGCCTCAAGGGTTGAAACTTGTTGACATTTTTTGGTATCTTCTCTTTTGAGTTTCCTTGTGTGTTGGGTTGAAGTGAAGTGAAATACCATCCGGTGTTTTCTACTACAAACTAATATTTCAGATCAACCCTAAGGCTAAAAGTTCACAGAGATTATATCTAAGAAACCTTAGGTGTGAAATGAAATTTTTGAATTTGCATTAAAGCCATTTCCAAGAAATTTCAACACACTTCACAAACAATATAATGTCCTATGAGATCCTCATTAATTTCTAAATAGAATAACAATGGTTTATAATGTCGTATGAGATCCTCATTACTCTCTAAATAGAATAGCAATGGTTTCTTCATGATTGATTTCGAAGTGTTGCTTTGTTAGGGACCTAACGCCTCACGTAAGTAGAATAATATATTCCGATGTAATAAAGGTCAATATTAATAAGGCCTAGCAATAAGGAAGAATAAGTCGAATGTAAGAAGACCTAATAGAAGCTTTCACTTCTCGAAGGATCTTCCTCTAGATGGTTCTTTTGATAGACATATTTAGTATAAATAGGAGTCGAGGGTATGAGAACTTTTGTCTTGGATATTATTGTAATATAGCTCTGCTCTGATGGAGGTTGCCCCCTCGAAGAGGCAAGTGAACATTGCTCTAAGTAATCAAAGTTCTCTTTATGGTGTTATTCTGGTATCATTTTGGTATTATTATGGTGTTGTTCTGGTTATATTGTTGCTCATCTGCCATTTCTAGCATTTTATTTCTTTTCTGCATGCTTTTTTATATCTGGAATATTACAAGTGGTATCATAGCACTTTCCTCGGAAGAAAATGGTGGGTTATTTTTTTTTCAAGGTAAAGACATATTCTGGCATCTTTAAGCTACAAAGATTTGTCGTTATGCGCATAAACCCGCGGTCAGGGATTCATACACATAGGAAATACAAGTGGTACTTAAGCGCACATCTGTTGGCCACCCTTGTAACCCATGTTGGTACCCCTTCGAGTGGTAGCGCACCAGACAACAACTGTATATAGATCGACCTAGATTTTCTAAATCCCTCTTTAGATAAACCAATAGGTCGTCTGACTGCTATAGTGCCACTGAGAACAACACTCGGGAAGATACTCTCTAGTACCTGGGTAGTTGGGTAGTACGGCTAAGAGCACGATCTAGCCTCCTTAGTTGGTGCTCTGAGATATTGGGTCAAGTACTTTTATTGGACCCTGCACGTATATGAGAGAGCTATAGCACAGGGAAAACCCTTGTCTGTAGAACCCTTGGATACCTAACCTTTGGGGATGGAAACAAACAACAACAACAACAAAAAAAAAACAAGATCTATTTCCGCGCAACTATGTTCGAGTTGCCAAATCGCTACACATTTATTCATGATTAAACATTTGGGAATTTCATCACTGCAGTATTCTTCAGACCGGAGTAAAAAGAGTCTAGAATTTGTTGCACCATTATTTGATACCTATTCTATTGGATTTATCTCTTTGCCCTTATCACATTCATACCTATCATTTTTCAACAATTTTTTTGACCCCACCCGCCCCTTTTCGGTTCCCTCGTCATCATGGCCCATACCCATAGCCAAGACTTGGAAGCTCGCTTCAATACCTTGCAATCTAATTTCACAAAGACCCAACAAGAAGTGAGATAGCTCAGTGCCAATATTGCCACCATCAATAAAAACATGTATTCATCCATCGTTGCCTCAATCAAGAAACTCAAAGAAGACCTCAAACAAGACATTACTACCCAACTTGAATCTGTCGCTTTGATGATCTGCACCAAGCTGCATATCCCTGCAAATCCCCCTTTATCTGACCCACCTTTGCATATCAAAGCTAAAACTTCCTCTCATTCCCATAATTTTCATCCCCATCACTTTCAGCGTGACCTACGGCTTTCGCGTGTGGATGTGACCAAATTTGATGGCTCGAATCCCACTGGTTGGGTAACTCAAATGGAACATTATTTATCTTTGTACGACATTATAGATGAGTTGGCCAAACTCCGGTATGGTGTTCTCCATCTAGATCAAGAACGTTAGAAATGGTGGCAATGGAGAAAAATTGTCCATCAAGGGTATGTTGTTTGGACACACTTTGTGGCAGATCTTTATGAACGCTTTGACATGGACACCAACCATTTAGGTCATTTGACAAAACTGAAACAATCTGGCATAGTGGAAGACTTTATAGTTTCTTTTGAGCCACTAACTTTTTGTACAGAGGGCATGTCTAATGTTTTTTTCTGAGAATGTTTTATCAGTGGTCTCAAGGATGAGATTCGTGTCCATGTCATCATGGATCAGCCTCAAAGTTGGGTGGAGGCTACTAAAAGAGCTAAGGAAGCACAACATGTTGTCTCTTATCAAAATCGGAAACCCTCTTTTATTCCTCGCACTAAACTAGTAAATCCCACTCCTCCTTCTACTCCACTAAAGATCCAAAAATTAACCAGGGCCAAAATGGCTAAACGCCAACTCAAACGCCTTTGTTATAATTTTGATGACAAATATTTTTCGGGACACAAGTGTAAGGAACAAAATCTTTTTATGGCCATCTCGGAAGATGTTTCGGAAGAGGATGTTGAAGCTCCCCTTGTGTCGGTGTCACCTGAACCCACTGACATAACCCCTCCCTCAGACCCTCCCAAAGTCGAACCGGTCATTTCCCTAAATGCTCTCACTAGCTTCTCTGCTCCCCAAATCCTCAAGCTAATTGGCTACATCAAGCATAGGAAGGTCATCATTCTTGTTGATAGTGGAAACACCCATAATTTTATCCATCGCTGCATTGCCCAAGAAACTAATTGCTATATATGTGCAGTCAATAATTTCCAAATCATGATTGCCAATGGCGGGTCCATGAAATGTGGAGGGCGCTGTGAAAATGTGTGTCTCCAAATTGGTGACTACCACCTGAAATCTCATATGTTTGCTATTGACATGGGCGGTTGTGATATTGTGTTGGGTGCAGACTGGCTAAGGACTTTGGATCCCATTCTCATGGATTTTGAGGAATTAACCATGCAATTCGACTAGGAGGGCCAACAATATAAGTTCCAAGGCATCATTGTTGGTTCCCCTGAGATCATTAGTTCCCATCGCATGGAAAAGTTGCTCAAAAAAGGTCATTCTGGCGTTATTGCCCAACTCCATGCCATACAAGCAATTGAGACACCCTATATGTCGCAGGACCTCCAATCCATCCTCTCTAAACATCAAGTAGTTTTTTCCACTCCCTAGGGACTCCCTCCTTCCCGTGGTGTTCATGATCACTCCATTCCCCTTGTCCCAGGGAGCCTTCCTCCCAATATCCGTCCCTATCGTCACCCCTTTTCCCAAAAAAATGAAATGGAGAAAATGGTTCAAGAACTGCTTAACGCAGGTGTTATCCACCCTAGTACGAGCCCCTACTCTTCTCCTGTGGTCATGGTCCTTCAGAAAGAAGATTCTTGGCGCATGTGTCCTGACTTTCGTGCCCTCAACAAACTCACCATTAAAGACAAATTTCTCATTCCTGTCATTGATGACCTCTTGGATGAATTGAGTGGTGCCCAGTTCTTTACTAAACTTGATCTTCGTTCTAGCTACCACCAGATCCGTATGAAAGAGGCTGACATTGCTAAGACTGCATTTAGAACTGATGAGGGCCACTATGAGTCTTTGGTCATGCCCTTTGGTTTGTGTAATGCTCCCTCCACTTTCCAAATCCTCATGAATCATGTCTTCCGTCCTTTTCTCCGTCATTTTGTCTTAGTTTTCTTTGATGATATCCTCATCTATAGCAAAACCTGGACATACCATCTTGCTCATGTGGATCGAGTTCTCCATCTACTCTCTCAGCACCAACTTTTCCTAAAACAATCTAAATGTGCTTTTGGCGCCTCAGAAGTCGAGTACTTGGGTCATCTTGTTGGCAAGGCCAACGTCAGGGTGGATCCTAAAAAGATTGAAGCTATGCAATACTAGCCTCACCCAAAGACTCTCAAAAGCTTGCATGGATTTCTGGGCTTAATAGGTTATTATCGCAAGTTTGTTAAGAATTATGGAAAGATTGTGGCACCTCTCATTGCACTCCTTAAAAAGAATTCTTTCACTTGGACTCCAACAGCTGCTCAGGCTTTTCAAACCTTGAAGATGGCCATGTGCACCACTCCAGTCCTGGCCCTTCCTAATTTCACAAAGACCTTTGTCCTGGAATGTGATGCTTCAGGGAAAGGAATTGGCATTGTCCTTATGCAAGAGGGTCGGCCTTTGGCCTTTACCAACAAACAATTGTCGGAACGAAATTTGGGCAAATCAATCTATGAAAATGAAATGTTGGATATTCTACATGTTGTTGATCTTTGGCGCCCTTATCTATTGGAGAAACGCTTCCAAATTAAGACAGATCATCAAAGCCTCAAGTATTTTCTGGAACAATGCATTTCCTCCCCAGAGCAACAAAAATGGGTGACTAAGCTCTTTGGATATGATTATGAGATCATTTACAAGAAAGGCAAAGACAATGTGGTTGCAGATGCACTTTCCCGAAAATATGAAGATGAAGGGTCCCTTTTTTCTCTCTCCTTCATTGTACTAGATTGGCTCCAAGTTGTTCGCCAAGAATGGCTACACGATCCCAAAAGTTCGCATTTGATACAACAATTGTAGTCCAATTCTCCAATTTCCCCAGGGTACTCTTGGCTCCATGATGAGCTTCGATACAAAGTTCGTTTGTATTTAAGTAAACAGTCAAAACTTAAATCCACGCTACTTTCTGAGCTTCATGCTACACCCACAGCTGGGCACTTCGGGTTTACCAAAACCTATGACAGGGTCAAACGTTCTTTTTTCTAGGATGGTATGAAACAGGACGTTCGTAATTTTGTGGCTGAATGTGATGTGTGTCAACGCAACAAGGGAGAAACAGTCAAATCTCCTGGCACACTACAACCGCTTCTGATTCCACCTGCTATTTGGCGGGATATCTCTATGGATTTTATTGTAGGCTTACCTAAATCGAGCAATAAATCAGTCATCATGGTGGTAGTTGATCGTCTTTCCAAGTATGCTCATTTCTGTGCTCTTCAACACCCATTTACAACATTCATTGTGGCTCAACTTTTCATGGACCAGATCTTCAAGCTTCATGGCATGCCGCATTCTATTATTTATGATTGCGACCCAACTTTCACCAACAATTTTTGGCAAGCATTGTTCAAGATACAAGGCACCCAATTGCATCTCAGCACAACTTATCATCCCCAGACTAATGGTCAAACTGAAGTTGCCAACAAGTGTTTGGAAACATATTTGAGGTGTTTTACCTCGGAAAAAAAAAATCAATGGGCTCAATGGTTACCACTAGCTGAATGGTGGTACAACACTTCATACCATACAACTACTTGCATGACTCCTTTTGAAGCAGTATATGGACAAAAGCCACCTTCAGTTCTATCATATTTGTCAGGTGTCTCGAAGGTCCAGGTGGTTGACCAAACGCTTACAATTCAGTTCTATCATATTCTTCGTACCCTCAAAGAGAATTTGGTCATGGCCCAGAATCACATGAAGCAACAAGCAGATCAAGGTCGCTCTGAACGTCAATTTGTAGAAGGGGATTAGGTGTTTCTTCGACTGCAACCTTACAAACAAAATTCCCTCAAGGCTGACCATTGTTAGAAACTGGCACCCAAATTTTATGGTCCTTATACCGTTCTCAAGCGTGTGGGACAGGTGGACTATCAGTTAGCTTTGCCCAATCATTCTAAGCTACATCATGTTTTTCATGTTTCCTGCTTAAAGAAGGTGATTGAAACTAAGTGCCAAAATCAAACCAACTTTCCTGAGTTGGATAAAGAAAGCTCCATTTGGCTATAGCCACAAGCAGTTTTGGACCAGCGTGAACGTCGCCTGCATCAGCGAACCATCAAGGAATTGTTAGTCCAGTGGAAAAATACAACCCCAACAAATGCCACTTGGGAACCAACTACCATTCTGCAACAATTTCCACATCTCAAGCCTTGAGGACAAGGTTGTTTTTAAGGGGGCGGACATGTTAGGGACTTAACCCCTCACATAGGTAGAATAATATATTTCGATTTAATAAAGGTCAATATTAATAAGGCCTAGAAATAAGGAAGAATGTAAGAAGACCTAATAGAAGTTTTCGCTTCTAGAAGGATCTTCCTCTAGATGGTTATTTTGATAGACATATTTAGTATAAATAGGAGTCGAGGGTATGAGAAGTTTTGTCTTGGATATTATTGTAATAGAGCTCTGCTCTACTAGAGGTTGCCCCCTTGAAAAGGCAATCGAACATTGCTCTCATTAATCAAAGTGCTCTTTCTGGTGTTATTCTGGTATCATTTTGGTATTATTGTGGTGTTGTTCTGGTTATATTGTTGTTCATCTGCCATTTCTAGCATTTTATTTATGTTCTGCATATTTTTTTATATCTGGAGTATTACATGCTCATCTTATTTCTTGAACTTCTATCATTCCACTTTTTGGAGACTAGAGTTGCATGTCCTTTCCATTTCATTTTCAACCTTAGGGACCACATTCTCTACTACTTCCTCGAAGTTTCTCAAGTTCTTGGAAACTTGGAATCCTCCCAATATTCATGAATACTTTGAGTCCTATTACTCACCATATTACAGATGTGATTTTAATCACATGTTTCAAAGTTTTACACGTTGATATGATAATCCTAGCCTTCAAAAAGTTGGGATATTGGTCAAAACAACTTATATCACAATATGAAAAGTAACTTATGTTATCTTTGGTATTAAGATAGATGATATTCTTCATGGTTACCCTAGCACTCAAGTATCTCATAGTTTATTTTATTAAAACTTCAACAGGAAGATATCACTTCCATTATTCCCATTAGTATACATGTGAAAGGCGGATTATTATTATTTTATATGCTAGTAAACAAGATAACAAATATGGTAAAAGGGAAACGATATGAAGCTTAAAAAACATGTTAATGTGGTATATCCCTTTCATCCCTTTAAACTCCAACTCAAATGCATTATTTTAACCATATGCTTAAAGATGACACATATGTTCACAAAAGGCATTATTTTAATTCATTTGAGGGGCATATATGATAATATTATAACATTATGACAAGGGGAGTGCTTTTATTCTCAAGCATAAAGTACATGAAGGGGCCGTGAGCTAAACTTTCCAATGGAGCCGCCCCCTCTTCCCCATGATATAAAAAAATACATTATTATATCCTTGTGTAAAAGGGGATTTCTTCGTGTGATAATTTGCATTGCCGCCACCATGGCCACTTGTTTTAATTTGGAAAATGTAGCCTCAATAAATGATCGGTCATATTCTAAATGCTTTATGTTATGTTTTGTTTTTGTTTTTTATATTTTTAAACAATTTTAAATTTTGTTTGGTCATAAATTGTATTGGTTTTTTTTATGTATATTTTTATTAATTTTAAATTTTGTTTGGTCATAAATTGTATTGGTTTTTTTATATATATATTTTTTATTAATTTTGTTTGGTTATAAATTTAGATTTAAATGATTTTATAATCTAAGTGTTTCTAGATATTTTTGTGAGAGACTAAATTCATTTAAATTTCATCCAAATTTATATTTTAGGATTTCCATTTTAACATTTTAAAATGCTGAATTCATTAAATTTAATTCAAATTTATATCTTAGAATTCGGATAAAAATACATAAAACGTTTAGACAACGCTACATACTAGTCGTGGGTCCGAACTGTACACATGGCATGGCCGTCCCCTTACTATCATGACCAGGGTCGTAGCATGAAGACGAGCCTTAGTCCAAGTTAGCCATTCGATGGAGCCGCTCACATTATTCTTCAAATGATTTCGAACCATGCGCTGGCATTGTGGGCAGCCTTATTATTTGAAATGGAGCCACCCCCTTCCTTCATCCGATTTCTGTTGGCATAAACTTGATGGGCCGTTGCCATTTCCACGTTGCATTCACAAGTCGGCAAATTTGGTGGACCGATTGCCCTCTTCATTAACTAGCGGGAAATTGAAAAATGGTTGCAGAGCTTTTTATTAACAAAGCCGAGACTATGTGAATGGCCCACAAATGAAGCCGAATGTGTTTTCATATGGATCTGGCCACCCACGATAAAGCTCATAAATTATACCATGGGGGCGATACACATAAAACCATGGTGGATTAAGCGGTTCATGAACACGAGTTTGTTGTTTAACAGGATGGGGGGCGTATTTATTCCTTACTCACGTTGAATATGCAAATGGGTTCCCCTTTATTAGCCGCTCTCATTGGTTGACTTCAGCATCACAAGAGTGAGTCATTTGTATGGTTCGAGCCCCTTAATCAAGTAACTATGGGACCTTTTTTTCATAAGCCAGTCAATTGTCTCGAAGGGGCGGCATCATCCACATTGATGATAGGGTGAGTTTTTTTTATTTTATGATATGGTATATTTTTTAATCAATTTTGCTTAAAATCTTGGTCAAAATTGTTGGAATTCCAGATTTGAGTGATTGAGTTTGTATAATTCAAGTAACTAGAGGGTTTTCCAAAAGTGCTGAATCTGTTTATGTATTTATGCAATTTAAACAATAAAAAATGACAATTTTATCAAGATCTATTCTGCCAGATTCTAGTGAAAAAATTCAAAAAATAGAATGTTGAAACAATGCCTTTTTTTTATAACTTTTGGACCATTGCACTCCCTTCTCATGTATAGGTGGACTCTTGGGAACATTGCATGAAGCCAAGCCTTTATCACATTGTCACTTATGCATGGTTCATCATAGAGGAGTGACATACTTCTAGTAATTTCTAGAATAAAAGAAATATCTTTTTTATTTATTGTAAGAGGTGGGAGCTAGAGGGCTCTATTTAAAGAGCAGCTCCCTCACTTCTTATGTATGGTTGGATTTGGGAGAATTCCCTCCTTTGGAGTTTAATGACAGATTTCTTAGATGTGCTTGGAGAATCAGCAATTTCTTGTGGGTGAGGATGTTTGTATACATTTCATGGATTTTCCCTTTGTTGCAGGAGTAGCTATGCATATATTTCAGGAGTTAGAAGTTAGTGTACTTGTCCCATCTTCTTTATGTTATCATTAGAACTTTGCTTATGAATGCATTTCATTCTTTGTTCATGGATTGAAGTTTCTCATACATTCTTCTTTATAGCAGCAATATAGTGAAATATTCGGTGTTGTCTACATGTGTAATACTCTTGGCCATATTTCTGCAATACAGGGCAGCAAGGAAAAAGTATTGTGGGCTTGTACATTTCAGCCATATCGCCTCTTTCTCATCTCTAGAACAGTCTCCCACTTGTGCCTTTGTTGTGACTCCATTCACCCAATAGACTAGGCACTGATCTCCAGCCCTACCATCCACTTTATTCCTGCAGATTTCTATAACCCTGTTTTGCTGGAAACAACTCTTCACATCAGCTTGCACTTCATAGATTTAGTCTCCAGCAATCCTATTTAGGGAAGCCTCCCTTGAGCTGGAGGAAAGCTGGCCTGAAGAGAGCAAAGGGGAGTTGGTGGGGTGACAGTGGTTAACCCCCTAGTTACCCAAATCTAGGTGCTTGGGACTTTTTGCATGTTCATGATGACAGATTTTGYAGTAACAGGTCCATTGATTCTTCTCTATTTGGATTCAACAATGCACATAGCTTTCATGTTCATATTCACTAACTAATTTGACAATGATGCCAGATGCTCACAATGCTATGACCAAGATCTAAAATGAAAAGAATATAGTAAATMAACATACAATCACATATATACATCGAAGGTGCTCAGCATGTATAATGCATAATTGTCCACACAAAGTAATAAAAATGAAAATAGGTCCATATATAGATAGCAAAGAGCTGCATAGTAGAAACCCCACGGTGATGGCTACTCAATAATATAATTGAAAGTAACTATTAAGAAAACATGATAGGTGGATCATATAATGAAAACAAAGTAAACTTCACCATTTTCATCCTATATAAGGCTATATTGAGAATCTCCTAGCCAAACTGGAAGACCTTAAATTTGCCTAGCAACTTGAAAACCAAAAAGAAGCATGTAGGAAAAAAAGAGCCTCTCTCAATGATCAAGTGGCCTCGTTCAAATAGAAGGCCAAGTAGCATGAGTAGAGAATAAAGCCTAAAGGAGCTTGAACAAGAAATCAGATACATAATGAGAGAATTAAGCCCATGGAAGAAAGTGTCTACCAAGATTATGGTTTTGAGTCTGACCCCTATGATAGCTTCAAGTTAATCACAAAAAATGAAAGTGGGCACTAGGAACAGGACAAAGAAGAACCCAAAAACACTCAAACTAGAGTCAGTCAATGCAGCCAGCCTTCAGTATATCTGAAAATTGCACTTTAACCTGTTAGAATATGAAAGATGTGTGCTCGTTTTACCATTGACAATACCCTTGTCACCCAACCATAGGCCGAAGCCACCCTCCGAGCACCTTAACCTTGACAGAGAATCACTCTG
>JASDQU010103669.1:327774-360381 GCA_032191745.1 Picea mariana
ACAGAGTGATACAAGAGCCATTCTTCTAATCTAGAAGAGTAAATCTTCTGAACCATTTTCTGTCTGGAAAATCTCTATTCATCATTCATCTGGCTAATAATTATTTCCAATAAACTACTTGATAGTCTTCAAGGCAATCAGAACAAAATAGAACACAACTGTGTCTATCCATAGTAGTACATAACTACAATCCAGTGGTACACTACCACACCAAGTAGCAAACAAGTACTTGATCAGTAACGTATAGTCACGAACAGTGGAACACATCTACCACAGTAGTATACATCTACTGTCATACAATCTTCATAACAATCATCTGATATCAACCTGCATAGAAACAATGTTATGATATAAACTGAATCATCTGGCCAATCTTTCACTCAGGTCTGTGAGATATGAAAGAATATTTGCCCTCGGAGTAGAACAATGAGATATCTGGACTATTCTTCTCAAGCAAGGAAGAATAATTGTCATGTCTTCTGAACCTGGACCATTCCCCACCCTGGGCCATTCTTCCTACACTACTCAAAGTGCACCCTGGAGAGAATGTATAAACCCTAAAGAATGTCTGTCCCTGATTATTGAGCCTGGACCATTCTCCACCCTGGGCCATTCCTCCTACACTAATCAAAGTGCACCCTGGAGAGAATGTATAAACCCTAAGGAATGACTGTCCGGACTAGTTCCTCTGTTAACCACAAGAGGAAAAGATTGTCCTGTATCAACCTCCAAAACGGACCATTCCTCATGTTAACCACATTGAGAAATCGTTGTTCGGCGAGGCGAGCCAGTCTTCTTGAGTAACCCTCAAGAAGAGAGATCGCCCTAGACCACTCCCCATGTTAACCACAATGGGAAGTCGCTGTCTAAGATACATCAACAATCTGGACCATTTCCCATGTTAACCGCAATGGGAAATTGTTGTCCGTCAGAAATCTCAATCCACTTTCTGAACAGGAAAGAATCTGTCCAAGCTGGACTATTTTTTTTTTTCAATCTTGAAAATGAATGTCCTTAATAATATTTTCAGTGCTCCCTCCCAACCTGGGAGTCATCTCTTCCTTTTTCAATAAGGAAGTCATCTCCACGAGCTCCAGCTTGAGTACGCAAACTCTTTCATCTTGGATAGAAGCTTTACCAAAATGTCTGCTTATCTTCTCATCTGTGGAGATATGTATTGGAGAACCACTTTCTCCTTTCTGGACTTCATCATGGATAATGTAATGCTTGATTTCAAATGTACTTTGGTCTGGAACACTGGTTTTTCTCTGAAGGCTTCATGTAGCTCTGATCAATAGAGTATATCATTGTTGGAAAAACTGGAACATATCCATGTGGCACTTCTTCTGTTATCATGAGATCTGATCTACTGAGTAATCATCTTGATGTTATAGGAAATCTTCACCACGCTTTTGCTGTGCACTGGAGGTTCTTCACCAAGTTATCTTCTTCTATCTGCATACAAGGGTCTCTTTTTGGTATGCCTCAAAGTCTCGAGGTTGCTTCTTCATACGCTCTTTATTCAATTTCTCTGGAGAGTATTCTTTGCATTCATCTGATGTAGAACTCCAACTTATGGATGTTGCGAATGATATAATGACTCATGTAGAGATAAGTCTGGTTTACTGGAACAAATAATCATCATAGTCTTTCCCTCCATCTGGGAGAACCTCTAGTTCTAGATCTCGCAATGCTTTCATTCATAAGTCTTCCATACATTGTTCTTCATCACGACTTTCAATTCCTCTGCTTGATTGTTTTTATTGAGTTTATATCAGGCTGACAATCTTGTGATTCTTGATACAATGACTGGTTGTTCTGGCTTCTCTTTCTTTCTTTGAATCTTCATGTTCTTCCTCGTGTTTAGCTCTTGGGTTCATGGAGTAGATTCCATGCCCTAAAGATTCTATTTCTTTCTTTCATCACAAGATCACAGATGTTGATGGACAACTAGGGATACTTTAAAGCTTCTCTTTGAAGAAAACTTCTTCTGAGGTTGAACTAGATACGTACTGTCTTTCATGGTTGCTATCATGGATATATACTTCATCATCTTCTATGGATCACAGGATTAGCTCCCTCCTAATCCTTGCTTCATGTATGAGTGTATATAATCGCCTCCCTCCGTCTAACAGAGTCCACGCTTCCATCTGCATCCTTATTGTCTTCTGCAATATATAATTGGCTCTCTTGTCTAACAGAGTCCACGCTTTCGTCTTGTTGTCTTATACAAAACGTCATAAGTCTTTTCCAATTTCCTCTTGATTGTTGACTTCTTTCTGTCTTTGCTTCTTCTAAGTCTCTTCATGATTGATTCGGTTTATCTTGCAATAGCTTCCACATGATTTGTATTTCATCTTTTCATGTGTATTATCTAATGATATCCATTCTTATCTTGTTGTTCTTCCATAGGTATAGTTCTTCTTGGAACACATTATCTTCCAAGAGATAGATATACAAAATATGTACAGAGACGATGCAAACAAGATATGTACAAGAAATAAGAAGAGTTTTGTTGCCTTTAGAAGAAGAAGTCTCTTCCATCTTGCTTAGTCTTCTTTGTAGGTTCCTTTTCTTCGGCAATTGATGCTTCGTGTTTCTCCTTCCTTTTCTTTAGCTCGGGACAATGATTCTTGTAGTGACCATACTTTCGACAGTTAAAGCATTGTACTTCTGAAATGTCTTTCTCTTGATTTGGCTTCCTCCTTGAACCAAACTTCCTTTTGTTCCTGAAGTTCTTGAATCTTGTTGTGAAGGCTTGATCATCGTACTTCTTTTGGGGTTTCTCTTTTTCACTGATCCTTGATTCTTCTTGAGCACAGCAAGTCTAAAGTTCTTCAAATGCCGGATACTCCTTTCTTGTGTTCATGCTTGCGGCAAATGCATCCCACGTCTTGGGAAGACCATTGAGTACTATGTTTACCAACTCCTTTTCTGAGATGATTTCTTCAATAGCTTGTAGTTGATCTCTTAACTGAGAAATTCTCACAAAGTATGATGTTATGTTGTCATCATCATTCATCTTCATGTCATGGAGCTCATTCTTCAAACTCATTACTTGTCCAATGTTTCTGATTAAGAAGAGGTTAGTTAGGGCATCGTACATCTTCTTCGATGAGTCAAGATGAGAGATGTAGGGTATCAAATGGTCTTTTATGGAATCCACTATGATACTCATGGCATTGATGTCACTATCTTTGAACGTCTCCATAGCTGCAACATTCTGCGGTTCCTTCTCTTTTCCTTCTTCAAACTCTTGCTTCACGATCTTTCCTTTCACGATATCCAACACTTTATTCTTGGCAAGGATGAGGTCAATCCTTGTCTTCCACGCTCTGAAGTTAGAGGCTCCATCTAACTTGTTCTCTGACTTCATAGAATAAGTCATGGCTGCTTTGACTTGGTCAAACCCTAAATTTGACCAAAAGCTCAAACTTCACGTCTTGGCTTTCTAAGAGTACCAGGAGATGCGCTAGGCTAGGGCACACTGATCTATCCGAAGATTAGGTCAATCCCTTCACTTAAGGTGCCTCAACAAGAGGATTAGGGTTTCTGCAACAGCTCCTGGTAGTAACCCTAGCGACAGTGTCTTGGAAGCTGCTTCTGCTAGTAACCCTAGCGGCAGTGTCTTGGAAACTGCTTCTGTTAGTAACCCTAGCGACAATTCCTCAGCGAGCTCAATATCCTAGTGGCTATGTTTCCTTCCAGCGTTTAGACTGAATGGAGGTGTGGGCCCATAATCTGTTAGAATATGAAAGATGTGTGCTCGTTTTACCATTGACAATACCCTTGTCACCCAACCATAGGCCGAAGCCACCCTCCGAGCACCTTAACCTTGACAGAGAATCACTTTGGAAGCAAACCCTAGGCTAGATAGCCAAACAAAGGGTAGCGCACCTTTCCCCAAGGATAGGGCATCACAAAGAGCTGATCAGATAGTCCAAACCCTAGCCAAGAGATAGTCCAAGCCAAAACGTAACTGCTAGCTGCAGCAGCTGCACCGGCAGCTCTCCTCAAACCTGCGCACAAGACTGGGCACTTCAGTGTGCACCAGTTGCTGCTCTGCAATTCTGAGACTGTGACAAATGAGAGACTGGGGACCTGTATTTATAGTATTCCTAGCTAACTGCCTAGGCCAACTTCTTATTCTGGTATCTGTCTGTTCAGTATATTATTATTTCTTCCGGTCGACTTCTTCTCTTGGAAGCTAATAACCTAATATAAATTATCTTCTTGAGCCGACAAGTCTTCTAGGGTTATTAGCCAACTCATTAGGGTTTCTTCTTGCTTCCCGGAGTATTCTATCATTGTCAGGTTTACACGTGGAGGTAAATACCTCCCGCAGCTACCATAATATCAACATAACCACCAACCATGCATCTAGCCTCGGTTTGGGTTTTCTTTTTTAATTAACTTTTACAAAATGTATCAAAAATTAGGTAGAATTTGTAGGATATTTTTGTTCATAGAGGACAGCTACTCAAAGTATGCAAGTTGACAAAGCATATTACAAGTTTTGTATTTTTACTGTATTACCCTACACGTATAGTTATGTCCATGTAATTTCAAGTGAGTAATTTAAATTTTTTTCTGCTAAAAAGAAATAAGTAACTCTCTTTCTTCTATGAGATCACTTGCATTGACTATCTTCATCTTCAAGGTGTTACTCTATAGCAGAGGATTTATCCATTATGGATCTACACCCATTTTGTTCCGATAGTACACTACATATTTATTTACTCTCCTGCATTATGAAGGAGATGCCCTCGGCACTCCTTATTTTGCAATTGTTATTTGATGTATTCTGAAGTCTCAATGACCTGTTTTGGTCATTAATAGACATTAATATAATTTCTTTCTCTTATGTAACATTTTTCTTAGTGCAACTAAATTTCCACAAAATTTCATTCAACCTAGAGTCACTTGGAAATTGGTGAAGACTCTAGAGTCTAAACAAATTGAACAATATAATCAGTAAGATTTCTGTGGTAAGAGTTATTTGGAATATGAATCGGAGAATCAACAGTATTTACGTTTGCTTGTCGACGTTTCGGATCCATATCAGGATCCATCTTCAGGACATTGAACAATATAGTTAACCCACAACTAGTTACAAAGACCTCTCTAGAAGATCTGTATTTCAATGGGACTGTCAGTGCAATTTTGTCACTAACAAGTGCTGTAATTACTTCTAATACTGTTGGTTTAGGCCTACTGAACAATTCTGTAATTTGGCTCTTGGAGGTGATGTTTTTTGTATATTGTTTTATCTGATTTAATTTCACCAAATTAATTGCAAAGAATGTGCTAAAATAAATCCTGCCCAAAATTTTCCAACAGATTATCTTTCTCAAAATATGTAGGATTAATATGGACATAAATTATGTTTATTTCTTGTAACAACTGTTTCACATCCTGAGATGCCTTGAAAGAGTGACAATCCTGTCAGTTCAGACAGTTTTTTAAATAACTGCAATTTAAATTTTATAAGTTATCTATTACCTAGTAATCATGGTACTAATAGGAATAAATCATTTAACTAATCTGACAAAGAAGCTAATTTATCATCATTCCATACAAGAAAAAAACCGTACATCAACAAATCATAAAACTGTAAACAATGTTAAGATTTCTCTAGATGGAAGAGTAACAGAGTAACTATGATTGTAACATTGCAATAACAAAGGGGTAACTATGGAAACTATTTAATAAAAATTCTGAGAAACCTTTCAACTTCAGCATTGCTGCATATGAGAAATTGTGGAGTCTGAGAGAATTGCAACTGAATACAATCAGATCAAGAAACTTTCGAATTCAATATATGTTGTCACCATAAGCAAATATATCAATATAAAAGACTAGCAACCAAATGACTAACAGTGACAGCAAAGTCTGAACATAAGCACAAAGCAACGATAAAAAAACACTGGCAGCTACTAAGGTTAGCGATTTAGATAGCTTTGAGTAAATGTCCATCTGTACAATGGAAATGTTTACCTTTCGAGCAATTACAAATCATATAGCTTTAAGATAAAAATAGAGATTAGTATCTGAGTAGTATCTAGAGAAATGCAAACCAACAAAATATGCTTCATTTGGTCATCAGTTAGAAACCATGGTTTCTGTCTCTTTGACAAAGCCATCACCAGTCCATTCCTTATCAGATGCTAAACCTTTTCGAATAGCTTTCCTCTGCTGAATAGCTTCTTGCTGACGGCGAACCAAATCTGTATGGGTTGTGAAATATTGTAGAGATATCCTGAAACATCAGTTGATATAATTTAGTTCAAGTCAGCTGAATCATACCCAATTCCTCTGCATAAGATTGTAAGTCATCCTATGATAGAAGGCAACATTTGTTCGAGAGTTTAGTTTTCACTTCATTATTTTCTTAGGCACCTGCACTAATCAATATACACTGTGTCTAGATAGACAAGACAGGCATATCATCCAGTCAGCAACTACAAAATATTGAATGTTGCATATGCTTACCCACGGAAATCTTCAATAGATGAAAAATTATGCTTCACCATAAAGTCCTTGAGCTCAGAGCAGAGTTGCTTAACATGTCCATAACCATGCATCATGACCCCTGTGCAGACCTGAAGGGAAAACAAAATTCTATGATCATATGACCTGAAAATCCAAAAAGACATGCTATAATTCTAAAATCTGTCAATTTGAAATTTGACATTAAAATCAATATAAAAAGTCAAAAACACGGCTACACAGACCTCAGGGTTGAACATACTAAGAACAAAAAAACCAATCATTTAAAACAATGACCATACCTGAACAGTGTTTGCTCCAAGCAGTATAAACTCAGCAGCGTGACCTCCATTTTCAACTCCTCCTATGCCAGAAAGTGATAAAGCTGGATCAGGAAACTCGGACTTCATCATCTGCGCAATTGACATTACTTTTGCAAGAGCAATCGGATGCACAGCCTTTGAAGAATATCCACCAGGGGTTGAATAACTGCAGAGACCAAACCAGTTGTGAGGGAGACAAGAAACGTGAGACAAATATGAAATTAAACAAATTGCATTCAACAGCTTAATACGGAGACATAGATTGCAAAAGATAATCAAAGAAATTATTCTTGAGTGCTACTGCTCACCCCTCCACACAAGGTTCAGGCCGTAATGTGTCAAGATTGATCCCCATTACACTCATAATTGTGTTAATAGCTGCAATTCCTTCACTTCCTGACCTCAATGCCACTCTTGCTGGCTATCATATCCAAAATATAAAAATATTTAAAAACATTGGTGGAAAGAACTTGACTCGATCCTGCCTACATTAAACTGGCAAACTTAAAAATGTAGAAGAGTAATAAAAGAACTGTAATTCTTTTTGACAATTTTAAATTCATGTGTGAGCAACAAACACAATTAGAATGCTATGTTTCTTGCAACAGCAGTAGCATTAAAATATAAAGAGGCATGATTTCCGTTATACTAAGATATGCCCATTTGTTTAATTCATTACTGTTGCCTCCCCATTTTTCTACCCTTTTACTGTTCTGTCTTAACTTTTCACCTTCAACACAATTTTATCTGTTTAATGCATAAATTGGCCTTACCTTATCAATGGAGCAAAACTAAGTAATGCAATATGACCTAACGTCTCTTCTAAACTGATAAATCATAGCAAACTTGTAAGACAAAGAAAGGAGCTTCCATTAAAGAGCTTTGTCAAGTGTATGATGTTAGAATGGGCGAAATAGAAAGAAAACCTCAGCAATATCTGTGACGTTTGGAGTCATCTTTGCCCAAACTGGGACGGTTGCTTTCTCATTTATCCAACCACAAACCTCCTCCAATAATGCACAGTCTTGACCAACTGCAGCACCCATCTTGCGCTCAGGCATCCCGTGAGGACAAGAGAAGTTAATCTCAAGTGCATCCTGATCAAACCAATATTGATACAACACGCATTCTCAGAACCTGAGCTGCTTAAAAATAACAAATAGCATTTGGAGTAAAACACTGTGAAGGAAATTTGATGTCACATGCCAAAGCCATCTTCCAAAAAAGAATGCATAAGACTACACTCAAGTAAATCCAAATCAGAAAAAATATTCTTACAACTCCAGTTTCTTCTACTCGTTCTATAAGCTCCTGCCAAGCAGCTCTATCATACTCCTCCATAACTGAAGCAATGAGAATCCTATCAGGATATTCTTTCTTCAACTGTTTGAATTCTTTCAACATGGTCTCAAGTGGACGGTCACTGATAAGCTCAATATTTTCCCAGCCAATGACTTCCCCTTTCGCTGATCCATTATGACCTCCTGCTCGGAGACGTGCATACCGTGGAGTCACATTTATCACTTTACTTGAATCCAAAGACACCTATAACATTTCAAAAGTACAATCTTGTTAGTGATGCTACAAACACACCACAACCAAATTATCCACAATCATATGAACACAAACTTGGTATAACTGTACTTAATACTAGATACAAACACCAGTTTTTCTAAAATATAATTCATATCATCTTTGAACAATTATAATAAAAAATCACTAGCAACCAGGATATGCACTTGTATTCAACAAATTATTGTTGGACTCCTCTGTTGCTTTCTTAATTCACAAGTCCTTTGTACATGCAGCAACTTTTTTTTATTTGATAAAAATGCATATTTTATCCATAATAAAAGAGTGCTTGTGAAAAGAATTCCAGTTTCAAGTCACTATCCCATAGTCTTGCAACATGTAAGCTAGCCACAGCTTGTGTGATAAAGTTCAACAAAATATCAACAAACAAATTTAACATATGATGATGATAACCATTTATCATCATTCATTGAGAACAAGGTCTATTGGACCTTTAGAAAAGAACAAGGAATATTGGACCTTTAGAAAATTGATAAGAAATTAACTAATTTGTTATAACATTTTGTTTCTATGAGCAAAAATATTAGAGAGAAACTTGCCTCTGGTGGTTATCATTGATCCTATTAGAAGGAGAGCCTTTGGCCGAATCTTCCTGTTTCCCATTTATGTTGATCCTCCAGTTACAAGCTGGGCTAAGGCCCCAGATTACCATGACTAGCCCCCTCCAGCAGCCAGAATGATTGTTGAATAGTGGTCTCTTGCTTGAGCTTGTGCCCTTGTTTATGTTTGTGGCTTTGACTTCTTGGGGCGTTTTGGCTTAAGCCAGCCCCATTTTATTTTTTGAGTATGCTCGCGACTTTGAATACATGTTGGGGTGTTTTGGCACTAACCAACCTTGATTGTTTACTTTTGCACTTGCTTGTGGAGGTTGCTTGAACAGCCCGCTTTTTTTTTTATTGAAGCTTATACATATTGCCTATTAATATGGTTTAAAGGAAGCTTTATTCAAAATCAAAAACCATGACTATGGCTACAACGTTAGATCTCTTTATGGGCGCTTTAATGGAGAACATTCAACATGAGGTGCATCTCTTAGAACCTAAATCCCTAGAGCAAGCTTTCACTATGGCAAGGAAAGTGGAAAGCAAAAATATGGCTACTAGAAGGGTGGCCACTAACAACTATAGAGAGCACCATGTTCCCTCTCCTATCCTCACTCAACCAACAAGGTTGACAGCTCAACAAATGGATGAAAGAAGAGCAAAGGGACTATGTTTCAATTGTGATAGAAAGTACAGTAAGGGGCATAAATGCGGTGAGAAAAAATTATTCTACATAGACTGTGAAGAGGAAGAAGATCGAGAATTGAAACCATCACAGGATCTAGAGCTAGAAAAGACTACTCCAACCATATATTGTCATGCATTGGCCAGCATCAGTACTCCACAAACCCTCAAGATAGAAGGATATATCAAAAAAAAGGTAATAGTGTTGATTGATTCTAGTAGTACCCACAACTTCATCAATTACAAATTAGCAAAACTTATCAATTGCTTTGTGTTTCCAGCACCAAAGTTTCAAGTAATGATTGTAGATGGAGGTACCATAAATCGTTTAGGAAAGTTCCATAGTATTAAGCTCAATATGGAGGAGTATTTATTGGATAGTCCAATGATTGCAATCCCAATGGATGGTGTTGATGTTGTATTAGGGGTCCAATGGTTAAAATCATTGGGAATAGTGACCCTTAATTTTCAAGATATTTTCTTCAAAATGCAAGGAAATTGAGCTCAGAGGTATCCAAGGGAAACCCTCTAAAATGATAAGTTCTAACAACATGACAAAATTACTCAAAAAGGGACACCATGTTGTAATTGCACAATTGTGTTCACTAGATTTTCAAACATTTATATCCTCTGCTCTAGTGGATCTCCAAAAATTTATCAACAATCATTCCAAGGTATTTGGAGAGATGCCTAAGCATCTTCCACCTGCTCAAGATCATGACTATGCTATTCATTTGCAACCAAAGAGTGTACCACCTAACATTATGCCTTATTTGCACAAAAGAGTGAGATTGAGCATATGATTCAAGAAATTTTAGAGGTCAACATCATTCAACCTAGCCAAAGAGTTTTATCTTCACCAATGGTGATGGTTACAAAAAAGGATGGTTCATGGCATATGTGTCTAGCTTATAGACAACTCAACAAAATGACCATCAAATATAAGTTTCCTATTCCTGTCATTGATGAATTATTAGATGAATTGCAGGGAGCAATTTTCTTTACTAAGTTGGATCTTCGTTCGAGATATCATCAAATCAAAATGAGACAAGAAGACATTTCCAAAACAACCTTTAGAACACATGAAGGTCATTATGAGTTTTTGGTTATGCCATTTGACCTTACTAATGCACCTTCAACATTCCAAAGCTTAATGAATTATATTTTCAAACCCTTCCTTAGAAAATTTGTGTTGGTATTTTTTGATGATAAACTAATCTATAAAAAATCTTGGGAAGAGCATGTACAACATGTTGACAAGGTCTTAAAACTATTGGAAGAGCAACAACTATATGCAAATCCTTCCAAGTGTGCCTTTGGGATTCAAGAAGTGGAATATTTAGGCCACATTGTATCTCATGAAAGTGTCAACGTGGATCTTAACAAAATTAAAGCTCTGATGGAATGGCCAATTCCCAAAACCTTGAAGAATCTTAGAGGATTCTTAGGATTGATAGGCTATTACCACAAGTTTGTCAAGAACTATGTTCAAATAGCAGCAACTCTAACAACATTATTAAATAAGTAAGCATTTTCTTGGACTGAAGAAGAAACCAAAGCTTTTGAAAAACTTGAGGAGGCTACATGTACAACTCCTGCCTTGGCCACAATTGACTTCACAAAAACCTTCATTGTGGAGTGTGATGCCTTGAGCCATGGCATTGGTGCCACTTTAATGCAAGAAGGAAGGCCCATTTCCTTTGAAAGCAACCAACTTAAAGGAAAGAACTTACTCAAACCCATTTATGAAAAAGAAAAGTTGGGCATGGAGCCCTTACCTAATAGGAAGACACTTCAAAGTAAAAACAGATCATGATAGTTTGAAGTACTTATTGGAACAACGGTTATCTTTAGACAAGCAACAAAAAGGAGTTACAAACATGCTAGGTTGTGACTTTGAAATTATCTAAAAAAAATGAAAACATAATAATATGGTAGCAAATGCACTTTCAAGGAAAGAAGAATAAACAAAGGGTTTACTATGTGCTATTTCCATTCCATGATTTGATTGGGTAGAAGAAGCATGGATAGAATGGAAGCAAGATCATTCGACAACTACAAAAGGACCCAAGTGCATTAAACAAATTTGGGTGGAAGAATGATTTTTGTGGTATCAAGATTACCTATATCTATGCAGAAGGTCCTTTTGGAATTGCACACTTCTCCAATAGGAGGACATTTAGGGTTCTTGAAAACTTACCATAGGATCAAGAAGGATTTTTTCTAGGAAGGTCTTAAAACTTATGTTCGAAAGTTTGTAGCTAAATGTGTGATCTGCCAACAAAATAAGGGAGACAATCAAGACCTCGGGTCTCCTATAACCATTAGCTATACCAAGTCAACGTTGGGAAGAGGTTTCAATGGATTTTATTACAAGTTTACCCAAATCTGAAGGAAAGAATGTCTCATGGTAGTAGTGGACTCACTGACAAAGTATGCTCATTTTTGCTCTCTTTCTCAACCTTTTGAAGCAAGTACAGAATCCACGACATTCATGGAAACAGTTCAAAAGCTACATTGAATCCCCAAAATTATTGTAAGTGATAGAGATCCAGTTTTCACTAGAAATTTTTGGCCTAAATTATTTTCCTGTTTGAGTACTCAATTGACTCACAACTCATCTTACCATCCTCAATCAGATGGGCAAACTGAGATTGTGAATAAATGTCTAGAAGGATATCTTTGTTGCTTTGCATTTGATAAAGAGACACAATGGGTCAAGTGGTTGTCCTTAGCAGAATGGCGGTACAACACATCTTCCATACTTCATAAAAAATGTCCCCATTTATGGCACTATATGGATATCATCCTCCATCCATCACATCAAAATTGAAAGGGAATGCGAAGGTTCAAGCAGTGGAGGACCACATAGGGCACCAACAAGAGGTTCTGAAACTATTGAAGGACAACTTGGTTATAGCACAAAATAAGATGAAACAACAAGCAGATCAACATCGTAGTGAAAGGGAATTTGAAGTGGGGAATTGGATATTTTTGAAGCTACAACCATACAAACAGATGTCTCTCAAGCAACAAAAGAAGGACAATAAATTATCGCCCGAGTATTGTGGTCCCTATAAGGTGTTGCAGAGGATTAGAAGTATGGGTTACAAATTTGAGTTGTCTCCATCTTCACGTGTACATTCATTCTTCCATGTTGCTTGCTTAAATAAGGTAATCAATGACAAGATCCTAGTTCAAACTATTTTTCCAGAGATTAATGAAGAAAGGAAAATCATACTAGAACCATAAACAATCCTTGAAACAAGGATTAAGAAACTAAGAAATCAAACAATTACTAAGTACCTCATCAAGTGGAATAACCTACCAGTGGAAGAGGCAACATGGGAAGATGTGTTATTCATACAGAGACACCCGCAATTAGTCAAGTTTTGAGGACAACACTTGTTTGAAGGGGAGGGGTATGTTAAGCCATAGACAAAGCCTCATGTAAAGGCCCTAGATAGTGAGTTATATTCTATTTTTATATTAGTGTTGTCAGCTAGACCCTTTAATTGTAATTGTACCCTTTGTCTCTTATATATATACTAAGGAGACCTTGTTTTAGAATCATCTCATTTCATTCTTGTACATTTTTTCTATTGTAAAAGGAGGTTGCCTCCTCGAAGAGGCTTATCTTTCATTTTTATATCTATTTCTCAAGGCGTGGAGCTTCTTCTCTTTATATTTTCAGGCTATCTTAGTATTTGTTGGCTCTCTCTCTCTCTCTCTCTCTCTCTCAAGTTTCTTGGTCTTCTTGGAGTATCTTGGAGCATCTTGGAGTTATAGGGTTAGGGTTTATCCCTTGAACATTGGAAAATAGGGTTTTGTGATAAAACCCTAGGGTGGAAGTGTAAAGAAGAGGAGGAGAGGATGTCTCTCCTTAGAGGATGTGTTGGAGTGATTCTTTCATATTGGATCTTCTTGGTTGCTAGGGTTTGGAGAGTTGGGAGGATTTGTATTAACCTTGAGAGAAAGGTATGGTATGTACATGTACTTCATCTTGAGCATAATAATGAAGTTTCCAGCTGTTCAAAACTTGTGCAATTTCTAGAATTAATTTTCAACTATATATGTTATTTATGCATCGTTATTTACAGCCATATATGTCTTGTTTATTTGACATAAGTAAAAGGACAAGTGTTAAATGATTTGGCATCTAAGTGAAGAATATAAGGGGCTGATTTTAGTGCTGTCATATTATTGTACTATTATTATTACTATCGTAAAAGAGTATTTTCAAATCTAGTTATTGGCTGATAAGTTGCCCTAAAAGGGCTGAAACTTATCTCTTTGGTTTGATATCTTTCCTCCTTGAATTGTCGAGAAGTTTGAATTGTTTGGAAGTGAAACATTTTAACATTGTATTCTTTCCGCCATTGTTTTGTACTTTGTTTTACAGTGATCCTAAGGATGAAAATTCACAAGGCTAAGATCCAAGAAACCTTCTAAGTTGAACATGAAAATTATGTTTTGCATTGAATTTTGAATTCCAAGAAATTTCCACATAACCATGTAAGATGGAAGTGGAGCACAAGATACAATTGTTTCCTAACTCTCCGTGTCCAAACATAGGACTGTACAAATTATCCATATTGAAAGCAGTTGAAGTGAAGAAACAATTGCAATGATTTGTGGAGAAGGGAATAATTTGACCAAGTACCTCACCTTGTGGTTCACCTATCATCATAGTGCCCAAGAAGGATGGGACTTGGAGAATGTATATTAACTACAAAGTTCTAAATAATGTCACCCTCAAGAATTGGTTTCCTTTGCCCAAGATGGATGACTCGCTAGATCAACTATAGCATGCAATGAACTTCAACAAACTGCATCTCAAATCAAGATACCACCAGGTACAATTCAAAGAAGAACACACTTGGAAGACCACTTGCAAGATGAGGCAAGGTTTATATGAATGGTTGGTAATGCCTTTTGATTTATTTAATGCACCAACTACATTTATGTGTTTGAGAAATGATGTATTGTGGCCCTTTCTAGATTCATTTGTAATAGTGTACTTGGATGAGATATTGATTTTTAGCTCTACCTTAGAAGAGTATACCTCACATCTAATGTTGTTATTAGAGACTCTAAGAAAGCATCAGTTATTGGCAAACCTTAAGAAATGCAAGTTTACCCAACAATGTTTGGTGTACTTCAGGTATTGGATTGATGGAGGGGAACTCAAGATTGATCCTACAAACATGGAGGCCATCATCAAGTGGCCAAATCCTACCAATGTCACTAAAGTTAGGATCTTTGTGGGTGTATAATAGTACCTCTGAAAGATAATAGCATCCTTTTTAGTTGTCGCTACACAACTCCATACCATAATAGCAAGCAACAAGAATTTCCAATGAGGAAAGAATCAATAGAAGGATTTTGAAGAGCTAAAGTAGAAGATTAGTCAAGCACCGATTCTCACATTGCCCAATTTTCAAAATCCCTTCAAAGTGGATATGTTAAGGGATAATTCTTGATGCAAGGAGGTAAGCTAGTATGCTAGCATTTTGAATTGTTTCATGGCACAGTCTTGAACTATCCTACATATGACAAAGACATCTATACTCTAGTGTAATTCGTTAAGAAGTGGAAGCATTATCTAATGGGAAAGGAGACCATCATCCACAACGATCACCAACTACTGCAATATTTGTAGGCCAAGAGTAAGCTTCAACAAGCGAGACACTACAAGTGGATGGGAGTTTTGCAATATTTTATCATATCATCAAGTATAAGAAGGGAAATACAAATAAGTTGGAAAGATGCTTTCAAGGCTACCCGCATCCAAGATCACAACTTTGGGTACTGTTACACACATGGAGTCTTTCACCCATGATGCATACAGTGAGGAATACATAGAAGATGAAGACTTCAAGGAGATATGTTAGCAGCTACAAGGCCAAGTTCTTGAAGAAAGTGATAAACAAGGCTAACTACCATCTCCAAGATAGGTTTCTCTACAAGTTGGATAAGTTTTGTGTGCCTAAAGGAGAAAGACAACAAATTATTAGAGAGGCTCACACCTCCAAAGTTGCAGGTCTTTTTGGTGTTGGGAAAACAGTAACCAGCTTGCAGAGGTATGTGTAATAGTCTTGAATACAAGAAGATATAGCTTGGTTTATTATAGGGTGCATACCTTGTTGTACCAACAAACCCAGTAATAGGAAGCAAGGTCTATATCATCCGTTACCTATAGCTACTAGGCCATAAGAGAGCATCTCCATGGATTTTGTGGGTGGTTTGCCAAGAACCAAATCTGGACATAACTATCTATTTGTGGTAGTGGACAGATTTATTAAGATGTACATCGCCATACCTTGTAAAAATATCATTAAGGGACAAGATGCAACAATTATGTTCTTTGAATGGGTCTAGATGCACTTTGGGATACCAAGGAGCATCATCTCGAAATAAGATACCAAATTTCTCGATGCTTTTTGGACTACACTTTGGGAGAAGATGGACACCAAATTATAGAATTTACAACTCTCCATCTACAAATGGATGGATGGACATAAGTGGTGAACAAGACATTGGCTATCTTTTGAGGGCTTACAATTAGAAGCATCCGAGAAATTAGAATGAGAAATTGATCTATATTCAACGCTTTTATAGTAGAGCAATCTATACTTCCACTAGTAAGTCCCCTTTTGAAACTTGCTTTGGATATTTTCCATCTTCGCCTCTAGATGTTGTATATGGATAGCATGGAGAGAAGAAAGACACCTTTGGAGAAGCATTGAAGGTTGAAATATTCATTGAAAAGATCGAACAAATCCATTTGTGAGTACAAGAGACACTGAAGGCCAAGCATGACTAACATAGAATTGAGAAGACATTCGAGGTAGGCAACCAATGTTGGTTGCACCTAAATAAAGAGAGGCTGCAAGGTCCTAGTATGAAGATGAAGGCTCTATGGTATGGTCCTTTCAAAGTGTTGGAACATGCAGGTGATAATGTCTACAAACTCAATCTATCTCCATACATTAACCACATTTACTTAGCAGTGAATGTGAAAAATCTAAAACTCTATGAGGCTTCCGTGCTAGATAAAGAAAATTAGGGGCAAGTCTTACTTATCATAGAGGACTTAGCACCAAAAGCTCAGGCAGAGTTAGCAGAGGTCACAATTGTGCAAAAGAAAAACAAAACAACTAGATGGGGGTGGCAAGAAAACTACCAAGTTGGGCTAAAAGGACAACTTCCAAGCAAGAAAGTTCCAAGGTGAAAGTTGAGGAAATATTCCCCCCATCTTCAATAAAATTGGGGACCAAAAGCCTCCCAAAATGGGAAGGTATGATTTGAAATTGATCACTATATAATTTGTCATTTGTTTTGGTACTTTCTACGTGGAAAATTGGAGCATGGACTTGTATGGCCCATTTTCTCGATAGATCATATTTTGGCAATTTGGAGTCCAGAAACTTCTAAAACTCGTTTCAAGCATCAAACCACCATTTTGAGGGTCAAAATTTTGCAAACAAAGTTCACAACCCTCCAATGTTGTTCTACTTGTCAAGAACTTTCCAACGGTCCAAAGATCATCTCAATCAAAGTTTGTATGAGGAAGTTATGTCTCCCACAAGTTGACCTATGCTTTGACCACCACCACAATACCAAATAGATGCCACATCAGCCCCCATTACTCACACATGTGGAGCTAGCCACGTGTGGACTTTCAAGAAGATTCTAGAGGGTCGAAAACCCTATCCTTAATCGAGAGTTGGGGCATGCAAAAACCCTAACCCCAAACAACTATAAGGACATGTTAAATATTGAGCCACAAGGAAAGGAAGGGGGTTTGTTCCTATTGTATTGATTCACTATTCCATAGATGAGCAGAACAAAGGAAGTGGATGACCCTAAAGCAACCATTCAAGCCACRGTATCTATTGTAACTCCATAGTGATCCCATCTTTCTTTGTATCATGCATTTAATATCTAAGAAGAAAAGAGCAAGGCACAGTCCTCACATTCTTKCTAGGCTTTCCCATATTGGTTTCCGAGGGTATAACTTGTGTTTATTGTGTTGATGATGTGATTGTTGTATTATTGTAGCTTCTCTTTTATATTGTTAGTTTATTTCCATATTCTAAGCGCTATGCTTATTACGTTTTTAATCATAATAGAGGATAACCTCGTTTTATTTTGCAATATCTTGTAACATCTGTTGTGGTGAACTGTCCAGTGGAATATCCATGGCAGATCAATCTTGTGTATAAATATTTTGATTATCTCAATGATTAAAGGAAGCATTTTATTCTTAAAAACATGAGACTTCCCATCAAAGAAATCAATATGCTGAAACATTGTTTTATCGCATGACATTCGTACTAGATTTGTTTCTTTTTGTTCCAGCCATTCTGAACAAAAGTGTCTTACTTATGTTTATATTTAACACGAAGGTTGGGCCACAGCATGCCCCAATTGCATCTTCTAAGTCCTAGCATATGAGTTAATATGAGAAACCATCCACTTGTCTGAGATCAGTATAAACAACTCAGCACCACATTGGTATACTTGATCTTTTGTTTAGAATCTTATTGATTTAACAAATAAATATAGCATGCTTCTTGAATTAAATTAGGCACTTATCAATCGTTTATAATCATGCGATATGGTTATTGACTTCTTGACATGTCTACTATTTAACAAGTGAAACAAGTATACCTCATAAAGCTTGAAGAAAAATATTTAGAGACATTAGATATTCGAACTTTCTCCTACGTGTCTTCTTTCTTGTAATAAGTTTTCCTTGTAGTATGAGCTTCAATTTTCAAAAGGGTACTAATCGCGATGCTCTGTAAAAAAAATTTCTCCACCTGAGTAATCTTGTTCAATTATCCTTCATAACTAATTCCATTGAATATTTTGGAAATGTCCCTCTTTATCCATATAGAAATGTGGTTCACTTAGCATTAAATCTGTTGGCAGAGACAGCTTCAACGTAAAAGACAAGCACCCTAAAAAGGGCAACTTCAATATAGAAAATGATTCCTCAAAAGGAAGAAAAGATATATAATTGGCTTGTATGCATTATAAGAAACCTTTTCTAGAAGATCAGAGAAAATTATCTTGTAAGTGGCCTCTTCCAGAACTTTTTTCTGGCAACTTATGTCTTTTCTTGTGGCAACTTATGCTGGTCAATCAAAAATATATCAACTGGCATTGAAGCATAAATATGAATATAGAAATCCTTGTCCAAACCCTTCTTGTGTCTTGCCCCATATTGTCTCTATTTCTAGTTATTTTCCATAGGTTATTTTGTTGCAACTTAAGCATATGTTGTGAAGGAACTTCAAACTTCATAGAAAAAGGTATGGGAGATGGTTCAAGCATAAGAATTAGTGTTTTCAAGTTCAAATATTGGATTAACCATACAATCCACATGAACAGTACAATCAGAAAAAAAGGTACCAAAATATATCATAGATATGCAAAGAAGAACATTGTTTCTATATATAATATAGTGTAGAAGATTGATCCTAAACCTTGCTTTTTAGAACAGGCCTAGTGAGTAGTGACCTCCAACATGAAACATTACATCAATAGTAGGCAAGGTGATATCCATAAATTATATCCAATGGTGCATATAATCTTCGCAAATGAGAAGGACATGCTTCCTTTCAATGTTTTAGCCCCATCCATTAGGGCCCAAAAGAGAAGAGAAAAGGCATAAAAGAGGCCTTTGCATCCATACTAGAAAAGAGTTTAAAAAGGCATGCCCCTAGGTACCCTAATAAACCTCAATATCCTTGTAAATATTTTAGAGTTCGATAAAGCTCCAAAGTAGGCTCTAAGTAGGTTCGATAAAGCTCCAAAGTAGGCTCTAAGTAGGCTCGATGAAGCTGAATTGATCATCATCATGCAACCCCCATGCCTTCAACAAATACTATAATAGGCCAAAGAAGACATTCAGTGGACCTTGGAAATCTGGAAAAAGGTTCCCGACAATACCTTATAGTTATATTCAAAAGGAATATTAGACCTTTTTGCAATCTTTGAAGCCACACTATATAGGTATCTACATTTGACAATTTCTAGCAACTTGTTCCACTTCTTTTTTTGGTCAAACAACTTGTCTGCAATAGTTATACATAACAATGAGATTGGTCAATTTTCACTTGGAACTTTTTAGTTATTTCATAAGGTCAATTAAATTTGTTCCAACACTTAAATTGTTGGTTGTCTAACTCATCACGTCCATTATAAACCGGTATCTATGTATAGTGAACAGCCTACTCATTTTAAAGAGTGCTCATGTCAAGGATGAATTTTTCAAGACTGTTAACCCTTGAAAATGCTAGGCCATTTCTCATTTTCATGGGATTTCCTCTCTCACCAAGCACAATAGAAATTCCCTTGGAGTCCAATGAAGTGTTACAGGTTGCGGGAGACACTTGGAGATTATGCACTTTGTTCTATCTTGCCCAATCACCATGTTGAGATTTGGGTACCTTGGAAAATGGTCCCCTTGTGTTTGTGAGTCTCTAAACACAAAGGGGGAAAGTTTGACCCTCATGCTTGTACTTTATGTTATAATTTCACTTTGACTTTATTCACTTAAGTCTATAGTGACTTTAATCACTTAAGTCATAAAGTGACATTGATTCACTTTAGTGTGAATTAATGAACGTAAAGTGAACTATGGAAACTTAAGTGAACTATGAGATTAAATCTCATCCATTCATTTTGGAGAAAGGCTTAGATCTAATCTAGGCCCTTGGTTTTCTAGGTTAGCCTTGAGATGAGGCTAAAGGAGCCAAAGGAGGGAAAAGGAGATTCATTGTTCACTTGAGAGACTTGAATGAAGAGAAGAGAGGGTCGTGAGGGTTTGGAGAGGAGAGGTGCACTTGATAAATGGAGCGCGCAAAGCTTCAAGGAGGGCGCACTAGTTCATGAGGATGCTCAAGCTTGGTGAGAGGGCATTCATGGAGGAGGGGCACAATAGTCTTTGAGGAGAAGCGCTTTGTGTTGGAGGGGCACACCCAAAGAGAGGGGGCACAAGTGTCGAGGCTTGAGACAAGGAGGGCGCACCAAAGTGTAGGGGCGCACTTGCTCAAGGGCTTCATCAGAGATCACAAGGCATCTTCAAGGGAGGTGCATTAAGAAATCAAGGGAAAGCAAGGAAAGAGGAGGGCGCAAAGTCCAAGGCATGGGGCACACCAAGGCAAGGGGCACGCAAACCAAGGCAAAGGGCGCAAGTAATCAAGGAACTCCATTGTCTAGCTTGAGAAGAGCTTACACTTTGTATCAGGTTCCTTTGGTTCATTTTCTCTTTGTAGAAGTTGCTTGAGATCTCCATAATACATCTACTCTCTTACYGGTTTTCCCCATGGGGGGGGTTTTCCAGGGTCATGTTGACCAAAAGAACTTGTGTTAAATTGTCAAGGTTTGCTTATTTACTTTCAGCATAGTAGGTGTTAAAGATCCTAGAGGGCATTTTCTGTTTTGAAGTATGATGAATGTGCTAACAATGGACAGCAAGACTTCCTATTGAAACCCATTCAATAGAAGCTTCAAAGAGACATTAAATCACTTCCTAAGGGGCAGATTTTCAGAGGGTAAAGTTCAGATTTGTTGGCTGTCTTGGACAGCAAAAAAACAGTCCTAAAAACAGTGAGAAAACAGTTTGAAAGTACCTTGAACTTAGTGCCCAACAAGAGGTCAAATGACAGGCCTGTTGGGCAGCCTATAGGAACCTCAAATTTCTTCACGCCACTTATCATCTGAGGCATGGGCAAAGGTGTGAAGGAGCACTTACGGCTCGATGGAGGATTTTCCTAAGGCATATTTCACTAGAAGGTTCCATTTTGGGCACACTTGACACATGTCTTGAGGTGGATTTACGTGGTTTACATTATCTTTTGTAGCATCATTGATGGAGAACCTTGTTCCCAAGCTCGAGACCACACTAATGGCTGATAAGAGCAAGAAGGGAGCCCAAAAACAGAAATCCATACCATATTGGGAGTCCAAAGCATGACATATGGTAAGCAAAGCAGTTAACAAGTTTAACAGAAAAAACACCCTACTTGGGAGGATGCCATGTGGCACTAATTGCATTTGGGCTTGGGTAGGGCATGTTGAAGACAAGAAGAAACCCTAATGGAGAAGCTTCCACACATTTGGAGGTATATTTCACCTTTTTGGTGTAAGGACATATTGTTCGATGCCTTTTCTATATGTATGGAGGCAAACTCTTAGCATGAGAAGATGTCATGTGGCATTGATGACATGATAAAACACTCAAAACGTATGACATTTTGCTTTTGAAGGTGCCAAGAGGCATTATGGACACATTCTATTCATTCAAAGGCAAATGAAGCAAAATGTCCTGCATTTGAGGCCCAGAGCATGACATGTGTCAAGGAAAAAGATTAAAGGAGGAATGTTATAGCTTAGCATGAGGACATGTGGCCATGGAAAAATTTGTATGGTCAAAGGAAATCTGTTGATGAGGAGCACTCCACTCCTAAGGTGAAGAGAGTTGTATTTTAGCTTGCTTGATCATAAATCTACCCTTCAAAAAGGGATGTCCTCAAAAGCGCATTTAAAGCATGCTAAAGGAGTTTTATGAGGCATTACACATAGTTCGAGACATGATTCACATATTTAGAAGAGCTACTTCAAGGAAGCAGTGGACACATGTCATCTTGTGATTCAATGAAACCCTAAAAAGCACTCTAAGGAGCACCCTACTTCTAGGGTTTTAGCTCTCATTTATTGTTATTTTATTCATTAGGGTTTGATGTGAAAGGTATAAATAGAGGAGAGATTCATTTCCTAAAGGCATGGTTGGAAGATTGGGAGTTCCCCTCCAAGCTTAGTGGAATGTCTTTGGAAGAACTGAAGAAGGAATAAGGACAAGCTCAATGTGAGGTTTTTCCATCTCTTTCTTCTTTTCATGGATAATTAGGGTTCTGCAAGGATTTCCATGGTTTTTGCTACTGAAATAATCTTTGGAGAAGGTAAATTTTGTCACATGAGAAGAGATCAAGGTTGAGGTTGTTAAACCCTCGCTAGTCCTTGATGTAACGTTGAATTATTGGGGGATTTTTTACTGTAATTTTTTGTTAGGTGAGACCTATTCAGTCCTCTTGATCTTGTTATGAAATCAGATTTAAAGAAATGATGTATTGTTGGTTTTTCATTCAATAAGAAGGTTTTTATACTTTGTTTGCTTCATCTAGGATTTTATACTATGGACGTTCCTTCTTTGTTTATTGGTTGCAACTTATTCTTGGTTGTAAATTCATGGTTGCGATGGTGCATCTTGTATAAGGGCTCTCACTTATTCTTGTATAATCTAAAAATATATTTTTGGACTAATTATGGCACATCATTGAATAGCTTAATTACATCTTCTCCATCATATTTAAACCCTCTTGCTCTTTGATCTTGACTCCATCTCCCAATTGGATAAGCATTGGTCTTGGTAGTCCACCCAGTCCCTTTATTTCTAAAGAATATCATAAACTTATTTTCTAAGGTTTCCCTTCTTGTGCTGGAAAAGAACAGGCTTAAAGTAAGAGGAAGAGTTGTTGTGGTGACAATGGACAACCTTCCTAAGTGCCCCTAGGGTTGCACTTCATTCAGGGACTTGAATATCTTTAATTACAGGTCTGGGAGGTAACAAAGACAAATCCTCTTATCCCTAGCATTTTATTCCAAAAAATTATAGCCTAGAAGGATGTTCCAAAGATGTGTATTAAGCTTAGACAAACCTTGTTGTATCCCAAAAACAAGGGCAGATTGTCTCCTACCAAGGTAGTAGGCGTCAAACACCTTCAGGTGAAACCATACCTATTGCAGCGAGGACTTATGTTGCTCTACCATGTGGAAAATATCATACAGAGGAGGTCATGCTTGATTTGCAATGGAAGAGTTCTGCTAGTGAAGATGCAACCCAAACGACAAACTTGTAGAGTGTAGCCCAAAGTACTTATGAAGAAGGAAACATTCAAAACATTCTTCTTCAAAGTACATATGGCTACTCTGCAACTTACTTATCCTTGGGTGACAGGAATTCCATTTCACCCAAGAAATGTTACATATCCAGATGGATCCCACAAAGTAACCAAAAGTACTTACAAAGAGGTAAAGATGCAGAGTAAGCCAAAAATTTCATTACAGCTCAAAGAACCATTTGCAGATTGATGTCGAAGCAACAAGATATTACTTTTAGGGAGACATAAGGCAACTTCCCTCAAACACTTGAGATTATTAATGCTAACTACATTGCTTTCTGATATTGATCTGTTCACGTTTCATATAGACAGAAAATTAGTCCAACTAAGGAAATTCACTCCTTAACTGTACTGGAAATTTTCACACCTTAACATTAGTTCTAGTTTCCAGGTCAACCAAATGCCTCCTATAAATGCATATGGAGTAGTGAAGCAACAAAGGGATAAAATCTGTAGAACCATGGCAGTTGACCTATTTTCTGACAGCTAACAAAAAAATGCTCTAGATTACCTAATTATGGCGCCAACAACAGCTTTTAAAAATGATGATGGATTAGGCGTTATGTTCCCATAGAGGGCTATATTTGACTACAAATATCAGTATATGGTCATCTTTGCATTAGAACATACAGTTAAGCCACACCTGGAGGTAATCTCTCATGATGATAATTTGGTTTGGTTTTCTATTTGTTTTAGCTTTTAACTTTTATCTAGCACCCATCAAGAAGACAGACGGGATGAACAGCAGAGAAAACAACTATTGGACTTCGAATCAAAAGTCCAGTAACCAGTTCGCCATAACTGTGTAGGGGAACAAGAACAGGTCTGGCAGTGCTTGAGTAATATTTAGTAAAAAGTCTATTTTAAGAAATTGTGCTGAAAGAAGTAAGGTGCTCTACAGTCTTTGTAAGAGAAGACTTGCAACCAGACATGTTTTATTTATCTAACTTAACATAATTAACAACTATAAATAAACTAACATAGATCTATGAAGTTTACAGCGGGTAAGAAAAAGCTTGTACCTTGAGTTTTTCCATCTCTTTATGCAGGTAAGAAAAAGCTTGTACCTTGAGTTTTTCCATCACTTTATGGAGATAAGATGGATCTATGCTAATTTCGAGATTAGAATATAGCAATAAAACATTAGAAACAGAAAAGATATCGAGCTTTAATTATACGGTTTGTAGGAAACATACGACTATGTTTTGACCTGGTCGTTAATTTATTGAATGGGGAGGGTTTCCATGACAAGCAATCGGATCAAATATATTTAAAAATGATCATGGAACTTCAGTTTCGGCCCTACTTAATTCAATCAAAGGCGAAGGCTGAAGCTTGGATAGATTTAATGGCTCTAAATTTCAACTACACTGGTCAAATCTGCAGAACTTTATTAAACACAAATACGTCCATCAAGGTCACTTCTTCACCCTCAACTACAGACAGTAAAGCTTCTAAGACTGCAAACTCTGCAGAGCACCGCGAAATTCGAAGATTATTGAAACAGAATATTTTTTAACGATCCTTTCTTGGAAGGAAACAAATAATTTCAGAGCCAGGGGTTTGGAAAATGTACCGTTTTGGCGATGACAGCCCCCCATCCTTCGTCGAAGGCCCGTTTCATGACGGTGTAATTCGTTCCGGGAGGACCTGAACCAATCACGAAGGGATTCGGCATGTGCAAGCCATTGACGGTTACGCTCAAATCAGGACCGGGCACGTTCTGGTCTACGCCTTGGGAGGCTCTTACCTTCAACGAAACTCTTTTATTTTTCCCATAGCCACCAGGAATGCTTGGTGCTCTTAACAAGGGAGATTTGACACCTGCCATGGCTGTTCCATTAATTTTCTGTACATTTAATCCGAGGCCCGCCATGTCTGCTCCTACAAAACTGTTTCCAGAATTATCACAATATACAGGAAAAGGAAGGAAATGGGAAAGCCAGATTTAGAAAGGATGATTCCCCTGCTATTATGCCATTCTTTATAGAGATCTAACGCAACCCAAAACCAGGTTGGCACATGCTGACGTTGTAGATTTGTTTATTCGTCGCCGTCTCTATCATTTGACGAAATTTTATTCGCCTAAAACCCCGTTTTTTCTGACGCGTCTGATGCTGTTGACGTGGATCACGCAGTCGTGATTAGCAGATTTATCCCAATTCAAATTCGCATTGATTATCACTTACGGGGATATAAGTGAAACGTGGAGTAAACAGATTTTTTGGATTTGAACATCGAGATTCGAAATCGTTGTTTAATCGTGATATAAATTTTTTTCTATTGTCAGATATGAGTTTGAGGTTATAAAATTTTAAGAGTTTGAGGTTATAAAATTTTAAAACGTTAATTCATTAGAATAAATTTATTGAGTTTAGTATAGATGATTGTGAGTAATGATTGTTATCTTTTTATTTTGGTTTAATTCTCATAAAATTAAATAATAATTAGGATATAAAAAAAAAGTATTCTAAATTTTTATTATTTTTTGTAATTATCTTGGAATCCAGCAATATAATTGTTGGTGAAATCATGTTTTTTCTTGTTTAAATTGTATTTTTAATGTAATTCAACTTCTTGAAAAACATTTAGAGCATTTGGATTATGTAGATTTAACCACTAAAATCTGCAATTCTAACAATTTTTTTATGGGATTTCTGGTATATATAGAGAAAGAGAGAAGTGAGGTGCTCTAAACCAGCATAGTTCTATTTTAAATCTGGATCTATCAAATATAAGGATTAAATTTATTAAGGTATAAACTTTTTATCAAACACCTAGACTAATCAAATTTCTTAAGGTGTAATTTTTTTTATCATTTAAATTACATCTTAATAAATTTGATCTCTCTTAATATTTGATAAATATAATTTAAGATGAACCTATACTTTATTTTAAATAAATAAAAATATATATAATATTAAAAATTATTATAAATACAATTTTAAGATTTAAACGGATTACAATGTATTGTTGTATTATTATATATAAATAAAATTTAGCAATTTATAATAATTAATTAGTAGTTTATGAAGATTAACTTTTTGTTTTTATTAAATGTTTTTTTTATGTTGAATCTTGTTTTTTTTTATATTTAAGAAAAACAAGTTTTTACTAATTCAAAACTATATTTCAAATAAAAAAGGAAAATGTCAATATTTATATAACATTGAAAAAAAAAAAATTATTTATTATTATTAAAATTATAATAATATTATTATATATTTTTAAATAACATTTAACTTTAATTAAAATTAAATATATTACTATTTAATTTTATGCATAAAAAAATTAAAATATTACATATACAAAACATTGTAAATCAATTTAATATATTTCATAAAAATAATAATGATAAAATTCTAAAGCATATTGTATTTAAACTATGTAAATCAACACTTGTATTGAAACTTTATGTATAAAAAATCAAAACATTACATATACAAAACATTGTAAGTCAATTTAATATATTTCATACAAATAATAAGGATAAAATTTTAAAGTATATTGTATTTAAACTATGTACATCAACACATATTTATTGAAATGTTTATAATATTATCATTTAACTTTATGCATTAAAAAAATCAAAATATTACATATACAAAACATTAACATTGTAAGTCAATTTGATATATTTCATAAAAATAATAATAATAAAATTTTAAAGTAGATTATATTTAAACAATGTACATGAACCTACCAACCTGAGGACTACTTACCTCACCCATGCCCCATAATACAGCTTTGCACCTGCTATAGAGCTTTTGGTCTTGCATATTGGAATGTTTATGATATAAAAAAATTAATATTATTTATTAATATTATTATTAAAATTATAATAATATTATTATATATTTTTAAATAACATTTAATTTTAATTAAAATTAAATATTATTATTACCATTTAACTTTATAAAAAAAAAATTCAAAATATTACAACAGTGAAGTCATTTTAATATATTTCATAAGTGTAAGTCATTTCATTTTGATATATTTCATAAAAATAATAATGATAAAAAAAAATCAAAACATTATATATATATATAACAGTGTAAGTCATTTTGATATATTTCATAAGTGTAAGTCATTTTGATATATTTCATAAAAATTATAATGATAAAATTTTTAAGTATATTATATTTAAACTGTGAACACCAACGCATTTAACTTTATGCATAAAAAAATCAAATCATTACATATACATAACAGTGTAAGTCAATTTGATATATTTCATAAAAATAATAATGATAAAATTTTAAAGCATATTGTATTTAAACTTTGTACATCAACGCATGCGTATTGGAATGTTTATGATACTTGTTCACGTTAACACATGCGTATTGGATTGGTCTACTCATCCATAGAATAACTTCCCAAAAACAATGACTATGAAATGAGTGGATTGGAGGAGAGATGTTAAATGAATGAACTTTAACTTTTGATATTATTGGATGTGGATTTTGATGAATAGACCTTCACTTTTGATATTATTTGCTGCCACATCATCATTTTACGGAGCAAAATATATAACATTATATCATTTCAAAGGGTTTGTTTGACATGATTTTGATATTCCTACAAGTGCAATTTATGATTTTGAAGAATGACAATAAAGTTGCATGGTATTGATGGAAATTTTGAATTTAATATAATGAGAAAACAGAGGGAGATTAGTAAGTATATTTGGACTCAATACCATTTTGTTTATGGAAAATTTGAAGATGAAATATTAATATTTTTTAAATGGATATTGAGTTGGTTGAAGGGATAAGGTAATGTTGGGGTTGGGATTGTTAAATTAAATTAGGAGATAGACATGTATGATAAGGTAAGGGAATTGATTGAAGTAAGAGCTCCTTGTTAAGTGAATGATGCATTTGTAAGTGATTTTAATATTGTAAGTGATTTCAATCTTGGTTGTTTTTGGCGACATTGGACTCAAATCGTTTTGGTAAGGTGTAAACATTATTATTAGGGAAAAGGAAGGTGGGACTAACAAGTCCATGGGTTTGATATCATCAACATCATTTCATGAAAGGTAAGCCATTGTGCATGATTAGTCATCGACATGATTTGAAACACCAAGTTGCATATGAGGCACATTTGAGTCATTACATGTAATAAACATGGAGGGTTTAGTAATTACATTGACAACTCTATCATTTAAATACTTCATAGTTGTTGAAATCATTGTTGATGGTTGCACGATACACAATGGGTTTTGTAATTATAGTAACAATGTTGTCATTTAAACCTTGTACATACTCGAGAATATCAATCAAATTTGGAATTTGTTTGAGATGTGTCATTTGAGAGATTGAGATATTTGTAGGAGCCAAAGGGAAACATATCTAGATTTTAGATTGTCTTGAAGGATGGTTATAATCACATATCTCATCATTCTTGACTATTGTGTTATCTATTGTTTTCAATGCCATGTCATTAACCAACTCAAACCAAGCATTTCTTGTAAGAGAGAAAACTAATTAATTTATATATGTGCTTGTGTTATGTCATAATGACCTTTGTGACACATTTCAAAATTATGAATATGATTGATGAAACGATACAACTTTGTATTACCTACATCACATCACATATCATTTTAGGTCATTATACCACTTTCCTCTTTTGGAAATCATGTAAGTCGATGAAATTGTCGATGTAGAGTGGATAGAGCATGGTGACAATTAGCAGGTGGATTTCCAGCAACCACTTTAGCATCCTAGCATTACCCAATAACTAACCTCTTCCCTAGGAGGAGTTGTAGAGGAAGTCAACCTAGTGAGTTGACACATAGATAAAGAAAAATTGGGCTTAAAGCTATAGTTTTTAGCAATTTATTAACCATATTGATGCCTAAAATAAAAATTTACAAAGATCTCTTATAATCAATGGATGGATTGAAGTAATTGTTGAATAGAAAATGGAATACTCTATCAAGTCATTACTACATTTAGGGTCAATTTTCGATGTTTTTTTCAATATTTAGATTTATGTTGAAAGGGGCATCAAAACTTTTTTTTTTAATAGCCCCCAATAAATATCGATTTAAATTTGGACGATGGTAATTAAACATCGAAACCCTAAACAAGATTCAAGTTTTCATCTTCAAATAACTTTTTTTAGTTTATTAATGAACAATGTTTGTTTGTCATTTATAATGTTGATCTACAATGTCAATGCTATCACATTAGTGTCATCAATTTTCCTTCTTTGTACAATATCACTTTTGCATCCGAATGTAATCACCTATTACAAAAGGTAAACCATACTAGGGGATAACGACTTGTTAACAATGAATTCATATTTCCCTCATAGACCAAAATCATTTAAGATTCTACGTCTTATGTAAATTGTGTACTTCTACAGTAAATATGTTTTATGTTATTCTATTAATTTGTGGGTTGTGTTTGTTCATAGAAAACAATGTCAATGGATGCAGTAACATTGGGGATTTATTCAAAAGAGCTAGGGCACACACTATTGATTTTAATTTCAATTGTTCATCAAAACCATACTCAAATCAGCCCATCAACTCCTCATGAGAAGAAATTGTATTGTCCATGTGAAAATTGCAAAGGCTTAAGATAAGAAAAATTATAATACTATGAATTGGGTATGGCCTGAGTGGTTGTATGATGGATTTTTATACTCCCCACCCAGGTTCTATTCTCGTAAGTGACATGACAAAGCTTTGAGCTTCTATAGAATTCAGTTTGCCCTTGGGTACCATCCTCGGGATCTGAAGAAGTGACCGATGGGTTTACTCAGGAAATGAATTACGCAAATAAACAATAACTAGCATATGTGAATCAATTGTTTATTATTATTATATATAGGGCACATAGATGGGAAAAATCAATTTCATTTGTAGTAAATTGTTTCGCATGTGCTAGTTATTGTTTTTTTAATCAAACATTTTTTAATTTTCCACATAATAATTATATCTTTTTGTTTATAATTACAAATGTAAGTGAATTGATAAACAAAAAGGAGTTGATAGAGGAGCGGTGTGATGGCGATGGCGCTAGGGTTTCTGGTTGCTTTTCCAGGTTAGGGATGATCATTGGTTGCAGTAGTGGCGTGGAACGGGATYTGGTGTGGCRCRGGGCTTAAGGATACTTCATGGTAGGGGTCAAGGTAGGGGGAGATCACRCAACTCCTCTTCGCGAAGKTTTAAACAAGGTTTTCTAACCATCTGGCATGGAGGCAACTAGAAGCATGGAGGGCAAGATGTAGACTTATGCGGACTTGGTGGAACTTTCGGTAGGTGTTGTCAGCGAACTTGGGGTGGTGTGGACAGRGGGTTTTGTGGGTTCGGGGGATTTTCTATCAGTTGAGCCAAGTTCKTGGTTTTCTCCCACGCATTCTCTGTCATTTTCTGATGGGTTGGAATACTCTGTGGGTTTGGATGTCGATTCCACAAGGAATGACTTTGGGGTTGTGGGGCTTGATTTGGAGTTATTCCCAACCTTGGGGACTCTCGGTTCGGGTGGAAATGGCCCCGAAATTGGGGAACTTGTCGAGGGGGGAAGTTGGGAGTCTTCCCCAAAGACACCATTAGGGATTAGTAATAACACAATGTTTTCTCCATCAGATGTTCTTCATGATGTGGACAATAACCTTGGAGGTGTGGTGAAGGATGTGGGTGTTTCCACAGGGATTGAAGTGAAAGGCAAGAAGGGCACGGTGCATGAACCCTCATTGGGGAACCCATTGATCTACAACACGGTTACGAAAAAAAATTCAAAGGGATAGAAGGGTGTTGAGGGTAGGAAAACCTCTTCGCAAAAAGGAACTCAGTGTGCTCGTGACATGAAATGCTTTGAACGGCTGGTTTTTGGGGATGATATAGATATGGACATGGTGGTGGAATTTTCGGAAGAGGTAGTGGTCGACAGAGTTAGGGGGGAAAACTCGGTATGGCCTTCTTGAGGGAATGGGTAAATTCAAATTGGTTGAGAGATATTTCAAAGATGCCACGCATCCGACTTCTGGAAAGAGGTTGGTTTGCTTTTATTTTCGCTTCCAGGGAGGATGTAAACTGGGTTTTGTTGAAGGTGTGGAGTATGGCAGGGACGCCTATTGTGCTCAAAAGGTGGACTCCGACCTTTGATGCCAAAAAGGAGCAGGTGGATGAGGAACCCATCTGGRTTCATTTGTCTGGTCTTCCTATGCAGTTCTGGAATTCAGTCAGTTTTGCAGCGATTGGGAATATGTTGGGTAGTTTCATTGAAGYGGACATGTCTTTTAAAGAGTCATGTCATATGTCGGTGGCTAGGATTCTGGTGCGGTTAKATCTTCGACCAGGTCTTCTGCAAGAATTGATCATTGAATCATCGTCTGGGTCTTTTGTTCAAACCTTAGACTATGAAGGTATTTATTTCAGATGTCACGGGTGTCATGTTTATGGTCACGGGGTTGCGGACTGCACTTTAACATTCAAAGGAAAATCATGTTTCATTAAGGAAGATGTACAACCACTAAAACATTAAAGACCGTCTTCAGATGTAAGATTGGAGGATGGTGGTTTTGAGGCGGCAACAGAGGTCCTTCCTCCTGAAAAGAAAATTTCGAGGTTCCCCACTCCCCCGATGGAAAAATGCTCGACCCCTCTTGTTGTGGAATCAAAAAAGTCTTTTCTTCTAGCTGCAAAGGCTAGCCATCGGGCACTGGATTTATCGGATAAGTGGTCTCTCGACGACTTTTCGTCTATATTTTCTTCCTTATCTGATTCTATGGTTGTGGATGGAGTTTTGGGTGTTGATGGTTCTGTTCCTCTTCCGGTTTTGAAGGGGCATTCTCCTGCGATCCTAGCTCCAATCCCTTGTCTTATTACCTCTAGTGGTGATTATTATCCTCCTCCTTTAGTCTCGTCGATGGCCTCAAAGTTGGGATCGTCGATTTCCAGTGCTCTTTTGTCATGTTTGACTTCTTCCCAGGATACTTCGGTCACTTTGGCGAAAGTATGGGGTTCTGGTCCCATTTTAACCG
>JASDQU010103670.1:0-31271 GCA_032191745.1 Picea mariana
TGTAGTCCGTAATAAAAAGAAAATTGTACATACATCTTGTGTTCTTTGTGTTCATTGTGGTGATGACTTGTTGATGATATATTGCTGATATATGTTGCTGATATGTGCTCACATCTAACTGGTTATAAATGACAACAATGGGTAATGAATAAATGTTGAATGTTAATTGATGAGTATTTGTGCAAGAGGGCAGTTTTGGGAAAAAGAGCCCCACACTCATTCACCCCCCCTCTAAGTGTGGTAGGTGTGTCCAACAAATATACCTCACATGTTTGGTTTATAGTTTTGTTAAATCTCGTTTTGAAGCTGCATGCAATTTTTTCCCCAAGCTAGAGATCAGGTTTGAAATGTTGACCTGATAGTTTCCATAGAAAAATTCTTTTCATTGAAATTTTGAAAGTATGGTTGATAAAGGCTTGGTTGTAAAATAATATTCTATTGATTAAAGTTTTAAGATATGGGAATGACGACCTGGTTTTTTTTTTTATGATATACAATTTGAAATGCATAGCAAACTCTATTGTTACAGGTGAGTTTGTTGACAAGGGTTTAGTTACCGAAGTATATCTCATTGATTGAGATTTTGAGCTTATACAATTGGGTTGTGAACATAGCTCATAAAGAGTTTTCAAATGTTTGAGCTGGACTCTGCATTTTTTTTTTTTGTCTGCCTACTGTCTTGGTCGACTTCTAATTTTAAAGGTTGCATGTGAACATAACTTATTGTTTTTTCCAAGTTCAATTATGAAAACTCAAATTGATTGGTTTTTTTTGTTAAAGTTGTTGCTCCGTCCAAGTTTTGAACCCACGATGATGGTTGGTTTCAAAGACACGTAGTATTGATGATTGATTTATCCTCTATTTGTTGGGTTTCAAGTCTATGTTCATGATTGGATTTCATACAGAGTTACACTAGTGGATTATGATGCTAAGATCGAAAGTTTTAATATCCCTATACATGAGTTCGAATTCAGAGAAACTCTCTTTATTTGTTGAGTTAATTTTGAGGCTCAAACTTTGGAAGATTGAATATATGATGATGGGTTTGAGTTCATGCATGGAACTGAAATTATATGTTCTAATCCAAATATATATCGTATGCTCAACACTTTTTATTCTTATAAAAGTTGTGAGTATGATTTGATATACTAATTACTTATAAAGGCCTTTGTTAACTACAACAGTTTGAATCTTTATGAGCTACAAGTTATTTTTTATAAAGGATTCATAAGTTGATGCAGTCAAATAATTAAGATACTAGTGAAACTTAAAATGCAAATGCATTGTGTTAATCATAACAACATTAATGCAGAGATTGTTCGCTATAAATTATCCAAAGGCTCTGATTAATCATAGTAAAGGATATGAAATAGAAGAAAATATTTTACTTGTTGTGTTTATATATATAGGACCAAACCCCCTCATTATATCACTTTCCAGACATTGTTCCACAAAATCCTTAATCATTTATCATTTTAATATCATTTCTTCCCCTCCTATTATATAAATGAAAATGATTTTAAAAGAAAAGATTGAGAGAAATTTGGCATATACAGTTTGTTTGATGATTACTTGGCATCAATTTGAAAAGATAAATGAACATAAATTTATGAGTTAAGAACGTATTTAAAGTAAATGAGTTTAAAGTGGAATTAATGGATTGAGAACATTATCATGCATTACTTTCATTCATTTCACTTTTCATAAATTACAAACCCCTTCATCTCTCCCAAATTCATTATTTGTCCCATGTTCTAAGTAATTATTAGTTTGTGGGGACATAAGTGAGGCATAGTTTTGTAAAAGATGTATATATGCAAAGGACATCGCATAATTCTTTATTCATTGTTCCCTTTTTTCCTTCAATTTCCCTTCGTTGCTTGAATGCTTGATTGTTGGTTAACTCAGAGACATCATTAAATTATATATTTTGCAAGATAATAGTTGATGTTTTATTGCCTGTAAGTTGTATATACTTACTAAGTCTTTATGATCATCTAGATGAGTTTATTCAGTAAAGATAGTTATAGCAAAGGAAACTGAGAAAGACAACCTCCCATAGAAATATAATTTCTGAATTTTACAATGGTACTTTGACTATTGGACATGTTTATATTTATATTTTGGGACATCACACAACTTGTTTTATTTTTGGCATAATTATGATATTTCTGGGAGGCACAAGTGTAGTTATGGCATGTCTATTTTGGGTTGTTGGATGTGCATGTGTATGTATGATGATAAGATGGTGATACATGCATATTAAAATTATGGAGGAACAAGGGAATATTGAAATTAAACAAATAAATAGATGTGTAGGGGGTCCCCTCCTATTAATTGTTATTTATTATCCTTTATCATTATTTAATAAAGTTGTCATACTTAACTAAAACTATTTAGTCTTTTAACTAAAAGGTAGTTGAACCACTTGAATTACCTCATTGAAGACTAAAAGAAGGCAAAGAAGAACAAAGGCATAAGAAAATAGAGAAGCAATTCTGATAAAGGTTTGCTCTTGCTCTGAAGTGAGATTCCATTCATTTTTCTTATTCATTTATGAATTACATGAGAGTTAAATCCTCTTGTTGATAGAAGAGTTTTACTGGAGGTGGCAAGAAGAAGGACTAAGAAGCATAGATATTTGGCATGCTTCAAAAAGTCAATTATTTGTCTTGGTAGTCTGTTAATTTTAATTTGATTTTATGAATTATTTTTCAATGTTGATTATAATTATTTTGCAAACTCAAGGCCGTGATGCATTTGTAGCTTGGTTGATCCATCATTTTTCTGGTCTTGGTATTTTCTTTGAAGACATTGGTTCTCTTTTTGTGATAATAAATTCCACCATAGGCTTCTAAGTGTAACTTTGGTCCTTACCATCACATGAGTTTGTAAAGAGATATTTTGTTGTAATTTGGAATTGAAATCAATAAAATCATCTGTTGATTTCAAGTCTCACTTTTGGATCTATTGTATAATGATATTTCAGATTTGCTTTCCTTAAAATGTCTTTTATAAATCTGTTTATAATCACATTACAACACTATTTCTATTTTCTTTTTATTGAACACTTAAATATAAAATTAGCATAAGGCCCAAGTACTTATTGCTTGAGGGTTGATTGAAATTTTTTATTAGGCTATAAACACAGGGTGATAATCCCACCTATCACATTATCCTTGTGAGATTCGAAAATTTTGGTATAAGGACTTCCAATCCTTTTCATCAACACCGGTTATCGATTTATGGATTCTCTTTGTCTAATAAAACTTCATTAGTAGTGACACTTTGACTTTTAGTTTCAATCAATTACATTTAAATTTCTTTATCTATACTTTTGACTTCTAAAAACTTCCTTGATTCACTTGCATCAATGGATGTCTCTTAGTCTACTTTTAAAATTGATATATCCTTACATTTTATTTTTTTCACTTCCCTAAGCAAGATTTGACTATGATTCTTCAAACGATCAATTCCCTTGCATTCTTTATATCACAAGATCCTGTCAAATTTTTCTTGGCATCTTGTGTCTCTTATGATTCTCAATTACATTGAATTGCAACGTATTATCAAATCAACGCTTGATCCTTCACTTGTAAGTCTCAAATTATTTTCTCTTATACTTATATAAGTTTCTTTTTGAATTCTTTTTTCTTGTTAACTTTCTCTTTTAATTTATATTGTAAGGTATTCACTTCATTTTGAAGGTCTTCTTCAACGTTTTCAGGATTTTAATTTCCCTCACTTGACCTTCATTTTCCTCCTTATGATTTACTACTTCTTGTGTTAACTAATTTACTTTATTTGAAAAAAATTGATTTTGTTCCCTTAAGTTATTTACTTGAGAATCATGTTTTTTTTAGAATCAAGTTGAAATCCTAAACATTGGAGTGCCTATCCTCATCCCTCACATTCAAAAGCTCTTCAGTCTAGCAATCAAGCAAGGTCTCCCTAAAACATGGACTCAAAACCTCATTGTTCCTATTTTTAAAAGTGGGAATAAAAGTAACTCCTCTAATTATAGTACCATTATGATTGGCCCTCTTTTAGCCAAGCTATATGGAATTATTATGGAAAAGAAGATCAATATATGGTTGAAATCCAGGGGGAAAGGGATAAAGGCTAGGCCATGTTTAGGAGATATCATTCAATTGTAGACCCCCTTGATATGCTTAGGATCATTGCAGAGGAGTGTTGTAATAATAAAACCGATCTCTTGTGTTGCTTTGATAACTTTAGAAAATTGGTTGACACAATAACTAGAACTAACCTTTGAAATATGCTAGAAGAGCTAAATGTTCCTTTCGAATTGAGAGTTGTGGAAATAAGGTTGTACAAGAACGTTATTTCCTAGTTTATAACATTAAGGGTTGGTTGGAAGATATTAACTGTAATATTGGAGTTAAGTATGGCTCTCCCCTATCCCCTACCCTTTTTGGCATATAAATTGACAAGTTAGAGGGTTGTTTAGAATAAATATGATATGCCACCATGGATTTAGTTGGAATAGTCATCATCCTTCTTCTTTATGTTGATGATATTGGTCTTATGGCAAGGTGTCCCTATGATATCAATAAGCAACTAAGAATTCTCAGGGATTTATGCTCTAGTATGGGTATCATTGTTAACACTAATAAGACAAAGGTTATGATAATCAAATCCAAAAAGATCACTTATGATAATTTCATGTATGACAACAACAACTTGGAGTAAGTGAATTCATACAAATATCTCAGAGTTGACCTACACCACAATCTTAACTGGAATTATGTAGTATTGAGAAAAGGATCAATGGAGGGTGGAAAGATTATTTTTTCCTTGAAAACAGTTGTAAATCAATGGACCTTTGGCTATGGGATAAAAAGAAACTCCTCTTTGAGATTCTCATCACTCCTATTATCTTGTATGGTTGTGAAGTTTAGGGCTACAACATCTCTAGAAAATTTTGGAGAAAGATCAATCAAATTCAAAAGCATTTTATAACTTATAATCTTAAAATTAAAGGCAATACACCCTATCCTATCCTCCTAATAGAAGCAAGTATTTCCCCCATTGAGAGAATGGCTATGACTAGGTACCTAATATACAAGAACAACATAAATAACATGGAAGAAAAGAGGCTTCCTAAGATTGATTCAAACTCTATCCAAAACCACATGCAACTCAAGTAGGGTTGGCATAAAGATGCTAGGTAAAATCATTGGGGAATCGAGGAAGAGATCACTCTATGTAATATAGATAATATTAAAAATATTATTACATACAAATTTAAGGAGAAATTGTGGTGTGATAAAGAATTAGAGGATACAAGAAAATTAAGGTCCTAAAAGGAGTTGATTAACCCTAATGTATAAGATCAAAAGTATCTCTCTGTTTTAATTAGCACAAAGAAGAAAATCAACATTGCTAAAATAAGAATGAACCCTCACCAGCTCCATATTGAAACAAGACATTGGACAATTCCTAAAACACGGTGGGTCAAATAAATCTATCATCTTTGTGACACTAAGAGGGTTGAAGATGAGAAGCACTTTCTCTTAGAATGTCTTGCATACATTCACATTATATCTCAATTTCATATTATTTGTTACAATACCGACCTTCCTAACCTTTTAACTCATCAAAACTATAGGGCTTTAGGAATAATTCTCTTCCATATTTCTGAGCACGAAAATAAAATTCTAAAGCAAACCAAGTAATTTCTTACCTTTTTCTCATATAAGGTCTAATAAACCAAAGTTAGTCTCAATGGATGTTAATAACCATTATCATCAATTGCCCTTTTAATTACTCACTTATTTCAATAATAACTTTCATTGGTGTAACTATGATTTCTATAACCTTTTTACTAGTCTTTAGTCGTCAAAGAGATTAGGCAAGCACACACAAAATGTGAGGGTATCACTAAAACAAATTACTTGTTTCCCATCAATTCCAAACCAAGGAAATATTATCTTAAAAAGTGGACTCACTATGAAGTGAAGTGATAAAGACTTGGGTTTTTTCAATCTATATATTCCCAATTCCTCTTTTCTCTATAATTGACTTTAAGGTCAAATTATCAGGCTCCACTTATCACCTCACTTTATATGATATTTTTTTAAACAATAATCTTGAATTTAATTCCTTCACAGCTTCACCTTTACCCTTTTATCAACTTCACTTTGTGGGTGTGTGTGCGTGTGTGTGCATGTGCATCCAATGATCTTTACCTTGGTTGAATTTATTTATTCCATAGGTGGTGGCAATAAACGGAGTAATTTTATAAACCTTTTGTAACAAAAATGGCTATGGAGGTTGTTGGGCTCTAAAGATGTCCTAAAACAACCTTAGTTTAACATTAATTTATCAACCCGATGATTCGTCTTTTATTTCAAGAATATTAGCAAAGTCTATGCAGATTGTTGTAGAGGCTAAAATCGTGTAGTCAAAGAAAATCTGAGTTTATCAATAATCAGGTTCCTCACACATTCATTAAAATTCTGAAGCTACACTCTATACTCAACAGAATTGAAATATGATCTATAACATGTTGTGAATTAAAGGCATTTACTAAATTGTTGAATTGGTCTAACTAAGAAATAGTAATTGAATTTATGAAAGTGCTTAATAAACTGATCTATCAATGATTAATTAATCTGCTGGAAAGAAACATCTAAGTACTGTAAATGGAGAAGGAACATCAAATGTACTTTAAATGAAAGGAACAACAAATGATAAATTAAATGAAAGGAACAACAAATGCGAACTTAATAAAAGGAACAACGTATGCAAAAATGAGAGGAACTGTCGATCAACAAACTATAGCAATGCGATATGGAACGACAATCGGTAACGTTCAAATAAAGCATCTATCTTTTGTAATAAAAAAACACAACTAATCTATAAAAATATCAACACACTCATACATTCATCTTAACTATTGCAAAATAGATTTAAATCACAGAAATGAAATCAAATTAATACAATTATAGATTGAGACAATAACTCCTTCAGACTGGGCCCTCGGTGCTCAGAAGCACTGCTGCTAGAAACTCAGTATGCAAAAATGGTGAAAACGCCCAAAGCTTCTATTAATTCCATAACTAGTACAACATTTACAAAAGACTGCTTGTACAGAGAAATTATGAGTTCTGAATGCTTGGATAATTTTCTATGATTCATTACCCTCTATATATTACAATGATATGGGTAATTTAAGCCATCCCGAGGATAGATAGATCCTCAAGATTGCTTTTACTATTTATAAAGTTTACAACATAGAGAATCAATCTTCCTCAAAACTTCTTTGCGCCCGATCTCTTTATCTTTCAATAGCCTTCGTATCTTCAAAATCTTTGAGTTTAACAAGATCTATCTATTCCTGCAATAAAATCAAACAATTCCAACCGAATTTTAGAATTTATCTAATATTATTCAATAATATTTCTAGAAGACTTTTTAATCATTTTCTATCCTAATTATCTCTAATTAATGGAAAAGTCATTCAATATTATATCATAAACCATGGGAATAAGGAGGATATTTGTACCTTTTCCTCAACTCAACATACCCCTCAGCTTACCTTCTTGCATGTCCTCATGCAAGCTGAGATCTTACATGTAAAGCAGTGATGTTGTAGGGAGGAGAGGTTGGTTCACCAGGTTTCCTGAACCCATTCTTACTTATGAGCTCTTCAAAAGAATCTTCTTCCCTCTTCCTGTTAATTTGATAATCTCTTTGGTAACCCTCTGGAGGATACCAAATAATAGGGGGACTATATCTGCACCCAATCTAGGTAGGTCCTTCATCCAAGATCATTCTGGTATACCTTTCCACCCTAAAGGTGGTTGCATGAAAGTTTTTGAAGCCAAAGGGTTCCCTACTCTTGACTTCATTTGGGGAGGCATCCCATCTTAGTTTGGAAGTATCAAGAGATTATTATTTAAGCTCCCCAAAATATGGCAGACCTGAATGTATAACCTGTCGGTGGATAGGAGCTAAAGAGTCTACAACCCCTTCCTTCTTCATGAATGTTATGTGTTGCATGACTGTTGTGAAGGATTTAGGAGGTTCCCCTCTAATCCAGAGGTCTAGCCCAGTCTCCCTTTTCATGAAGGTCTTGTGTGCTTTAGCCCACCTGGTTTGGTTTTTTGTAAAAGTCAAGAATGCTTGGAACTATATATCCCCAATAAAAGGACTAGGGTTTCTTTTCTATTTTCTTCCAAGATGAAGTTGTGGAGGTATAGCTCACACATAAAGTATTTCACTTTTTATTCCTATTCTCTAAAGCATGAAACAAACTCAAAGACAATGGTGAACTTAATTGGCTTAACTGCTCTAATAGATTTTACCCTCAACAACAAATAACGCTCCAATAAAAACAAGGTGTAATTAGTAGCAGGAGCCCTGCAATCTACTGCATCAGTATGGACAACGCAAATTTCTTTGATTTTCTCCAAAGCTTTATCTAATTGGCCATGTACTTTCTTTACCTTCCCTTGGGCTCTGGTGAGCTCAACAAAAGTCTCATTTTCTATTGCTGGCATGGTTTTAAGTTGTTTGACAACTCTTTGATGCTCTGCCATGGTTACCATCTCACTCCTGCACTGAGTCAGGTTATGTTGGGCTTACACCATCTATGCCTCCAACCTGTCAATAATAACACTCTGTTTAGGAGATTGAAATGCTTCATCATTCTAAACAACTGTCTCTTTTGTGGTTGGGGAATCTGTCTAGGTCCTTGCATCAATTGTCTCTAGAGGAGAAGGAGAGTCTATAGGAAGCACTTCCTCGGGTTGGGCAGTTGTTCCTTCTGTTGCTGGAATCTCTGTTTGAGTTTCCATTTCTTATGTTTCTAAAGGAATCACTTCTTCACTTTGAACAATTTCTCCCTCTACTGCTAGAATCTCTATTTGAGCTTCCATCTCTGTTGTTTCTTCAAGGGCATGCAACTCTATCTGTGTTCCAACAGAACCTGTATGGACTGTCCTCCTAGGAAGTGGGTTCCTTCCTTATGTTCTAGGCCTTTTGGACTTCTTTCTTTCATAGGCCTTATCAACTTGCTCTAATTGTTTCCTTAATTCTTTAATTATTTCTTTGAGTCTACCAACTTTCTACTTCAGTACTTTAATTTTTTTAACCCTTCTCCTCAACAACTTGTTTTCTTGTTTCAACTTTCTGATTTTATTGTGGCCTTTGCCTGTTGTTTTCTGTTTATGGGGAATGTCAGGGTTTTCCTCACCTTGATCATCCAATGATTGTTCCTATGTTTCCTCTATGTTCTCTGCTTGTTCTACAAGGATGTTTACCTCAGTGTGAGGTTATGGTTCTTATGTATCTTCGAGGAATGGCATCTCTATGTCAGGGAGTTCCACAGTAGGGTTTGAAGAGGAAGTTGGTGCTTGGTATTCTTCATACATGCTTGTGTCTTTGGTGACTAATGTCCCTAAGTTCCCCAGTACTTGAGCCATTTTTACTACATAATTTTTGAAGAACTGTTCTGTAAGGCATTCAAGTGATGGCTGGGTATTTTCCTGAGTATTTTCTTGTGGGGTCTGTTTTGTCTGTTCGATTTCCTGAATACTTTCCTGTGAGGGATGTTCTGCCTGTACCATTTCCTAGGTTTCTCCAGGTTGTGCTATCATTTTTCTTCTTCTTCTCTTCTCAGTGGGGGTTTTAGGAGCAACAATTGTCCTTTTTCTCTTTTTCTTTGATGTCTCTGCCTGTGAGGTCAGAGTTTCTACCAGTTGGATGGTGTCTACCTCAATTTCAAGATGAGGTAATAAAACTTCTACTTGGGTATTGTCTCTTCCTTCTCGGGTTGTCTCAATTTCAGGCTGGGGTAATGGAACTTCCAATTGGGCGGTATCTCCCCCTTCCTATGCTACCTCAATTCCCTATGGGGGGTTTTCATGGTGTAATTTAGGTTGTTCCAATTTTAGAGGCCTATTGGCCTCAATTATATCAGCCCAAGTTATTTGAGTTTGTCTCGGGGCCCTATTTACTATTAGTTTTACTAGTCCATGGTGGCTAATTATAGTGGCAGGATCTTTAGCCTTTCGAGTTCTTGCAACAACTTCATGTAGCATGGCATGTAGAAAAAATGGTAAATTGATTACTAACATCTATTTGAGTGCTGCTAACAATTTGAGGTAGCGTGGCTGCACCACATCATACCTCCCATCACAGGTGATATACCTTTTTATTATTCCTGCCAGCCCCCTCCATTGCCCACTGAGAGCTTTGGGGTTTAGTCCCTTTCCCTTTTTATCAAGTTCTTCTTTGGGGTCTACGAAAGATTCCAGAGCCTCTTTAAGCACTATATGCTTCATGTTCCATTGTATGCCTGTTTTGGGGAGGCCTGTAACCTCTGCTATAATTTCCTTAGTGATCGGAATTCATATGTCTCAAACCATGGAAGCTCCTCCCTGCAAGCTCTGGAAAAATGCGAGCGTGATATTCGTGTCATATCCTTGCAACCTGTTGACATAATTTTTCCACCCCAGACAATGTAAAATCACTCTTGCTTGCTTGGTTACCTGCAATAATGTGGGCTCTCGGCATACACTTTGGCCACCCATGTTTTTTGTGAGCAGATGAGGACGGCTATCGTTCCCTACTGCAGGTTAATTCGACCAGCTTTTGATACAATATAAATAGAAAACATCATAGAACAACACTATGTAAAAAAATGTGAGTTTTCCTCATTTACTGCACTCATTATGATCTATTGGTAAATGTGTAGAATATATTCCCCATCATAAATGGAAAGGTCGACCTCGATCGTCAAAATGTACGAGTGTAATAATGGTAGGTAGTTCAGGTGAGGTGTGATTACTATGCCGTCGTCACCGCTGGGAAAGACAATCATTAATAACTTTCAAAAATCACTTTAACAGTAATTGTGAACAATCATCACTTTGCATGGGAAATTCAAATTGACATGCCTATATTCAAAGAACGTTTAAGGAAAAAGATTCTAAATAATTTTTAAATTTGTTCACATATTTTAGAAATGTTCCGCATATCATAACGTTGTAACTCTCCCTTGTTATTGGATATAACCGGAATCACAGCCTCGTTTTCAAGAAAGGAAATCTAGGAACACACAAAAGGCTTGGCGTTTTAAAGATAAACTTCAATACCATAGGCAGAGCCACTGCTGCCAGCAGGCATCCATAGCCTCGATAGGGTTGCCTTTTAACCCATAGATGAGCATGTATCCTTAATAAATAGTTCAAATAGTCTTTTCCCAAAAATACCATTATCCTGGTTTGGTATCCAGATAACGATAATGCCACTCACTAGATTGTAACTTAAGTGAACAAGTCAACTCGTGATGAGAAATCTTGTCCTTTGACGAAAAAAGGCCAAAGGCCATTTCCCTGGTGTGGTAGCCATAGTGGGAATGTCACTTATGTTATTATCTGATGATCATGGTAGGTTGGCTCGTGATGAGACCCCCTATCCTTTGTGGGACAAGTTTTATTACTTCATATATATATATATATATATATATATATATATATATATATATATATATATACTCCTTAAGAGTGAGGGATGGCATAAGAAGTGTAAGAATGCCAAGTAAAAAAATGTGCGTTAGACTCCTTATTATAACATGAAGGAAAATTATCATTCCAGTATATGTAGATATATAGGGAAAAGAAACGAATTATGGTGGTTAATGAATTATGAACAATTTTTAAGATAATTAGGAGAAATTAATCCAAAAACAATTCGATAAGGTATGTTAAATAGTCCACACAAAAATGACAAATCGTTACTTATGATTATTAGAAGTAGTGTTGATGAAAATTAATTAATGAAGTTCATACCCAAAGGAGTGACTGTCGTAATAGTGGCATGCTTAAAGAATCGTGACTAAAAAGGAACAACAACAAGGAAAAAATGCAGAAGAGACAATAGTTGTTCCTTTCGAATGAACAACACTATCTGAAAAAGGCACAACAGTCATTATAAAGGGAACAACAGTGTAACAAAAGGAATGACAATCGTTATTTCGAATGGATGATATTACTCAAGAAGGGAACAACAATCACACAAAGGTAACAACAGATGTTTTGTTCAAAATGAACGACAACTATGTACAAAGGGAACAACAATTGTGTGAAGGTAACATCATTTGTTTCGTTTTAAATGAACAACAACGATGATGTTCAAATTTTAACCATCTAGTTAAGTGATTGGAAACCTCCCACGGTCGCTTTTGTTTTAGTGAATCTATTATTGATTAGTCATCAACTAAATTCATTCAATTTATATGGGTAAGTTTATTCAATAATCGAAGTATTGGATGGTCTGTTAGCTTTATGAAGATATGTTCATTTTCTATGAAAACAAGGTTTATATTTACTGTGTTTTTGTAGGAGTGAGGAATAGAAAAGAGTGCTAATTATACTTATTACAGTTATCTTTCCTAGTTCTTATTCTCTCAAGTGACCTTTAAAGAGTAAAAAAAACTAAAAACTCAATCAAATATGTAAAGAAAACTATATACAATATGTACAGTGCTTGATAAGAATCATTATTTTATGAAGTGGAGGTTGTTGCGTTACCTTCCCAGCCAACTAAAATATGAACAGTAGGATCCTTACTTACTTCTTGGAAAAATGATTCTTTTGAAAGCGACTGATGGTAGAGTCGTAATCGATGTACATTTACCAGAAAACGAGAACCAGATCCATCGATGGTGATTAGTGTGACAATGTCATAATCATGAACTTCATAGATTTCATACAGTCCAAGCCACCTTGTATGTAATTTTCCAGGAAAATCCTGAAATCTGGAATCATAGAGAAGTGCCCAATCGCCTTTCTGGAAGAATTTCTTCTTGATATGTTTATCGTTCCAGCTAGCTCTCTGCTATTGAATAATAGTTGTGCATTGTAGGGTGTACATGCATGCTTCATCTAACTCATTGAGTTGTTGTAAGCATTGTTTATGTGCCTCTATAATATCCAGTTCAATCTCTTGGGCCATCCTTAGAGTCTTGATCTCAAATTCAATTGGGAAGATGGGCTCTTTGCCATAGACTAGATGATAAGGGGAGTAGTCAGTAGTGTTACACCATGTCGTGCGATAGGCCCATAAGGCATTTGGAAGCTCGATTGCCCAATTTTGATAGTTTGTTGAGACTGTTTTTGTCAAAATTGCCTCCAAGACTATGTTGGTACTTTCTACTTATCTGTTTTCTTGTGGGTGGTAGGGAGAAGTAACTTTGTGCTTGATATGATAATTGCTCAGGGTGGTCGTGATTCTATGGGATGTAAATTGTGACCCTCTGTCAGTGATTACTTCCCTGGGTAATCCATAGCATACAAATATTTCAAAAAGAAATTCAATGACTGCTTCCTCCATTGCGTTTTTCAAGGCTACCGCCTCTACCAATTTGGTCGTATAGTCTGTTGCAACTAAAATATAAGCCTTCGGGTGTTATTTTGGATTGAAGGGGCCAACAAAATCCAATGTCCATCTTTCAAAAGGTTCTGCGACTATTTGTGCTTGCAGTGGCATTTCATCAACTTGGCCGAGTCGACCCATCCTTTGACAGCTATCACAGGCCTGGACGTACTTCTTCGCATGCTTAAATATTGAGGGCCAATAGTAGCCCATCTGTAAAATATTATACCCAGTTATGCGTTATGCAAAATGTCTGCCACAGGGCTCATCATGACCTGCCTTCAGAACATCATAAATCTCATCATCCCTTACACATCTTTGGATCTAGAGGTCATCCCCTGTGTGGAACAGATATCCACCAATCCAAGTGAATCGTGCACTACATTGGACGATCAATTTCCTTTCTCTCGGTGATAGATGTGTTGGTATTTTCCCAACTACCAGATAATTAGCCACATCAACATACCATGGTGTTTTAATAGTGACTGCAAATAGGTGTTCGTCTGGAAATGTGTCCTCCATTGTCATAGAATCATTTGTTTTGGGTATGCGGGACAAGAAATATGTGACGAGACTCTCTCTTATGGGTATATCCTTGATGGTGATGTTAAATTCCTGCAATAGTAGCAACCACCAAGTAACCCATCCATTAGTGATTGGTTTTTTAGCTAGATATTTAATAGCAAAATGATCAGTATACAAAATAATTGGGTAGTATGTTATATAGTGGTGAAATTTATTAATAGCATGTATAACTGCTAAAAATGCTTTTTATGTTAATGTATAATTTAATTCAACGAGAATGAGATTTTTGCTAATAAAGTAAATAACATCAGGTTTCTTGTCTTCTTCTTGTCCAAGGACAGTGCCTATGGCGATATCTGATGCATCCGTAGAAAGATGAAATGACAATTTCCAGTTTGGTCCTCTCAGCACAGGTGTTGTTGAGACCATATTTTTAAGTCTTGAAAATGCAACATCACACTTATCAGACCACTAAAACTCCACATTACCAGTTAAAGCATGTAAAGGTGCAGTTGTTCTTGAAAAAAATTCTATGAATCTGTGGTATCCTGTAGCGCTAAGGAAACTGCGTACCTCGGTTTGTGTATGAGGTGTAGGGATATTAAGGATTACCTCTATTTTTGTTGGGTCTACCTTGATTCCCTCTGCAGAAACATAGAGTCCCAGTACCACACCTTCGGTCATCATCATATGACATTTTTCATGACTCAAACATAGCCTAGTAGCAATGCATCGTTCCAGTACCTTCTATAGATTGCTCAGATCTTGATCAAAATCAGTTCCATAAGGGGTGAAATCGTCCATGTAAACTTCAATTCCTTCATTAATCAAATCGGAAAATATGATCAGAATGGCCCTCTGGAATGTGGTTGGAGCATTACATAATCCAAAGGGCAATACTCTATATGAAAAGGTACCCCAGGGACATGTAAATGTAGTTTTATCTTGGTCTTCTGGAGCAATCTGGATCCAATTATAGCCACTAAAACCATCTAGGAAGGAGAAGAATTGATTCCCTGCTAAAGTGTCAAGGACTTGATCAATAAAGGGTAAGGGAAATTCATCCTTCTAGGTAGCTTTATTGAGCTCTCTGTAGTCTACACAGATTCTCCATTTCCCATTCTTCTTGGGGACGATTACTAGTGGGGAAACCCACCGACTATCTGAGATAGGATATATAAAATCAACATCCAACAATTTTTGTAACTCTTGTTTAAAAACATCCCTGAGATGAGGGTTCAATCTTTGTTGGGGTTTTCAGATGGGCCGGGCATCTTTCTCAATATAGATATGATGTGTACAGAGTTGGGGATCGATGCCCTTCATGTCAGGATATTCCCAAGCAAAACCCTGTTGATATTTAGAAAGGATCTGAATCAATTTGTGTTGTTGTTGCTCATTTAAATTAGCATTAATATTCAGAAACCTCCCTAGTGCAATTTCAGTTGATTTGTTGTTATGGACAGCAGTAGTGGGGATCTGTTGTTCCATCAATTCTTCCAAAGTATCTCCCTGTGCTTCGTTATTTAACACAGCTTTTAACATTTGGCATGTTGGGTTACTTATAATGGTTGGGTTGTTAATGAAGTTGTTGATCACTTCATCTTCTAGTTGGTTCTTAAGTCTGGGAGCTTCTTCCAGTGTGAGAGGGGGTCGTAGATCCTTTTCTGGATATCTAGGTGGCGACAACTACTGATGTATGATAGATGGGCTTGGTTTAGCTAGAGGATACATGATGAGGTTCTTTGGAGCACCTCCTCTAGCAATTGTCATGTTGTTCTTGCGACATCCTATGTATGCATCTGTTGTTGCAATCCATGGTCTTCCCAATATCAATGGATGCCCATCGAGCCCACTTCTTGGGTTGATAATGAGAAAATTAGTTGGATATTCCCAAAAGTCGACTGAAATTGCTATATCTTGTAATGTGCCGACTGGTTTAACCACTGATCGATTAGCCAATTGTAACATAATTGGAGTAGGTTCGAAGGAGGTGAAACCCAGGATGTTGCAAGTCTTGATGGTCAGGATATTAACGGTTGCCCCCAAATCCACTAGTGTATTTGGAAAAGAACAACCCTGTATCTAAATTGTTACTATGGGATTCCCTGGGTCTGCATATTTGACCAGTTCTTGTTTTCCTAGAATGAGATCAGACAAGGCTCCTACCACGTGAACAGTTGATGATGATTTTTTAACTTTCCTGACAAGATTCTTCCCACATAATTCCTTAATTGTCTTTGCATAAATTGGGATGTCTTGCAGAGCCTACAGGAGTGGTGTTAGCGATCAAAACTACCCCGGTATTTTTGATGTGTTGGCAAATATCTACATCTCCAATTTCCCCAATCAGCTTACATAAGCTCCCAATGATCTTGTCACCAAAATTCCTTTGTCACTCTATTTTTAACCTACAATACAAAAGACATAAATAAATTTTATTCCTTAGCTTTTATATTTTTTATATTTCTTATAAACAATCCAAACAAAAGGGTGTGTGAATGTGTTCTACCCTAAGCCTTCTCATATATACTCGACTCCTCATTTCATAAATTATACACACATCAAACCAACCCTAACCATGCTACATATCAAAATATGTATGTGCCAAGTATACATGTCATCCCTTGAGTCAAAGACCAATGTCAAGACAAGGCAATACACGAGCCAAATCCAAGGTTGAGGTCGCATAGGAACTTCAAGTTCACATGTCAAATATATAAGCCAGCACATGCCCAGTTCAAGCGCCAAGCTTCCACATTACTCATCGATTACATGAAGGGTATATGTATGTAAATAAAGGTTCTAGACTTCTAAATCCCGATATATATATATGATATCTTACCTTTTAAGCAAAATAAACGCAGACTGAAACGCAAGTGGTCGTTCGTTAGAGATGTGTTGTCAGCGGTCACAACAAATGGATGGAGGATGATGGTGTGGTAGTTGTTCTCAAACATGGATATATTATTGATGATTCAATGGGAGCATTTTATGCTTTCAATTTAGCTGGTGAATTGAAAAAGGCATTGCTATTTTTTTTGGTCTAGGCTATAAACAACACAGGTTTGGGCCTCCTTTGTTGTTTTGATGATAATGTAGAGACAAATATTGTGGCATGCCATACTGAATCATTTCTTATAAGGAATATGGTGTTGAGAAAATATTTACATCCAAAAAGTTCAACACATATGAGCCTACAACTTGTCAAGTCTGGCACGGTTTCATCAACTCCAGTTCACATATCTCTGGAAGAACTTCGAGTTACAACCCTAAGAACACATTTAGTGTCTGAACAATCTGAGAAGAAAGCTCTTGGAACATTAGTTGTTGTTGATGTTTCCAAATAAAATGAGGATGGACTCTCTGCTAGCGTTTCCCCCATGGTACATATACATAACCCTTATTCCAGATGCTAATCAATTGTACAAGTTGCCAGGTGCATGATCTGTGTGGCAGAAGTCCTAAATAGTTTCAGCCATGGTGAGAAACCACAATGAAATGTCTAGAACTTCACAAAATGAATTTTAAGCTGAGCTTGAGGATGATATTGATCATGTTCTTAGTGGAACTCTCGGTGAAAACAATTGCACTATTTCAGCATGAGTGGAGGCCTAAAAGTTCTGTTACTCTTTCTGGGAGGTGGACACCAAATCCCTTCACAACAATGCAAAGGTGGGGTTATCTCTAATTTTGAAACCTAGAAGAAACTGTCATAGAGATTCTATAGTTAAGGGATGCCTCAATAATTATGGAAAACAGTAAAAACACTTAACACCTGCATATCATCTAGAATGTGATTTGGTTAGACTGATCGTAGAGAGTAGAAACGTCTCAGGTACAATCTATAAATCAAATAACAGGCACCATGCCATCTGCGAGAAGGGGCTACAAGGAAATATCATTACTATCCATAATCGTTAGGCCAAATCAAGAACATAAATTTCCCAACGATTGTATGTGCTGTAGCATCGTTGATGCAAACAGTAAATTTGATTCGATCACGAAAGGTTTTCTTTTTTGGCCAAAGCATAGATTTCACCGGCATAGGAAGCACATCTACAAATAGTTAGCCGTTGAAAAGTAGAGCTTTCACCGGCTAACTAGAAAATATCAAGGCAGAAGAGTTGGTCAAACCACAGAGAAGGACAGAGTGGTATTCTTTTTGCATGGATCTCAGTTTGATCTTTTCAAAGTGAACGAGGATGGTTTCTAAGTTAATAATATAATTAAAGAGATCTCTTTTAATGTTCTATTCTAGTTTTTGAGACAAGAAGATAAAGGAATTTTACTATTTTCGGTCAAAGATATTATAAGTTGTTAAAAGGAAATCTTCAGAATGAGAAGATTAGCTTCTAGATGTCAATTGAATATTCTAGAAGGCATAGTCATCATCCAGCATACAGAAGCAGCTGTCAAAGAATTAGTATTAGGATATGGTTTGACTTCCCCTTTTAAAGGATATGTTCCTATAAGTTTGCAATTAGTTTTATGATTACTATTTTTAGTATTCTCGATCCCTCTTAATAGGATCTCCAATTGTTATGTAAAGGCTATAAAACCTATGATCTCTAAGAGAAGAGGGTTTGATTTTGGATACAAAAGATACGATATTGTAAACAGACTTTTCCATATGATAATACAAATCACAGTTTTCTCTCTCTACTGATGTCAGATTCTCATCTTTCCTTATGTACTCTTATTCAAGTTGTTTTAGCTGCAGAATGAGTGTCATCTCATTGGTTAGCTCATAACTTGATTAATAGTTGCTTATCATTGTTTATTAAACCCTACATTTGTATTTGGTTTATAAGCATTGTTTTCTCATCCACTTAAAAGCTATCATCTGATTATTGATCCTTGACAGCACTGATTCCTTTGATTCTCATTTTGACTGTCTAAATACCATATTGTAATTGAGTTATCCCATTGATCCACACATACACAATAAAAAAACAAGTTTACCTTAAGTTACTAAGCATCTTTGTCTTACAACCTCAAAGAGTTTCTTGGAGTGATAACGAGTGGAATCTTAACATATAGATTCTTTAGTTCCCCTACGATGTCAAAGTTAGGATATATAGTTGGTTTTTCTATCATCAGCCTTTCGGGGAACGGGGGAGGAGGAGTTACATCTTCATCAGGATTTTGTTTCTCTACTGTGTTTCCTCCCTACTATTCTTCTTCTGTTATGACCACAGTCGAGGGTGTTATTGCTAGTTGTATATTATTTTCATTCTCCTGCTCTTGGTGAATGTTACTTCCTTCAGGAGAAATTATGCACCCTAACCTCAACCGGAGTTCGTTTCACCCTATAGAGTTGATTTCCTCGTCCATATTCTCAATAATTTGTACAAGTTGGGCTGGTCTATTATTAGGATTTGGTTGGGTTGGGCTAGTAATTGAGGACGCAATTGAGGTTGAGGGTTCTAGGGTAATTGGAGTGGGGCTTGTAAAGTGGGTTGAGGAGCTATCCCCATGGGTTGATTGGTCATTCCCATGGGGTGCTACCAATTTTGATTCCAATTGGGGGCTTGGGAAGCTGTGTTAGTCCATTGTGAAGGATAGGGGTTGTTGTTTGAATTCTTCCAAGATGGGGTAGGGTATGGCGAGATAGGCCAGGTGGAATTTGTAGCTGATTGAATTGGTCAGTCGAGATTTGTATCAGATTGATTTGGCCAAGGGGAATTTGTAGCTGGATATTGCTGGGACTACCAGGTAGGGTTAGTAAATGGTTGTCCCTGCCATGTGTTTCCAGAATTTTGTTGTTGATTATAATACCCAGAAAAGAAAGAAGAGGGATCATGTAGTGTACTTGGGGGACAGGCCTACCATTGGCGACGTTGAGCCATCAGGTATAATGGTTATGTTTCCTCTTCTTCTTCTCTAAAGACATCTTTTAGTCCTGGGAGTGATGGACATTGCTCTGTTGCATGATCTTTGGCACAAATGGTGCAAACCCGAACCACATCCAAAGGGCATTCCCTCGGACCATGTTTCTTTCTACATTGGTGGAAAAATATGGCCAAGGTCTGTTCTGCTTCTGTTTGTTTCTATTTAGCCTGCAAGACATCCAATTGTCTAGTCAGAGTGCTCAGAATGTCAGTTTTGAAATTTTCTAAAAGATTACCGACTTCTGCTCGGGTAACACCCCTGCTAGTAATGTTGTTATTTCTGGTGAGGGGAGCACACATCCCTGATCTGGTCTGTGTACTCCCACGCGAGCACATGATGCACAATTGGACAATGTTATCATAAGTTTCTTGATAAATATCACCCTTTCCCATTAAATTTAGTGTTTCTACCCATTCATCCTTCATTCCTTTTATCAAAGTGGCTTTACGTACCTCACCTAGTAATGTACCGTAAGGAGATCTTTGCAAATTATATTGAAACCTTTCAGCATATTCTTCTAATGTCTCATTTTCCTTTGCATTAATTTAAAAGATTTCATCTTTTAGAACCCTGGTTCTACAATAATCATGATATTTTGTTAAGAAGGCTTGTTTCATTTCATCCCATGAGTTTATAGTTCCTCCTCCTAATCCCATAAACCTGCGTAAAGCTGCTCCTTTCAAGGTAGAAGGGAACAACTTCAGTTTTTGGGGTTCATAGGTGTAGTCATATCCTCTATACAGGACATCAAATTTGAATAAGAACGCATCAGGGTCCTCTGAAATTAATCCATAAAAGGTTGGAAAATTCTATAATGGGATCGCTTTCATGGGGGCATTAAAAATTGGATCAACTATCGGATATTCCAAAGTGGAAAGTTTGGGCTCGTGGTTGATTTGGTTGCACAATCTAGTTGAAAATATGCCAATAATATTCAAGAATTTCTTGGCATGGGTGTTTTATTCGGGGTGATTGATTACTTGATCCCCTAGGGGATTTAATCGCACTACCTCTAACTGGGATTTCAGGTATACCTTCTCCTATCACAGGAGATCCAAGATCAGGTGGTGGTGATGGGTTTTCCTTAGCAACCCCGCTGGTCTCTCCTTATCCTTATTCCAGATTACAAGAGTTTCCCTTGTCTAAAGGGTTGAGAGGTGGAAGATCTATATTTTGAAAACTTTGTTCAATCCCTTCAGTTCTGTTATGAACCTCAGCGTGGATTGTAGTTGGTGAATTTGTTGCCTGAGGGATTCGGGTAGAACCTTTCCTGGGCCCAACCGAAGCTTGAGATTCATATTTTCGGATGATTTTGTCTTTGAAAGTGCTTCTTCCAGGGGGCACTGATCCCTAGCCTTTTGTATTTTTTGGTGGGGGCTTTGGTTTTTCAGGTTCTTTCTTCTTAGTCATACACACTTCACACAAAATTTGAAGTACCTATATGACCTCTATGTATCAGCTGAAGGTAGGCACTGGCATAAACATTTTATTTATTGCCTAACTAGGTTCTTACCTTTAATTTTCAATACCTCATCCTTCAGAGACACCGCCTATACTATCTTTGACACTCTCCCTGGCAACGACGCTAAAATGTTGGGCTCTAAAGATGTCCTAAAACAACCCTAGTTTAACATTAATTTATCAACCTGAGGATTCGTCTTTTATTTCAAGAATATTAGCAAAGTCTATGCAGATAGTTGTAGAGGCTAAAATCATGTTGTCAAAGTAAATCTGAGTTTATCAATAATCAGGTTGCTCGCACATTCATTAAAATTCTGAAGATGCAATCTATACTCAACAGAATTGAAATATGATCTATAACATGTTGTGAATTAAAGGCATTTAACTAAATTGTTGAATTGATCTAACTAAGAAACAGTAATTGAATTTATGAAAGTGCTTAATAAACCGATCTATCAATGACTAATTAATCTACTGGAAAGAAACAACTAAGTACTGTAAATTGAGAAGGAACAACAAATGTACTTTAAATGAAAGGAAGAACAAATGCTAAATTAAACGAAAGGTACAACAAATTTGAACTTAATAAAAGAAACAACGTATGTGAAAATGAGAGGAACTGTCGATCAACAAACTACAGCAATGTGAAATGGAACGACAATCGGTAACGTTCAAATAAAGCATCTATCTTATGTAATCAAACAACACAACTAATCTATAAAAACATCAACACACTCATACATTCATCCTAACTTTTGAAAAAGAGATTTAAATCATAGAACTGAAATGAAATTAGTACAATTACAGATTGAGACAGTAACCCCTTCAGACTGGGCCCTCGATCCTGGGAAGCACTGCTGCTAGAAACTCAGTATGAAAAAATGGTGAAAATGCCCAAAGCTTCTATTAATTCCATAACTGGTACAACATTTACAAAAGACTACTTGGACAGAGAAATTTCAAGTTCTGAATGCTTGGATAAGTTTCTTAGATCCCTTTCTATGAATAATTACCCTCTATATATTACAATGATATGGGTAATTTAAGCCATCCTAAGGATCAAGAGATCCTCAAGATTGCTTTACTAATTATAAAGTTTACAACATAGAGAATCAATCTTCCTCAAAACTGCTTTGCGCCTAATCTCTTTATCTTCCAATAGCCTTCATATCTTCAAAATATTCGAGTTTAACAAGATCTATCTATTCCTGCAATAAAATCAAACAATTCCAACCAAATTTTAGAATTTATCTAATATTATTCAATAATATTTCTAGAAGTCTTTTTAATCATTTTCTATCCTAATTATCTCTAATTAATGGAAAATTAATTCAATATTATATCATAAACCATGGGAATAAGGAGGATATTTGTACCTTTTCCTCAACTCAATAGAGGTTGCACAACTTTTGTAGATACAATTGCATAAGGATATTGGCCTAAATTTTCCAAAACATATCGGATTGTCCTCTTTAGGAATCAGAACTACAAAGGTAGTGTTATAGGCCCTAAGAATTTTCCAGTGGTTTCGGTGGGATCCACCACCCTTATATCTTCTTCTATGAATTTATAACATCCTGAAAATATTTCCATGGGGAGATCATCTAGCCCTGGGATTTTATCCCTTGGAAGCTCTGTAAAGTTTGTTGCAATTCACATTTCCCCAATTATTTCATTAGTTCCATGTTGTCCTCATGATTGAAAAAACTATGAAATGAGTTGGAAACCTTGATTACTTCAGCAATAGTGGCACAAGAGTCCTCCCTGAAAAGTTTTGAAAAATAATTGACTACTTAATTAGCAATATCCTTAAAATTTGTTGCCTAGTTATCATTCCCTTTGTCAATTTTCCAAATAGAGTTAATGTTTTTCCTACTATTGACATATCTATGAAGAACTTGGTGTTTTCATAATCTACTTGTAGCCACATGGCCATGCTCTTAATCCTTCGTTCATTCTCTCTCTCCAACAATATGTTCCTCTTTTTTTCTTCTAGGAGCTTCACCTCCATCTTCTAAGCCTTATTCAAATAGCCAAAACCTCCACAATAATAAAGTTTCTCCAAATCTTCATCCACTTCTTTGAGGAGCTTGTCATATTTTTTTTTTTTATCCTTTCCCCATTGGAATGCTATCTTCTTTGCCTCTTTCATGTTTTGTTGAAATTGAATAAGTGAAAATTATCTCAAGGTTGCACCATAGGGTTTCCAATAAACTTTAATCTTATTTACAAACTCCTCCATCTTCAATCATTCTATATTTAGTTTTAAAGGACTGGCTAGTTTTCCTAAGCAGGAGCTACTTCTAGTACAACTCAATTATGGTATGACTCCTCTCTTGAGGAAACCCAGTGTTTTACCCGATTAACTTCATCTAGAAAACCTTCAGATATTAAGAACTAGTCAATCCTCTTACCTATTCTATCATCCCATGTTCTCTAATTCCTCCACATGGGAGTCATCTTTGTTGGTTCAATGTCTAGCAAGCCTACTTCCTCTAGTTTTCTTAGAGAGTAACTTCCAATTTGGATACATTAGAGAGTAAGGCCAATTTGGATACTTCCTCTAATTTTCTTGGAGAGTAAGGCCATTTTGGATACATTCCAATTTGAAGAAATTATACCAATACTCCACACTATCTTAGTAAGGACCATATAAATTCAAAACAAATATTTATTTCCTCATATCCAAAGAGTAAAGAGATACCCCTAGACCTGTAGGAATAGTCTAAGAGTTAGTAAGGGTATAGTAGCACATTTTCCAACTTGTTATGTTCCCACTAGATATCCCAATAGGATCAATATATTTGAATTCCCACCCCCTCAAAAATGTGGATAGTTTCTGAGTTATTTTCTCTCCATCGGTGATTATTTCTTGAAGCAGGATAATAGAGGATTTTAGGGAATCTATTAGTCTTTTGATGGACAATTTCTTTAAGGGATCAACCATCCCTTGATAATGTATGGTTAGAAAGATCATTTTAGACCCTCACAAGGGGAATTTTCTCTAAGGGTTGTTATCAATAATAACTATTTTCCACATCGGATCTTTGAGTATGCTTGTTTATGCACCATAGACATGTAAGAATTCCTCCCTCTCTAGTTTGGTTTTTGGACTTTTTCATCAATGAACCATAACCCCATTGTCACCTTCCCAGGGAAGTTGAGGATTCCTTTACTACTACATCTAAGTCTATATTTGGAGGAATATTTTGGAGCAGAATCTTATGAGGTCACATGTGCATTTGTTCCCATCATATGGAAAGTTGGTGTCCCTACCTGGCCATTATCATTTGCGAGAGGTATTTTGATTGTAGATATAGGAATGAGGTTCTGGGAAGCATGAATTTTAATGCCTGGGAGACTTGGTGAGAATTCACTTATAGATTCCAATCCTTTTTATTCTACCTCTATCCTTGAAGATCCAAAAACTAGATTTTTAGAGGATTTTATTTTGGTTGGGGAAGGTAACTATGATGACTTACCTATGGGAGGATTTCATACTTTTTTATCTTTGATGGCATCCAAGCTCTAATTCTTTTGATGACCTAAGGCTGAAGTTTGTTCTTCTAGATCCAATGGGATATTCTGAGGATGTTCACTAGGCCTCTTTTCCCCTTTATCCTATGTTCTTCTCAGGGATTTCCTTCAATTCTGCCCCCAATAATTTTGACTAATTTTTATGAACCCACACCTTCCTTTGAGATGGGTATGAACATTCCATTGCTAAATGTCCATATTTATGGCAGATCCCACACTTGAAGTACGTGTTCATAGTTAAGGGTTAGTTGGTGTATGTTTACACCTCGCTTAATGACCATTTCCTCCACCAATCCTTTGCTTGTCTCTAATCCCATAATAATTCTTACCATACCAAAGTACATTATGTCCCAAAAATAATAATTAGCTTCATAATATGAGCCAAGGGCGTTCCCTGTTGCTTCAAACACATCCTTGACCATAATAATAGAGAAATATCCAAAATTAAAATCCAAACTGGAAGGATATACACATGAGTAGTTCTAGCATCGAAATTTGCATACCATTTTTAAAAAAATAGATTTTGAGAAGCCCACTTCCATCGACTATGTAAGAAATTGTTTACCTCTACCACCATTCTGAAAACCCATACTAACCATCCTTTTTCGAGAGTCATAATGCGGGGAGGGTACCAAACCAAAGGTTCAAAAAATTATTTGGTCCAGTCCTTAAGACAATCACCATTCATATTTCTACCAAGAAACTAGCATGTGACCACTAGTTCTTGTAGTTCCAAGACATCATTATGTCTAGTTTTATTCCCTAGGTTTAGTATTATCAACTCCTCCAATTTTTTTATTCATTTCTGCCTTTTGGGTCTCCTTTCCCCTTCCATAAGAGGTTTCCCTTGGCTCCTTGCTTCAACTGTAGTGGAACCACTTATGAGGGTAAGATATAGAGATTTCCTAATAAACCCTACCTTTGATTGTGCTTAGAAAAAATCATCTAAATTGTATAAAGGCAATTCAACATCCCCACAAGAAGCCAAGGTAGGCTTAACAATACCAGTACCTTCATAAAGTCGATTAATTTCTCCAACCGCTTCAATCTCATGGAATGGCAATCCAGAATCTCTAGTATCCTCTCCATCATATGCCATAGGTGGAATGTATGTTGTGACATTAAATCCCTTAGGGGGAACAAAACCTCCACCATTTGTCATCTCCTCCAACTTGGTATCTACCCTAGATTCATCGGTGGATAACTCATTTCCCAAGTTGCCAATAATGTTCATTGTGTCCTCCTCTAGTGGATGCACCCCCATGGGGTACCTCCTCGTTGAAACTATAGAGATGTCAAGTCGGTGGGTAAATGACCTTGCCTATATCAACTAGCCCTCCAACGATTCATCTGAGTAGTCCAATATCTCCTCATTCATTCCAGCACTTATGCCACATCAATCTTTCTATTTTTTCCACCTACAGGAACCCTATAATGACCCTAGCTCGAGACTATGATAACCCTAACATGCACCATCTATTTGTGCTTCTAGGAAGTATTTTATATTTAGTGTCACAACCCCACTAGATGCTTGTTTAGATCTTGTGACCATTCACCTCCTAAGGGTGTGTGACGCCATGATGATTCTTACTTAGTTGCTTGGAACACCAAGAATACTTCGTTCGGACTATGCCTCTTCACCTAGAACATACACATACTATGTTCTAGGCTATCGACGAGTCACACCCCTACTCTAGTGCAACTCTTGTATACTTAGAAAATTGTTAACAATTTAAAACTTAGTTATATATAAGTATACATCCATGAACATGAGAAACCAAGAGAACAATTACAGAATGAATGAAGACATACACAAAAATAGTGTGGGTAGCATGAACTGTGTTTAACACCTGTCTAAGTCTTTGTTATTGCAAAACAATTAGAATATGAGCAATATTGGCTCGATTTACAAATTCGGCAGAGTCACATGACTCGCCCCACCTCACCAAGACACTCATACATAGATTCATCACACCAAGACTCTTTGTCGCAATCGTCTCCACAACCTCCTACAATGCATCTCAAACATGCCCATGACAACAAATTTGTTGTCTCTTCATTTCTGCAAACTTTCACCAAGCTAACACAGATTTTGGTTTTGCTTCACACATGCTTGCAACAAACCTGTGTTTCCAAACTTCCCCAAAATATCCTAGAACATCCCACTCTTGGCTACTTGTCTTCCATCTTGGCAGTTTTGCCTCAATCTCACCTTACCTCAAATTTGCCTTAGACTTGTTCTCCAAATCTCTTGTCAATCTTTATTTTTTCCTTGGTTGGGCGCCCTTGTGCTCTTATATGGACTTGAAGGGTCACTTATGTGAAACATCATGTCTTGTGGTCATGTCACACCCCTTAGCAAACCCACACTCAAATGACTCGTCGCGCCCCTTCATGGACCCAGTGCACGCAAACAAGCCTACGTGCCCATCAATTGTCACGCCTCTTAGATCGATGCTCCCCATCCTTGGGTGCATTCCCCTTGCCTTGTGCATTGTCTCATGTTGATCATTTTGACTCCTCATGGGTGTGCATATGGGGTCATCCAGCCTCTCTGATGTGTCGATGTTGTCGAGGGAAGATGAGTCCACTCCTTGGGCATGCTCCCAAGTTGCTCCTCCCTTGCCCAAATGCAACCCAAGTATTCGTCAATCATTCTAAGGTAAGTAAGGTGTGTGCCTCCTTGGTATCACACATCACCATCATGCACCCAAGGTGGCCCTACTCACACACACATGTCTTTGTTCTCCCAAGTCTACCCAAAGAGTGCACACGCTCAGTGGGTGTTCTGGGAGACCTTACATCCTCCCCTACTCCAAGTTGTCATCGTCCTCAGTAATATTTGTCGATATCTATGGTGTCTCTGGCCCATCTTCGGATCTCGTCGCCACTCAACGAATATTGTCTTCTCAATTGTTCTCGTCAAGGAAAACTCCCCTGAGGAAGTTACATGAGTCTACAAAGTATTATTTCTCTTTGACTTATTGTTGATTCCATACTTCTGTCCATTTGTCCATGATTTTGTGTGGTTGATCCCCTTTTGAATTCAGATTGAATCTGTTAGGACCGAAATGACAACCTCATGAGGATACAAATCCCCCTATGTTTTTATATAGGTGGTACTCCTTTGTTCAAGTTTTTTAGAATGTGGGACTTTTATAGAAGTCCATGATGGTAATCAAAAGAAAGTAAAAATATAAAAAAAGAAAATGTTTTATTTTCTTTTTAAAGAAATTTCCTAAGAGTGGACCAGGAACCACACACATTCACACATTTAAAGCAAATAAAAAAAATTTCCTCACATCCATCATAGTAGGGCTAAAGATTTATGATCACATAAAAAAGTAAAAGAAAATGATTCGCATGCATAAGATAACTTTGATAGAGTGATACATGGGCAGCTCAAATAAATATAATGACAGATCAACCTCAAATACTTTATATTCAGAAAACTATTACAAAGTATAGTCGAGATTGTTCCCAAAATAGCTCTCTTGGAATTTCCAAAAAATATATAGTTCAGTACATATTCTCTAAAATTTAAATGAGTTTGTCATGATGATTGGGATTGGGGCTCCTGCGGACCATAAAGAATATATATATATAAGAATGAAGTTTGTAGAAGCAAGAAAGTGGGTGACGGAGGACAGCTAGACCTGGTAAGAAGAAAAAGGAAATTATAAATATTCGATAAACCTTTCTATTTAAAGAGGTGGAGTAACTGGATGAAGAAATTGATAAAGAAATAAATATGTGATCAGTATGAACTTACTATGATGGTATCTCTCTATCTTTGTCACTTTCTCATTGATGTCCTTTTATGGCTTTCAATGACAATTACAGGAACCGTCTCAACTTGCTTTTTCCCTTCAAAGGCAAGTTTGTTGACGACCTTTTTAAACCACTCCTCGATGTAGCTTCTCATTGGATCCACATTGATTTCATGCCAGATTTTTATATTGAAAAGCTCACCCTCCAAGTCCCTTAGATCAATAGAAATACTCTGCAACGCTTCTTCAATATCTTGATTTTTCATTGAATAGTCAACTAGCTAGTTTTCCACGTCATCTTCACTATACTCAAGAATGCCATAGAATTTTTCAAATGATAAGCCTTTAAAGATCTCAACTTGTTCATCAAAGGATTGCTTGGTAAATACCAACAAGTTGAGAATCAATTTGGGGTCTTGGACCTCATTGGTTCTCCCAGCTAAGTCTATCTCAGTCATCCTTTTGAATAATTCTTCTCTCCTAGTTATGGCTTGGTTGCATGCTTGGAAAATAATATTCAATTTCTTAACCTCTTCCTTCCAGCATGCGTTTAATGGTTTTATTCAGTTCGTAGAAAGGAGATCCTCCTCTCTTCTTCTCAAATTTGTCATATAGGTAACTTTAAAACCAAAGGGTACGACCGCGTCGAGGTAAAAACCTTCTTCGTTTTTCAAATCTTCTTGTAAATATTCATGCAAGGCATGTTCCCTCATTCCAAAAGAGACCATGCTCTTTGACATATCCCAAGCCTCTGTAATTAATTCCATTCTTTTCTTAATTTTGTTCTCCACATATCCCCTGGCTGATGTGAGCAGGCCTGCAGATCCTTTTATTTTTGTTGCAGGTGTGGTAGGCCCAAATTATTGCTAAAGGACTAGCAAGTACTAGAAGAGGCATTAAAGCTTCATCCAATTCTTTGATTCTTTCCTTTAACTTGGCGTTCTCTAATTCAAGGCATCCAATAGAATCATCTAGAGAATCTCCAGTTGCTTAGTGAATTTGGGAAATTTGGGAAGGCCGCATGTTCTGTAGGTTAACCTCTGAACGAGATTTCCCCTTTTTATTATTTACATATCTTTTCTGAATAATTAAATTTTTGGACTTGTTGTCAAAAACAACACTCTGAAATACAAAAGAATCTTCTTCATCGAAGGTCTCACTCTCAAGGGAAGCTTGTGGGAGCTCTCAATTTTTCCTGAAGGAGGGTTCTTATCTCCTCCTCCGCCTGAAGAATTGTGGGTTACTTTCTTAATTTGGTGGGCCGTTGGAGCACTTCTTTGAGATGTTGTACTCTTTGGAGTGACAGTTGGGGATTGGGCACTCTTCTCACCCGAACCTTTTCCTTTATGTTTGTACGACTCATTGGTGTTGAGTATCATTTCCAGGTCGCCATTGTCACAAGAAAGAGTGTCTGAGTAATTTTATCTATCTTCATTCAGAATAACATTAATAAAAGAATTGCTTAAGCCAATTGCTAGTAGATGTTCTACAAAAATTCTGCTAGGGTCAAACCCTTTTACCCTTTCAACATATCTTAGATTCAGTCTATGGGAATGGCCTGCAAATTCATCAATCTTGTTCATATTTCTAAATATAAAGTCCCCAACTTTCCAAAGCAGAGGTATGAATCATTTTTTTCTCTTTTCATGGAAAAAATGTAGCCATTAGTTGTACTACCTTTCTATTTCAGTAACAAACATTTTGTCAGATATGTGGCACGGAAGGAAGGAAGTATTTTCCTTGGAACCGAAAATCCTTATGACATTGTAATTCTCCATTTTTTCAAGTGTCCCCTTCCTATCCAGGAAATTACTCGCCTAGTCAGACATTCGGGGAGTTTCCTTTCCAAACAACAAGCATTTAAAAACTGAGACAAAATCATTAAAAACTTCATAAAAATGTTGAGAGGACTTTTGCCTCCATAATGTTTGATACCAGAAGGTAACTGGGTAGAATTCACAGTTTACCTTCTTACACACAGATAATCTCGAGAACTGACAGCAATGTGTTATTGTGAAAACCAAATAAGATTACATAAATAATTTCTTCTCCTTCTTGTATTGAGACAATTGGGAAGAGATTTCAATGGAAATCAACTTGCCCCAATCGAAGATGGCATGTTCTTTGACCGTAAAATATAGAATGTAAAGAATCATGCAGGAAATGTTAGATGTAGTTTCTTCTCATGTTATCCTTGTGAAAAGCCAAGAAATTTCCCAGAAAGGATTTTTGAATGAGCTAACCAAAAATCTCATGATGTCCTCGGGGAAGGCCACTGGGTTCTCCAGGAATTCAGGTAAGAGGTCTAATGCATTGTCATGCTTCTTTAATAATTCTTTGTAATCTTCACCCTTGAAGGTAAGCGTTGGATCGAGAAGTCTCAACATCTTACGAAATACCGTAGGCGACAGAGAGACAGGGGAATGATCCCACAAATGAATGATCCATTGGCTTCGAATATATATCTCGGTGCACCAGGTGACCAACTCTTTACAGTCAAAGACTTATGGGACACAACCTACACGCGCAATCCCATGTTGGATCATGTTGTCATTGATGCCAATGGTTTGATTGATTGATGTCATTGATTGATGTCAAGTGATTGATTGATGTCAAAGGATTGATTGATTGATGATTGATGTAATATAATATGTATTGTCCTTGATGAGAATGCAT
>JASDQU010103670.1:31371-99711 GCA_032191745.1 Picea mariana
TTTGGGTTTCCACGTAAAACACTGGTGTACTGTGTATGTGTATGATTGTTCATTTGTTCATTGCTTATTTACTCTGCAGTTATTGGATAATAATGCTTCATTGATATAACACTTGGATTATATGGTTAAATTGCTCTATTACTGATTCACCCCCCCTCTCAGTAATCCAACATCCCAGACGTCTAGATTACTTCCTTATGGGCAAAAGGGGATGAGTAGTAGGAATATGCTCTGGTCCTCACGCTCGAAAATGTTCAATGTATCTCCACAAAACTGTTGTCAAGTTGTTGCCATAAGTTGACGAAAACATTCCTTTTCTCCAGATAATGTTTAAAATGAACGCTTGAGAAGGATAATATAATCCTCTGTAAATCCTAGTTTAATGTGTTTTAATAGGAGATCTTCTCTAGCCCTTTGCCTATTAATGACAATCTTTACAAACCTGCATGATGAGTTTTTAGCATTCAAAGCATACTAAATGCGCATTGGGAAGATCGCAAGGGTGGAGAGGATGGACGGGAGTGAAAAAGGATTTGAGACTTTTGTGAACCCGGGAGCCCGGGAACCCGCGAGCCCACAACTGTAGAAGGTTTAAAATTGGCTAAGTATAGAACAACAGGGCAGTCTGTCGGACTCATCGTAGGAGGGACGTGACTTGGAAGTTCGGGGAGTCTAGGGGTCAAAATGTAGATCGTGGAACTTTTGGATGCAAAATGTGTATCGTGGAACATGGGGTATAAGAGCTCGACCCCACCAACCTAGGAACCTGTGATCGTAAAATCGGCTAAGTATAGAATAGAGAGGTGGTCGGTCGGACTCGTGATGTGAGGGTTTGGATGGAGATGAGTATATTCAATTCCACCAACCTGGGAACCCTCTATTCTAAAAAAAAATGACTAAGTATAGAACTAGAAAGGGAAGGTAGAAGGGAAAAAGGAAAAAGGGAAAAACGGGTAAGTATAGAAGAGGGAAAAGAAAGGGAAAAAAGAATTTGGGAAAATAGAAAAGGGGAGGGAAATTTTGGAAGCAAGAAATGATCTCAACAACAGGCTCCAACTGTGAGATGATAACCCCCTATGGGTTGTCAAGAATCTAGAATCTCTTGTGATCAGGTGCTTCCACCTATTGGGCTATGGAGTCAGAGTAAGAATATACAAACCAAAACAAAAATAAAATTATGTACAATAAGAATGAAAATTTCTTAGGAAAAGAAACCTTTCAAATGTTTCCCATTGACAAGCAGCATTAACCTTTTTCCTTTCATGTCTTGGAGCATATAGGAGTTAAATCCCAATATCTTCTTGACAACATACGGTCTGATCCAGAGTGCTTCAAACTTTGTATGCATGGACGAATTCTCCTTGGCCTTGTTCCAAAGTAACATCATCTTTCCCTTCTAGAAGTTCTTCATAGTTGTGCTTTGATCAAAATATGTCTTGACGCTCTGTTGCCTTTGAGAAGTTTGATTTAGGGCTTTGCTTCGTTCCTCTTCCAACTTCAACAACTGATTGATTCTCTTATGGAAGGGTGAATTTTCTTTTGTATCATCGGTATTAACCACAGAGATCAATGAATTGAGCTCGAGGATAATCATAATTTTCGCCTCTTTCCCATAAACCAATAGATATGGAGACGTCCATGTGCTACCCTTCGGGCTTGTTCTGCTTGCCCATAATGCTTTCGCCAGCTTCAGATTCCAATTCCTCTAGTTTCTATCAATGATTTTCTTCAGTATCTGCACAAGTGTTTTGTTTGTGGATTCAGCAAGGCCATTTCCTTGTGGATAATAATTCGATGATTGACCCATGATGATTCCATATTGTTTGCAAAACTCCGTGAACTTTGACCCGATGAAGATCAGACCATTGTTTGTGATAAATTTATCAGGGACACCAAATCTTGACAAAATGTTGTCTTTAAGGAATTTAACCATTTCTTCAGCATCAACCTTCTTTAGCTCCACTTCTTCTGACTATTTCGTGAAATAATCAATAGTTGTCAGAATGTACACATGTCCCTTGCTATATTTTGGATTAATCGGCCCAACAACATCAAGTCCCCATTGGGAAAATGGTCGTTCTACCACAGTCGGTTGCAAAGGCATTGCGACTTTCTTCATTTTTCCTAAAAATTGTTGACATGACAAACATTTCCTTATTGTGGCATACGAATCTCTAAATATTGATGGGCATTAAAATTATGCTCTGATTATTTTGTGGGTGGTTGCAGTAGGTGCAAAGTGTCCACCACATATTCCCTCATGGAATTCGTTGATCAGTTCTTGGGCTTGATTTTCATCGACACATCTCAACAGTATACAATCAAAATTTCTTTTGAACAGTATGTCAGCAATCAACATGTATAGGTTCGCCTTCATCTTCAGTGTCATTCTTTCCTTGGGACTCATTGTGATAGAAAAATTCTAAATCGGCTAATGGTTCTCCGACTGAGATTGAAATCATCCCATCGATCGATTCCCCATTCACTATGAGCTTGCATAAACCTTGTCCCTTGATTGCCTTTAAAGGTTTAATATCGATATCATATTCTTGAATTTTTTCTAACCATTTAGCCCATTTTCCTTCTCTCAACTGTTGATTTAGAAGCATCTTCATTGGTGATGAGGGAACATAAGCTATAACATGGGAGTTTAATAAATACATCTGAAAGTGTGTGACTACTTTTACAAGCGCCAAGGCTTGCTTCTCGAGTTCTTAATACCTCAACTCATAGTCATGTAGGTTTTTGCTCATAAAACTTATTGGGAGTTCTTCTTCTTTGTTATTTTTTTGGTTGAGTACGGATGCAACAATTGTCTCTGTAGAAAATCAATAGATGATGAAATATCTTTGAAAGTATAGACTAATGAGGACAGGAGTAGTGGTAATTACCCCTTTGATATTGTTGAACACCTCCTGAGTACATGTTGTCCATTCTAACCTCTGCTCCTTTTTCAGTAACAAATTGATCGGCTTTACGATGATTGCATAATCAGGAACAAATCTTCGTACAAAATTGATTTTTCTGAAAAATGATTGGACTCCCTTCTTGGATTTTAGGGGGTTGATCTCATTTATTTCTTTAACTCTTTCTGGGTCTATTTAAATCCCTTCCTTGCATACAATATGGCCCAACAACTTGCCTTGATTCATAGCGAACAAGCATTTCTTTCGATTTAGAGAAACATTGTATAATCTACATATTTCGAAAACCTTTCTTAAATGATGGATATGATCCTCCCTTTTGTTTGAATTCACCATCAACTCATATTGATAGTCTACCATAAAATTTCCTATCAACCCATTGAATGCATGATCCATGGCCCTTTGGAATGTGGCTCCAACATTCTTCAAACCAAAGGGCATTCTAGCATATGAATCTGTCTCCCATGGTGTGATAAATGTTGTCTTTGCTCTATCCTCCTCAGCCACCAAGACCTGATTATATCCAAAGAAACCATCCAACATGGACATGCAGGCCGATCCAGTTACTTGTTGTAGAAGAAACTCCATGTTAGGCAAAGGAAAATTATCTTTTATGCTTGCTTTTTTAATATCTCTGAAGTCAACACACATCCGAATTTCCCCGTTATTTTTCCTTACGATCACTAGATTTGAAATCCAGACTGAATGTCTGATGGGATAAATTATCCTTGCTTTCTTCGATTTCTCCAATTTGATTTTTACCAAAGGTTTCAACTTCTGATTCATCATCCTTATTTTTTGTTTCACTAGTTTCACTTCTTCCCTCAAAGGAATAATATGCTGGAATATCGTTTTATCATAGGCTTTCAAATCATCATAGGTCCAAGCAAATACATCAATATATTCTTTGAATAAAGAAACATATTGGTCAACCTCTTCAATGGTGCAATCAACTCCCAAGTTGACATATTTCGGGGACTTTTTCGTTCCAATATTGACTTTTCTCGTTTCTTGCACCTTTCGAACTGAAACTTCTTCAAGGAGATTCTTGGCATGATTGTCTTTTGTAAACAAAGATTCAACTTGTATACAGTCCTTTGGGACGAAAATCAAGCTATCATCTTATTCATCATCATCGTTTAACAAAAAAAATTCCAACTGTTCATCGTTCTCAAATACTTGTAAGTACTCAATATTATTGGGCAAGGATGGTCGAAAATCTCGTTCTACCTGGAAAGACGTTTTTCTTTGGACATCATCTAGGTTTGATAATGAGGCCGCTAAGGCTAGTGAATCAGCCTTGTGATTCTTGTCCCTTGGAAAGAAAGCAATGTTGAAGGAGCTGAAAGATTCCATCAGTTCATTAACTCTTTTGAAATACAGCTTAAGTCTTTCCTTTTTTATTTTGTACCTTTGAGTAACCTGATTGATGACCAACTCTGAATATCCAGTCACAATGAGATGTTCTATTTTCATTTCTTGTGCGAGGATCATCCCCTGGATCAAAGATTCATATTATGCCTCTTTATTTGTGCATGGAAACTCCAGTCTTACAGCATGGGGATGCATCATATTATTTAGACTCATAAGAACCATTCCAACTCTGTTCCCAGATTTAGAATAGGCTCCATCAAATGACATCCTCCAGTAGCCTTCAAACAAACACTCTTGGCCTTCCAAGCCTTGAACTCGCTCTAGTATTTTGTTGTGCTACATGTCCAGGATAGCATAGTTTCCAATCCCAACATCTATATAATATTCCATTAATTCATTGTCCTTCTTCTTGAAGGAGAAGGGTTTTCTGGGTTCACAAGGTGATTTAATCATCACTCCCTCCTTGCCTGGTAGCATCGTACAACTTTCGTTGTTCATTATATATCCACCGATCATGGACGTCCAATCTCTTCCCAACACAACCCCATATGCTACAGGAAGGTATACCACAATAATATTGAAAATTGTGATGATATGGGAGGCTATTGTAATCCAAGCATAAAAATCCTTGATTTCTCCGTACGCTGGCACTTTTCTAGAATCAATTGCATATATGCTCTCACCATTTTCATAATACTTAGTGCAGTTCATGCCCAATGCCTCCATGACCATGAGCGAAATTATATCATTTGTCGTGCCAGTGTCAACTAAAAAGTTGTGTAATGCAACATCATGATTTTCAATTGAAATGTAGAAGGGCGGAATTTTACCTTTCAGCGTGGAAGTTGACAGGCTTTGGCTCTGTTTTGGACCGGTAACGACAACTTTAGTTCTTTCCGATGGATCATCCAATAAATTCCAGATGTTTTGTCTCTGCTGAGGAATCTTTACCACTTTCATAAAAGGCAGAGTTATCCTCAATTTACTTAGGTCCTCCATGACATTATACATCATTTGGGAGGAGCTTGATGCCATGTGTTTCTTTTTGGTTCCATTTACATCCGTCACTTTGTCATTTGACACTTTTTCATTTGTTTTTTCTTTTTCTTTTTCCTTGCTAGAGTCATCTTTATTCTTTGGTTTATTTGTAAACCCTCTTGTTTGGGTGACGTTTTCTTGCGAGTTAGGATCATTGTTTCCCTCTCCAAATATATACATGAACGTCTCACATCTGTCCATCTGCACAGCTTCGGAGCTTTCATCAGGTAAGTAATAATTTTCTTTCTCGATTAATTGCTTGTCATAGGCATCATCCATAGCAGTCATGTTTGGAGTAGGTTGTCTGGGAACCCTTGGTCTCTGTGGGTTATAAGTATCCTCAAACCTCACTTTGTTTTCAGGAGGAGGGTTCCTCCTTTGCTCAGGAATTGGAATTATTGGATTTGGCATGTAATTATCTCCCCTTATCAGTCTGGTTATCTCATTCTGCATTTGTTTGACGGTTCTATTCATCTGTTCAATTTCAATTCTTTGCTTTGTTTCATTTGTATGGTTCCTTTAAAAAATCCTCCTCCCACTATTTGATTTTGAGCCGCTCAAGGTTTGAATTATCCGTTCTTTCTTGAGCTGGAAGCTCCTTAATTATCAATATTTAATCCCCCCATATGCCTTTTTACTCTTCCCAGTATAATGTCAGGGTCGACACCCATCTCAATCATAATTTCTTCCATCTCAATGGCCTTAGTTATTGCCTCCTCCAAAGTATCTATTTGGGATGTTTTGATGGCATATTTTACATTCGGGGGAATTGCATTCTTATAACAACCGAGAATGAACGGGTCATTTGGTCTTTTATATTCTGGAATCCTACTCAAGTTCTTATTGAACCTAAGGTTAAAATATCGTATCCTTTTTTTCTTCCTCAACCCAATCTGGGTGAAGTCTATGAGGAGGGTATGGTAAGCAATTGGAGAGGCAAACATAGTTAGGAACATATCTTCGAGGTCATTAAATAAGCAAATCGATCTACTAGGAAATGTTGTATACCATTCATAAGCTCTTTCTGATAAGGTTTGCAGAAACAACCTCACCATGACGTCGTCATATTCAATTCAGTGAAAGTCACAAACGTCGAGAAATAAGTGCAGATGTCTCTTTGCATCGATTGTTCCATCTCCAGAAAATTCCTTTAAGGTGCCCTTAGGGAGAACTGGGAGCTCGTGTTGTTCACCTATAAGATTAAGAGAGGAATATCTTACCCTCATTCTATTTCCAAACCCTGGGATTCCTTGGTTTCTTGTGGCATCTCTTTCACCTCCTTGTCTCTCCTCATGATGCTCGTCTCGGGGTTGTTCGTCTCTCATTGCCATGTCTGAGGAGACTTCAGGGATAGACTTTTCACTTCTAAGGACAAAGATTTGCCTACTTTTACTTCTGGTAATGGGTCCCTCGTATTTATCCAACTTCAATATTGACCTTGTTCTTGTGCTACTCTAGATAGCCTTTGATTTATTCGATCTTGCCGTTCTTCTCTCCTCTATCTTCGGATAATTTCTCTTTCTTCTTCTTGGACTAAGATCCGCTAGGAACTTTCTAACTCTTCTCAAGCCTGGGTTATCATTATTACCAAATTATACAACTGGTGTAAAATGATTTGTTGATTATTCAATCCAATTTCTAAATGGGGTCGATCACCCTGGGGTAAAGTCATATATTCTTTCACAAAAACTGGGCCAAGTTCCAAATTTTCAGTTCATGTCCCCAGTATGGTCGCCAAAAATGTTGACGCTTTAATCTGTTAGGACCGAAATGGAAACCTCATGAGGATAGAAATCCCCCTGCGTTTTTTATAGAGGTGGTACTCCTCTATTCGAGATTTTTAGAATGTGGGACTTTTATAGAAGTTCGTCATGGTAATCAAAAGAAAGTAGAAATATAAAAAATGAAAAATGTTTTATTTTCTTTTTAAAGAAAGATCCTGAGAGTGGACCAGGAACCACACACATTCACATATTTAAAGAAAATAAACAAAATTTCCTCACATCCATCATAGTAGGGCTAAAGATTTATGATCACATAAAAAGGTAAAAGAAAATGATTTGCATGCATAAGAGAACTTTGACAGAGTGAAACATGGGCATCTCAAATAAATATAACAATAGATCAACCTCAAATACTTTATATTTAGAAAACTGGGTTACAATTCTAGGGTTGATTTTGGTCATTTTTATGCAAAAATATGGGTTTTTTGGGCCAAAGTTCTCATTTTGAGGTCATAATTCTCGTTAAGTTGGTAACTTTGTTTGTGTGTGTGTGTATTGTATATGTATATGTATGTATGTATGTATGTATATGTGTGTATATATGTATATGTGGATTTCACCCCTATATTTGTAGTGTTGGTGTTAGGATCCTACATATTGTGTAGTATCCCTCACATGTTCTTGTAACATACCCTACATGTTCCTCTCCTCGCCTTATTAGCAAGGCCATTACACTTTTGATCTCCCATGTTAGGTTTATTAATATATTGATTAGTAAGGACGGGGAATCATACTTGAAGGACTGTGTACATTACCATACTATCAAGGAACTAACATGTTGTTAAGGAACTCACACGCAAGGATTTAGTTCGTGGGGGTTTGACAAAAGGATTGGGGTGAGGGTGTTACTGAAAGAAATGAGTTAGTGGGTTGTTACTGAAAGGATTGAGTGATTTGGCTTATTGAGGAAAGTCAATCCCTACCCACCCCACACTATCACTAGATATATTTATGGGTAGGAAGGACGCCCTTCATTTCCCACACCCTTCATTGCTTGGACAGGATGCCCACCTGGCCCTTCGTGGATATATTTCTTTATTGGGCTGGAGTGATATCTATTTGGTTGGTCTTTCCTTCCCCATGAACGCTAGTGAGAAGTTGTGGTAATTCATAAAACTACCAGGCACCTTTGTACCACAATCACTAATGGATAGATTTCTTAATTGGACTAGAAGTACTGGATAGGGGGGATTCTATGTTACCCTTTATAGAGAGAGTAATTTGACTGAAAGGAGAGTCACTCATGCTATGAATTCTAACTATTAAGGATTTCTCCTAACCTGGATAGATTTATTTCTTTGTCGTGTCAAGGAATGATCTAAAAACAAGGTGACACTGATACCAATGTTTTTTTGGTTCTATGCCACTTAATAAAGGTTAGATTTACAATTTGGATCCATTGAAGTTGATTGCATTAAAGGTGAAAATATGTATTTGTGAAGGCTTGAATCCAAATTGAATATAACTTGGTGAATGTGTTGTTAGTCCCATGATCCATTATTTAATGCATTTAACAATCATAATTGTGGAAATAAAAACATGTATAAGAAAACATGAGACAAAATATCAACAAATGAGGCAAGAGGTCATCGATTGTTAACGGAGTTCACCATGACCTTCTGGATACGTCTCCGGATCCGCTTGGAATAAGAATCATTGTATTATCCTTCCTTTGAAAGGGATGAAATATTCTCACAAAATGTGGCACATTCTCCTAGGATCTCACATAAGCGACATTTCTTCAGACACCAGAAGGACTACATTCTCCCCAATGGAGGGGACTCAACTCTCCCAATGAATGGGCTTACAAACCACAAGCATGATTGCTTGATTCTCTCCTCCAAGATATCTCCAAAAGAGCATCTCCATATGGCCTCCCAAATCTCTCCCAATAAAGGGGTTTAAATAATTTCCCTTGTCTCCACATTCATGGAGACGAGATCCACAAATTTAGGATCTAATAACCACTCAAGGACAAAAGTGAGAAAACTAATAACCACTCAAGGAAAAAAATGAGAAATATTCTCAACCAACATTAATTTCCCTTGAGACTAGGAAACCACTTGTAATAAAGTGAGGAAGAGTCCAAACAACCTCATGAGACCCATAACTTTCTCTTTACGACTAGAAAACTAATTTCCCCTTAAAATTAGGAAACTAATTTGTGAGTTGGATTCTCAAAACTAATTTCCCTTTTTAAAATTAAATGAATAATATGTGAGATTCTCAAACTAACTTCAAGCATTAATCATTTTTCCAATGTGCATGACTAATACATGAGTTTATCATACTCATTTTATGTATTAATCATTTTTACAATTTAGTTAATTCATTCATGAACATTAATTATTATTTTCCACCTATTATCAAACTTTTTAATGATTTATCCCATGGTGTGCAAAGTAGGAATTTTCCATGTGGAGATCCTCCTAGATCAAACCTTCCCACAAAAGAACTTTTGGTCCTCCAAAAGTATAGAAGGAAACTTGAATATCTGCAATCAGCTTCTAGGAAGAGTCTTACACTCCACAATCCACTTCCCTGCTCCTTGATCTACATAACAAATGTTTCTGAAAGGCCACACCCTTACTCTCCTTTACCTTTGTACTTCGGAATGAGGATGTCGATTCCAACACTTGCACCAATGCAAATTCGTAGTTGATTGCTTGATCTGCATAACAAATGTCTCTGAAAGGCCGCACCCTTCTTCTCCTTCACCTTTGTACTTCAAAATGAGGATGTCGATGCCAACACTTTCATCAATGCAAATTTGTAGTTGACAATACATGGATTACAACTTTTCAAAGCAGTACCATACTTGCCAAGAGTTTATCAAACACTCATGGACAAGTTTGCAATGATTGTCAAAACAGGCCTTAGGAAAAATGATGCATCTCACTCAATAGTGGCTACAAGATCCATTACAATGTTGCCAAAATAGGCCTAGGAAAAACAATGCCTCTCACTCAACAGTGGCAACAAGACCCATTACAATGTTGCAAAAACATGCCTAGGCAAAACAATGCCTCTCATTCAACTGTGGCTACAAGACCCATTACAATGTTTCCAAAACAGGCCTAGGAAAAACAATATCTCTCACTCAAGAGTGGCTACAAGACCCATTACAATGTTTTCAAACAAGGCTTGATAAGGTCTAGGCATAGAACAAAATGTCTCTCGCTCTCATCATCACTTTCAAGAGTGGCTAATTACAACCTTTTACATCATTAACATTAAGGTGAATACCCCCAAATGTGCACTAGTGGCAACTCTATGGTTTTTAAACCCCCATTACAAACATGTGCAATATAATAAATAAGGAAAATGTCATCATCATCATACTCATATCGTAAATTATGAGACTTTTGGCTATAAACATGATTACTTTCTTTCGAAGTGTCCAAATGGCCTCTTACCGCACCATCTCGATTTGTGAGTAAGGATCAAACAATTAATTTCCTGCAATAATTCAGATCTTGATGCCCTGTTGCAGCACTCAAAGATCACCAGAATCTGCAACATACATTCATCCTCTTGTAATTTTCAAAAAGAAGCAAAAACAAAAAAATGCATAAAACTTACAATGATTTATGTGCCAAGGCGCTCAACTGGCTGCTCAAATCGCAATATACACAGCACCATTGGGTATGTCTCGTCATTATATAACTTTGATTTTTGAGGTATTTTGGAGCCCCATGGCTCAGCTACTCGAAAATTCCTAAAATATCACTATATTGCATGAATGAGTGATGTTATAAATCTCATCACCTTTCCAAATGTGACCTTCTAAGGGGTCTTAGAAGCAAAAATCAATTTACAATGATGGTCATTATCAACTAACTCAAAAAGTCTACCCATCTGATGGTCATTATCAACTAACTCAAAAAGCCTACCCATGTGATGGTCATTATCAACTAACTCAAAAAGTCTACCCATCCTTTCAATCATCAAGATGAATAGGCTCTCCCTCTTGAACTATCTCTTTTCCTGCAGTTGGATTCCTTTTTGAGTTGCTTCATTGGTTGATTCCTTCATAGGTGCTTGCCCAACTTTGTTCTTCTTGGGATGCATCTCTGGATGGAATGTCCAACATGTGGCTTCTTGATGTCCACCCTTGTTGCAATGGGTGCAATGGTTCTTCTTTACCCATGTTTTCATGCCCTTCTTTTTCTCCTAATGTGGAGAAGGGTCCTCATGTCTTGGATTCTTCCTGGTTGCCACAACCTTCTTGTACAAAGCCATTCTTTTCCAACACTTGGAAGCAACATGGTTATTCAAACCGTAAAATGTACATGGTTTTCTATGCCATAAATTTTTCTTTACATCGTCAATTTGATTGTAATCAAAAGGAACATTTGAATAATGAGAATTTTTATACCTTGCTTGGTTGTCTATGGTGTAGGTCTAGCGAGGAGAAATTGCATGAGCTCCCCTTTTGTAACACCCATCTCCCTTTGAAGATAAATTGCAATCACAATCATCGGAAAGGTATGATGTGCTCTCAGCCTACACTGATTCAGACTTGTCACTTGAGGATGTTGATACTGAGAGGGGGGTGAATCAGTATCAAGTACAATTTAAAACCTTTTTCAACTTATACTTAAACCATTCAACTATATCCAATGAGCAATGAACAATAGTATAAAAGTTACACCAATACACCATAATACACCATGCACAATATATGAGAAATAANGTTCAAGGGAAGTAATGACTTCCAAAGGTAGCTACAGCTTCCAAATGTAAAGGGAGGGATTAACCTCCAAGAGGAAGATACAATCCTCCAATTTCAAGAGAGATTTGAACTCTCCATCCTTGCCCCTTCCTTCCACCTAAGAATATATGAGAGATAATAAAACTTTACATTAAATCATCACCATCAACCAATCATTACATAGAACCTGATAATGCTTCCTGAGACTTCTTCAATTTCTCCAATTCTTCAATTCTTGGAGTAATATTATCCTATAGATAATATTACTCAATGTATTCTCTGAAACTCCTCCAATTTTCACTCCTTGAATCCTCCCCAAAAAGAGGTTATAGAAAGAATGGTAGACTTTATTCAATTCTGGTCTATTTAGGAGAGTGAACTTGCACAAAATGCCCCGTGCTCAATAATAAACATCTGATTATGAAACTCACACACAAGAAACTAAAGTCCGTACTCTTTCCAATGAAATTTGTCCTACTTCATTTGGATTCTCAATGAAGAAGTTATGACTATTTTACCCGGAACACATGTTTATTGACTAGCTTCAGGACTGGTCACAAACCCTATCTTCCACAGAGTGTATCTTCATAATTATAGATAATAAAGAGCTGAAATTTTTACCAGAGGTACCTTGATGTGTCTTCTAAATACCATAGTGATTTCACCATCTGAATCGTTCTATAAAAAAAGTTATAGCAAAAATGGTAAGATGACCTGAAAATAACATACCTTAGAACACATCACTAAAAGACTTCATCCTCCCTTGAAATCTGGCCTTCTTTACTTCTTATTTCCTCTGAAATTTGACTTGTATCAAAATGAATGTCTAATGATGTTTATTTATACCATTTATGTCACTTCATTTTAACATTAGGGCCAACCTGACACTTTCTTATTTTGTAATTCTTTTCTTTAATTATCTTCAGGGCCTACATGTACTTCCTTCTTCAATTCACTTTGTCATCTTCAAAAAATCATTTCTCCTCAACCATGGGGATCCACATGACGTGGCACATACCACCAAAAACAACATGATGTATATTATCCATTCATGGGTGTTGTATATGCATGTGCATTGTCCTTCATGTCCAAATACCTTTATCAATCTTGCGGTCCAAAACCCATGACTAGGGTTGACATCAATGACAACAACCAATCTTCCAACAGAGGACTCTCTTGCTTCTATGGTTTTGGAGCATTCTCCAACTTGCTTTCTGACATAGCCCAATCTTTCATATCGTGGTATTTCCACCACTTCAATGGGATTCACAATGCCTTGGCCATTGGATCCAAGGCCTCCTCCGTCATATCCCATTTTATTCATTAGCTTCAAGCCAATGCTGGTAGCGTATGTTTCAAAAGCACCAAAGCCATCATCATGAGGAGAATAACATGAAACTGAAGAAGTATTATTTGTTGGATTACTGAGAGGGGGGGTGAATCAGTAATACAACAATTTAATCCTTTTTAACCATATAATCCAAGTGTTATATCAATGTATCATTATCATCTAGAGTAAATAAGAAATGAACAATCATACACATACACAGTACACCAGTGTTTTACGTGGAAACCCAAAGCGGGAGAAAACCACAGAATGCTTTTTCTTATATGTCTTGAAGAATTACATTCATTGGAAGCACCAACTTCCTTTGTTTTCCAGCTGCAACTGGAAGGAGGCTCCAACCCCCTAGTTTCTCAGGCTACAACCTAAGGTAAGCTCCAACTTCCCAATTCTCTGGCTACAACCAAAAGGAGGCTACAACCCCCTATGTTCTCTAGCTACAAATGAAAGGTGGCTACAACCACCTTTCATCGGCCCGTCCAACCTCCCTGACGTATAAGTAGAATGATGGAACCACTGCCACACTATCACTATGAGATATACTACTATAAACTTGTACCAATCAACCTACACCAAATAATATGTACCAATAACCTGAACCATGCATCAACCTGTACCTCAACCTGTAATCAACCTGTACCATAAACAAGTGCATCAACCATGCACCAAACTGTACCAAACAACATGTAATCAACCTGTTCCATAAACAAGTGCATCAACCATGCACCAACCTGTACCATGAATAAGTGCATCAACCATGCACTAAACATGTACAAATAACCTGTCACAACAACTTGTCCAAACAACCTATCACAACAACCTGTCTCATCAATCTTATCAACCAAATCAGATCTACTCACCAAGATCAATCACCAAGACAACTCTCAAAGATGTGCATCAACCAAGCATAACACAACAACTTGATTGGAATGTGATTCATCTTGGAGTGCATCACCGAGCTTTTTGAGATAATGATGGTGCTTGTATTATCAAAATATATTGGAATGGGCTCATCATACTCAACCTGTATATCTGTCAAAGTTTGTTTCATACAAATAACCTATGTACAACATGTTGTTGTTGCAATATACTCTACCTTGGCTGTAGATAGAGATACTGATGATTGTTTATTGCTTATCCATGATACTAAACACTCACCCAAGTAGAACGTTGCTCCACTGGTGCTTCGTTGGTCATCAATACAACCTGCCCAATCTACATCTGTGTAGGCAATAAGAGATATATCATTTCCTTTTGGATACCATAATCCAAACTCTTTTGTTCCTTTGAGATATCTGAAAATTCTCTTTACTGCTAATACATGCGATTCCTTTGGTGCTGCTTGAAATCGTGCCACCTGTCCAACTGCCTGCATTACATCTGGTCTAGATGTTGTCACATATAGTAGGTTGCCAATCATTGACCTGTATTGCCTCTGATTTGTAGACTTTGAATCATCATGTTTGTTTAACTTGCAATTGGTTTGCAATCTTCCATTCTGAACCTCTTTAGCATTTCTCTGATATACTTGATTTGAGAAATAAAAATTCCTTTGTTGCTTTGACATATCTGAAGTCCCAGAAAGAAGGATAGTTCTCCAAGTAATGACATTTCAAATTCATTCTGCATATCCTTTGCAAATTTATGGTTTAACCTGTCATCATCACTACCAAAAACAATATCATCAACATACATTTCAATTAACAAAGTATCACCTTGAGTTACCTTGATGTAGAGGTTTTTGTCTACGCTTCCTTTCCATAGTTCATAGGGAGTTTTGTCATTGTTGTTTCTGAGCATTACTTTGTTTTGAATGTGAACTGATGTATGCATTGCATGTGTCCAAAAAACATCTGTCAATTTGGAATCCATTAGCATTGTTCAATCCATTTCCTGTGTAATTATCATCCATTATGATAATGTTCCTTTGTCTCTGAACCGCTCTCTAAACCAATCTATAAATCCTTGATGTCGTCCACTATCATATATTTGTCCAAACCTACTAAGTGTTCTTACGAATCCATCTATGTCCATACAGTCCAATACTCTACTTGCGCAACTATCCATAATGCTAACCCATTTATCACTATATTATCATGAAGTCTTGATTAATCTATCAAACTGTACTTATGCTAACTGATTACTCTGAATCTGTCTTCTCAAACTCTGCAAGCTGCTCGAAGGATGGTTCTTTGGTCTTTCAAAGCTATCACATACACTCCCCCTATCTAATATTCATATTACTTGGGAGTCTCTAAGTCGGATGGCTCAAAACAATTCCTACTCTGATGTGTATTCATCATCATCTTCATTGGTAGATTCATCATCATCTTCATTTGTAGATTCATTATCTCTCTGAGCTCTGACTTCTTTCTTTCTGTCTGTGGATTCATCTTTCACTACAATGCCTGAAAGTACAATCTCTTGAACATGTTCCTTATTTACCTGGCCTTCCTTTCTTTCAGTTATTTTCCAAACCTTTTATGTATCTGACATCTTTCTTTTTCTCTGTAGAATTTTCTTCATCTCGTTTTATTGCCAATCTTGTGATCTCTGGTACCTAGTCTTTGTTCACATCTTCTTCATGTTTTCTTATCCATACTTTCTTATATCTGATATCAGTATTCTCTTTCATGGAAGTATCAATCATGCTTCTACAATCACTGGATATGTGTCCATAGTTATGACATTTGTAACACTCAATGTTACGTGCAACCACATAGGCACTTCTTGCTTGAACATTTCTTTTATAATCCTTGCAATCTGCAACCTTGTGTCCAAATTTAGTACAATAAAAACAATGACCATAAAATAAATTTTCATACCTGGGAGTGAATGATCTTCTTTGTGGCGTAGTCCTTCTGAATGTTTTCCTTGACTGATCATGATTATGATTGAAGCTTCTTTGTGGCTTGAACATGGATGGTATTCTTGAAGATGTATCTTCAATAGTTTTCTTAGATTATGGTTGACCATGATTCCTTCCTTTGATTACTTTTGCATAAATCTTTCTATTTTCTTCATTCTTCTTTTCTAGCAACCTAGATTTCTTCTCTTCATTCTCTATAACTGATGTGGATGTTTCTGTCTCTTCAACATTCTTGTTGAGATTGAAGATTTTACTTCTCAGTGTGACAACTCCTTCTTCAAGATTCTCAACCTCTTCTTCTTTCTTCATTATCTGAGACTTCATGACCTCTTATGTTCTCTTTGCTTCTTCACGTTGGATTTTCAATGTAATTATTTCTTCTTCCAGTCTTCTCTCTTCTTGACCAAACTCTTCCTCAAGTTGGTTTAAGTCATTGGTTCTTTCCTTGATATGATCTATCAGTATCTTTTCTCTCTTTTCTACTTCTTCCTTTTGTGCTTCTATGTTGGCTTCTAAAAATTTATTTTGATATTCTAGAGTTTCTCCAATTCTTCTGGCCTCTTCTAGTTGAGTTGTTAAATTATTGATGACCTGCTGATCATTTTCGGAACCTTGAACACTTTCCTTTTGGTTCATCAAATCTTTCTTGGATGTCTTATTTTCTTCTCTTTCTTTCTTTAGATATTTAATTGCACTGGTCATTTTTTCTCTGTAATCAACTTCTGCTTCTTCATACTTTTCCTCTTTTGAATCTGTCTGACATGATGATCATCTTTCTTCTTGTTTTGTATCTGCATCTTCTTTAGCATTTTCTGAATATGCGATGAGTGAAGAATATATCTCATGTAACTTATCCCAAAGTTATTTTGCTGATGAACATTTACCAACCTTTTCTCTTACCAGATTAGGTAATCCTTCCCAGATGAAATCCATTGCTATTTTGTTATTCTTCCTCAATTCCTTCTTGGTTGCAGTCTTTGCCCTTTTTGAATTATCATATCCTGTAACAATTGATAGCCAAATATAATGTCCCTCTGCCTGTAAAAATACTTCTATCCTTATGCTCCACATCTCATACTTAAAACCATTATGACCATTAAACATTGGTATTCCATTCTCAGAATAATCCATGATCTCCTTCCAATGGTTAAATTGTTTCCTGAAGGAACCAACTCTGATACCAATTTTTGGATTACTGAGAGGGGGGGTGAATCAGTAATAGAGAAATTTAACCATATAATCCAAGTGTTATATCAATGTATCATTATCATCCAGAGTAAATTAGCAAAGAACAAATGAACAATCATACACATACACAGTACACCAGTGTTTTACGTGGAAACCCAAAGCGGGAGAAAACCACTGAATGTTTTTTCTTATATGTCTTTAAGAATTACATTCATTGGAAGCACCAACTTCCTTTGTTTTCCAGCTGCAACTGGAAGGAGGCTCCAACCCCCTAGTTTCTCAGGCTACAACCTAAGGGAAGCTCCAACTCCCCAATATCTGGCTACAACCCCCTATGTTCTCTGGCTACAACTGGAAGGTAGCTACAACCACCTGCCATTGCCCCGTCCAACCTCCCTGACGTATAAGTAGAATGATGGAACCACTGTCACACTATCATTGTGATATATACTATTATAAACCTGTACCAAATAACCTGTACCAATAACCTGAACCATGCATCAACCATGCATCAATCTGTACCTCAACCTGTAATCAACCTGTACCATAAATAAGTGCATCAACCATGCACCAACCTGTACCAAACAACCTGTAATCAGCCTGTGCCATAAACAAGTGCATCAACCATGCACCAACCTGTACCTCAACCTGTACCATGAACAAGTGCATCAACCATGCACCAAACCTGTACAAATAACCTTTCACAACAACCTGTCTCATCAATATTATCAACCAAATCAGATCTACTCACCAAGACAACTCTCAAAGATGTGCATCAACCAAGCATAACACAACAACTCATAATCATCACCAAGATCAATATGTTCTTCTAATAATACAAGTATGCTACATCATCCATAAACCATGTGTCAACAATACTACTAACAAGTGCCTCCAACCATGTACCAAGTATGTACCAATCATGTATCAATTACTCATCAACTATGACTCATCAAGATGTACCAACATCATAAACTATACACCTCATGTATGTGCCAACTCATCAACTACTTGTCTCAACCATGTACCCAACATGTACCTTAACCAAAATCCCTCATCAATTTCATCATCCAAATATGATTTGTAACTCTGTAATAAACGTGTTTTATATTATCACATACCTACAAACCTTCCTTAACTTTAACAACAAGAGACTATCATTTTCATCAAACTTTTCTTTAGTCTCACATGACTAGTTTTGGATTAGTCAACAACCCTAACTTGAAATAATCATAACTATGTACCTATAATGAATAAATATTTGATACTCATACACAATGTTCTTCAGTGTGTTTTATGAAATTCCTTCAGGTGTAACTACTTGGAACCTCTCAGAAAAGTAGTTATAGCAAAAATGGCATACCTTGTTGAATTTTGTCTTATTCTAGAGAGTGACCTTGTAGAGTGTGCCCCGCATAGAATATTTTTTGACTCGATCGTAAAATGTTACACAGCATATTACATATGGTAATATAACCAACACATTTGGTCTTACTTAATTTGGATCTGTTATGAAGCAGTGATGACATTTTTACCCGAAACACATGTTTTAGACTAGTTTCGGGACTAGCCACAAACCCTATTTTCCACGGTGTGTAACTCTAAAAATACAACGACCCACAATTTTTTACCACATATACTTGGATATGTTTCCTCAATGGCCTAACAATTTCAAGGTCTGGATCATTCTAGAAAAAAAGTTATTTCGAAAATGGTGAGATGACCTGTAAATAACATACCTTAGAAAGCATCATCAAAAGAATTTATCCTCCCTTGAATTCTGACCTTCTTTTCTTCACCTTCCCTCTAAAATTTGGTTTAGATATCTTTTGGTTACCTCAGTCACCTATATATATTCAATATTCTCAAGTGTGATGTAAAATGAGAGAGTCTTGCCTCTTATTTATACTCTCCATCTTCTAGGTCACTTAACCCATTTCTAGGTCACTTAATCTATTTATAGGTCACTTAACCCATTTATAGGTCACTTCACCTATTTTCCTCATTTTTAGGGTTAACCACTTTCCATAATTAGAAAGTTTTGCATTACTTTATCATTTAAATATTCCTCCTTGACTTTGTCACCTCACTTTATCATTTAAATAATCTTCTTTGATTTTGTCACTTCACTTTATTATTTAAATAATCATTCTTGACTTTGTCACTTTACTTTATCATTTAAATAATAATTTGTTCTTTGCAAGCTCTTTGACTTATTTGACCTTTTGGGGCTTCAAGCCAACATATGAGGGTCCTCCGACTTCGTAAGTCCAGAACTCTCAAACCGTGAGGAGTTATGTGACGTTACACATACCACCAAAAATGGAATGACATGTACTATCAATATAGAATAGTCTTGACTTCAAATATATCAAAACTCATACCATTATCCATCAAAAACACTTGGGTCCATTACCCAAACCTGGGTTCTCCAACTTCTCATGGCCATAACTCTCTAACTGTGAGGAGTTATGTGACGTTCCACATACCACCAGAAATGGAATGACATGTACTATCCATCTAGAATAGTCTTACCTTCAAATATATTAAAACTCATACCATTATACATTAAACAACCTTGGGTCCATTACCCAAACCTTTGTGCTACCGGACTTTCTCCAAGGGTTGGCATCAATCACTAAGAGTTGACATCAATCTACAATATCACTCTCCAATAGTTGACATCAATGACAACCAACAATCCATACCAACTATCCATCAACCTAATCCAACTGTCTGACACTATTTATCTCAGTTACCGTTTCTAGATCAGGTGTGGGGGATGGCTTTGCTAAGCCTTCATCACCTTGAAACTTTTCCCAAGCCTCTTCCATGGCTTGTAATTGAAGTTGAAATCTCTTATTCTCTTCTTCTGCATCTCACAACATCTTCTTCAACTCGACATTCTCTGCTTGAATGCTCTAGTTGATTTCTTGTAGCTCGTTGAGACATGCATTCTTTGATGCCTTACTCGTGGTTGTCTTCTACATATGTCTTCAAATATGCACTTCCAAACTATAAATGGATCAAAATAGGAGAATCTAACATAAATATGTTAATCAACCCTTCAAATAGCCCCTCTGAATGGCTTGAATTACACTCAAAGAAATTGTCCTGTATACCCCCTTATTCAACTTCAAGGTGGTTCGAGGAAACAACTTATTACAATAACATAAAGCAATGTTTTATTTCAAATAGCATAAGCTATGTTAAAGTATTAAATGAATACTTCCAAATGCTTTATGTATATCACTAAAATTAAAATAAGAGGTGATATCTTCAAAAAGTTGTGTAGATTTTGTCTTTATATGCACCATAATTGTCTCTAGCTACAATTCTTGAATCTTTTCATAACTTTTGTTACAAGTGAGGAAATTAAATATCATCAAAGACCCATTTGAGCTCTTGAAGATATCTTTCTTTTGATAAAAAAATACTTTCTTTCTTTTAGCATGTGGAGGGAGAAAATGCTTCCTGAAACACAAGGAGTGACCGAGCATATTACCAACAGAAGTATATGACTTCAAACAATGATATTTCATAAACTGGAAAACAAAATCGAATTCTGTAAAATACCCATTTGAGATAACATAAAATCCTTTGAAATAAGATACCATGGGCCCTATGAGATTCTCTCTAGTGGTAGTGGCATCTATCTGAATTTTGGAGTGGTCGTTAGGCGAATTGTTTCAATGTAGTTTTCTATTTCAATGTTGATTTTGGTAGTCTATTTTTAGACGGAGTTTATCCGTCTCTGGAATAGATTTCCAACACCCTATAATTTTCTCAAATCCATTGTGTGGGTTGCCTGCAATCTGCATTTTAGTGACTACATATCCCGTGACTATAAAAAATATGGATCTTACAGGATGGATATCTTCTAAATAGAGATGAATATTGAGAAAAAAATACCCTTTTGTGCGTCTTGGAATCTAGTTTCTAACACAACTGAATTGTTAAAAACAGATAAATACTGAGAGAGAAATCTTAATTTTACCAGCAGGTACTCCAAAATCAATGAATTCCCTCTTCAGTGATGTTTTCAACACCTGCAATCCCTGTCAATCATGCTCTAATACAAATTGATCTGTAACCAATGTGACACTGATACCAAACTTGATTTGGTTCTAGGCCACTTAATTAAGGTCATATTTACAAATTCAGATCTATTGAACTTGATTGCATCAAAGGTGAAAAGATGTATTTATGAAGGCTTGAATCCAAATTGAATATAACTTGGTGAATGTGTTGTTAGTCTCATTATCCATTACTTAATGCATTTAACAATCATAATTGTGGAAATAAAAACATGAGACAAAATATCAACACATGAGGCAAAAGATTATCGATTTGTTAACGTAGTTCACTAGGACCTTCTGGCTACGTCTATGGATCCGCCTGGAATATGAATCGTTGTATTATCCTTCCTTTGAAAAGGATAAAATCTTCTCACAAAATGTGGCACATGCTCCAAGGCTCTCACATAAGTGACATTTCTTCAGACACCAGAAGCACTACATTCTCCCCGATGGAAGGGGCTCAAATCTCCCAATGAATGGGTTTACAAACCACAAGTGTGATTATTTTATTCTCTCCTCCAAGAGCTCTCCAAAAGATCCTCTCCATATGTCCTCCAAAATCTCTCCCAATAAATAGGTTTAAATAATTTCTTTAGTCTCCACATTCATGGAGACAATATCCACAAAGTTAGGATCTAATAAGCACTCAAGGACAAAAGTGATAAAACTAATAACCACTCAAGGAAAAAACTCAAAAAGCTTATCAACCAAACTTAACTTCCCTTAAGACTAGAAAACCACTTGTAAAAAAGTGAGGAAGAGTCCAAACCAACTCATGAGACCCCTAACTTCCTCCTTAAGACTAGGAAACTAATTTCCCCTTAAAATTAGGAAACTAATTTGTGAGTTGGATTCTCAAAAATAATTTCTCTTTTTACAATTAAATGTACGTGAGATTCTCAACTCACTTCAAGCATTAATCATTTTTCCAATGTGCATGACTAATACACAAGTTTCTCATACTCATTTTAAGTATTAATCATTTTTACAATTTAATTAATTCATTCATGAGCATTAATTATTATTTGCCACCTATTATCAAACTTTTTAATGATTTACCCCATGGTGTGCAAAGTAGGAATTGTCCATGTGGATATCCTCCAAGATCAATGAACTACCACACTATTGTGGTAGAGTGACTCAATGAACTGAAAGGATAGAGTGACTTGACCGACACCTACATCGACACAAATAAAGAATATAAAAGATATAAACCAACACCAACACAAATCAATAAGAAATAGTGTTCTTTCCTCATTGGTCAGGTTAGTCAAAGTCATGTAACAGCTAGAGTAATCGGATTTAAAGTGCCTAGTACTCAAACTATGTAACCTAAAGAGATTTCTCCTTGCGTAGATTTCTTTATTTGACTGAAAAGACGGAGGATCATTGTGATTCCCCACATTAGTGAGTTAATATAGTGAGTTATGTATGTGATTATCAGGATTCATTTATTTGACTGAAAGGAAAGAGGATTGAGTTTGTGGGGAGGAAAATAAAGATTTCTTGGGGTTTTACTGAAAAATTGGGGGTTTTGCTAAAGGAAATAAGTGTTAGTGGGGTGTTACTAAAAGGATTGAGTTTGCGGGGGAGGAAAAGAAGGATTAGTGGAGGTATTATTGACAGGAGTAAGTTCTTGAGGTGGGTAGGAAAGGAGTTTTTTAATGGGGTATTACTAAGAGGACCTCGTTAATCCTTAATATCTAGATTAATAGGAGTGAAAGGAATGGTGACTGAAACTATAAATCGGGATATTGACTTTGGATTGGGAAGGGAAAGACATCTCGCCAAACCAACCCTTGATTGCTTGGATAGATTTATTTAATAGAAAGCGGTCGTCTACATATTTGTGTTTGCTAAGTCATGGTAACACATGAAACAACCAATCACCTTCGTAATGAGATCAAGCACCTTTGGACCACTATAACTAGTGGGATTTATAAATTGGGTTGGTAAAGGAAGGTGAATCATTGTCATTCCCAAAAGTAGTGAGTGAATAGAAGAATTAAGTTTGTTGTTACTAAATAGAAGGATTGAGTGTGTTTTTACTGAAAGAATGTGTGATTGATACTAGGCAGGTGACTAAGAAAGGACGGGTGACTGATACTAGAAGGATGAGGATATAATTCTAATATGAGATGGGATAGATTGATTTTGACTGGTCAAGGAAGGTGTATCCCTACACTAACCCACCCCACAGTATCACGAATGGAATTTATGGGTTATTCAAGGAGTGATGTGTTTGTTTGTTCTTTCCTTCCCCACGCTGGTGAGTGGATTGATTCTTAGGGAATTATTTTGGGATGGGATAGAATGAATTGACTAGCTTTATTGGGTGTGTTAAAATATTAGACGATAGATTGAATTGACTGGCACTTACACTTCTAAATGTTCACTTTTCTCACGTGTTCAACTGCTAAAAATTCGCTTTTCTTACGTTCTATCCTTTTTTTTTTCTTATAATATGTTAAATGCCATGCTATTGATAATGAAGTGATAAAAAAGAGCCTCAAATGTAACGTGGAGCATCGTATTATATATCATCACTTCCCCCCATACCGACAACTCAAGTCAACTGAAATATTATCGTTGAAAAGGGGGGCCAACAAGAAGAAGCATAATAGAAAGGATGGTGGCTATCATGCCCCCGACAGGGTAGATTGAGAGATCGACCTTGCCTGCCTTCATGTTGGAAGGAAATTTAATCCCCCATGTGCTATTTCAAGGCTTGTCGAAGTAATTTTCCTTCCCCTTAAAGATGAGACAAGATAGTGACTCAAATGTCTACTCTCGGGCTATCTGGACTTACTTACCTTACCTCTCTTTGGGTTGGAAGGATAGGTACACCCTCACACCCCTAAAGGCTTGTTGGTGTTCTTTTTCATATAAGGAAGAAAGGACAGAGAAAGATTAGTAACTCCAGCTGCCCTTAAATACTATATGGAGTTATTGATCTTGCCTCTTTTATATTAGCCTCTTTTCTTAAGGCTAGAAGGATAGGAACTATCTATCCCTCGTTAGGCGTGTTAGATGTCTGTGTTTGTATGTGTGTAGTAACTTCCCCTCATTCTCAAGATGGTACTGAGGATAAATCGATCAGTTCCAGTTTTTACAACCTAACTCGATGGGAACATTGAGTGGGGCCCAATAATATCCACAAATGCAACAATCACCTTGTGATCTCTTATGTAATGTCCCTTTCCAAATTATTCGTCTAGACGAATTGACGAAATGGCCTAAGTAATTCTCATGGGCCATAGTGAGGGAATTAAAAGGGGAATTAATTATTTTACTAAGGTCACCGGAGCGGATAAAGGTGACATTGAGTAAAGTGGAAAAGGCACCTAAGTGACTATTGAGAATATGAAAATTTACTTAAATTGATTAAAAGATAAAAAGGTCGTAAAAGAGTCAACTAAGGAATAAAATGGGAAAAGGAGGGTGCCCTCTCTAATTCATGCATTGGTATTTTCTAATTTCTCATTGAGAGAGCTCATTGTGATTTTGGAACTCTCGGGACAGAAACCCTAGGAGCAATTTTCAGGGATTGGCTTTTGTGGTGAGACCATCCACCCTAGCTAGTCAGTTTTTGGAAAAGATCACTCGGATTTCTTCATTGGCAGTGTAGTTGAAGACTTTCTCATCGGTAGCGAAGTTTTAATTTGTGGGATTGAGTTTCCTTGAAGCGGTGGATTTTGTGTCGAATCTTTGTTGAATGGACTGACTTTCTTAATCTTGAACCACATTATTCCCTTGTGGGTCATTTTTTGTAGTAGGGGTCGGATTTATACAAGATGGGTGCATTTACTCTTGAGGAAGAGGTTGAAATACTTTTGGTTGGGTGAACCATTCATTTGAGAGGTTGAGCTGCTCATCTCTAGCCCAATTCTATATCCTTATGGGATGATATCTTGGTGTGGAGGGTGAAATCTATAGGACGCTGAGTGCTAGGGGGATCGCCCATCATCTTTGAATCTTATTCCTGCTGGATAGGATCGACTGGACTATGGGAAGGGCGCATTACTATTTTGGAATGGTTTGCTAGAAGTGGAGGTTGTATATATTACTTTTGGGCTATCATATTTCCATTTATTCCTTGTTGTTGTATCTTCTTATCTATAGGCTCATCCTAATCTTTCACTATTGCATATTCATATATACATACAACATATATTAAAGGATAGAACTACCATTTTGGGGGTCGTTGCAACACAGTAGCATCTATAGGAATTGTGTATTGGTCACCACGTTCAAACATCATATCAAGTTTTCAATTACTTTACTTACTGTTTTTCTTGTTGGAATTATTCCCAATGCAACTTCTGATATAATGGATTAATGCGATAAATATTTGGGGCTTTATATTGGTGTCTTTATTGTTGTACACAAAAAAGTTAGAATTATTATTATATGTATTGTAAGTAGTATGTTGAAAGTAAGTAGTTTGGAAATTTGTTTCCCCATTGCACCAAGAAAACACACAAAAAAATTGGTCGGAACATTATAGTGGTATCATACTAGTGTATCCTCCCAGCCTGAGGGGGTTTTTTGTTCATGAGGTGAGGGAACGGTAGGTATATCACCTACAGAAATAGAAGACAATGAGGGGTAGAAGACATATTTAACGAAGAAGGAGAAATAAGGGAGAACCAACTAGAGGTGGAAGAAGAAGAAGTCATGGGGGGTAATAATGAGGACAGAGCTATAAAAATCCTAGAAGGATTATCAATTAGGAAACAAAAATTAGCACAGCTATTGACACAATTAATTGCCAATAACTAGAAGAATCAAAACCATGGGAGTAACAATGATGTAGGGGGTTCCAATGTGAACAATAGGAACAATGGTTATGGTAACCATTGATTCCACCTGGAGTTGCATGAGTGACCATGAATGGACATCTTCTACATAAACTTACCATGCGCACACTATATCCAGTGATCGCACAGCAACAACCAGAGTTCGTTATACAAAGGTGACAATGTATCCAATAGTACGCATGATTACTCGGGCACCCCTTGGAAGGAAACGTCGATTTATCACAACCAGATGGTCGAAGCGTACTCATGACCAAATGATTGAAATGAATATGTCAGTTATGTTATGATTGGGCGCAATCAGGTTTTTATTTTTAGTAAATTTTTTTGAAAAGGTTGTCGAGGGGAAAAGTAACTGAATCCGGGATTCTAGAGGAAAGTAGTTCAAGCATAGCATCCCAAGACGGCGTTATTTTTCTATATATTGGATCTTTTGGATGTAAGCCAGGTTGTAAAAGTAGTATAGACAGGGCACTCTTGATTGTAACTTTCTGAATTTGATGGAAATATAATGCAGAGGTCCTGAAGATTTTGATGAGAAGATTATGGTGGTGGTGGTTTGATGTATTGTGATCCTATCTTCGTATGTACTTCATGTTTCCTACAAATTCATGTATGTTTCATTTGTTTAAATTGGAAATATTTAAAGGGTTTAAAATTCATCTCACGGTGCTTTAGACTCAACTATTTAAACTCTGTGTTTTCTTCTAAGTTAGGTCGGAAGTAATCTCTAATGGTGCTCTAATTTTCTTTGTGTTTCTCCTTTCTTTCTCCATACACAACGATATTGAAACTGAAAGACCAATACCTATTTATCCTTTATCCTCTCAAAGCTTCCCTTACCAATCATTGATTTCTCTTGTTTTCAGGGGGTTGATTCCATAGCCCAAAAGTACTATACTTCCTTATTAGCGAACCTAGAAAAAACTTTCTCAAGCATATAAATCTAGTCGTCAATACAAAATTATTATCTATCAAAGACTAAGTCTTAGAGAGAGCCCTCTCTAGATTGGGAAGGCTAGTTTCCAATCTTAAAGTTGGTTTGTAGGTTACCTGGGCAGATTATTCTCTTCATTCCAACAATTTACCAAGTGTTAACATCTTGGCACCGTTGTCGGGGACGGAATTGAAAACTTTCCCTGGGAAAAAATGACTAAAGTTATAGATTTGATTCCTGAGGGTTACAGTGAATAAGATATCTATATTGGATGAAACTTATCTTACCCTGGTGACTTCATTGAATAAGATCAGTAGCATAAAGTAGTTCAAATTAGAAATCCTGGCTCCTAAGAAAGTTTACACTAGAGAGAACCCTGATCCAGAGCTTGCAGCATCTGTGTTTGATCTTGAAAAAATTCTACACAAAATAAAGGAAAGGATAACGTACCCAGTGTGTTACTTGGACAGGAACGTATCTTTACCTAAAGACAAGGTAAAAAGAATTGACGACCTTGACTTCGATTTATTATTTGAACAAACCTTGTTCAGGTCCAGATCAAAATCTTATCTGATTGAAATCATCTTCGATGAGAAAAAGTTCGAATCATTGATACCAACCAAACCCCCTCAAGCCGCTGTAATTCTCATTCAAACTATTCAGCCAGTTCAAATTCCTCCTAGAGTCATGGCCGCCAGATTCGCCCCTCTCGCCTTGCCTGCCTAATTACTGTTGATATTATGGTAGCTGCGAGAGGTATTTACCTCCACATGTAACCCTGACGAGAATAGAATATTTCGGGAAGTAAGAAGAAACCCTAAAGCATTAAACCTGACCCTAGAAGACAAGTCAACTCAAGGAAATAATTAATATTAAGTATTTAGCATCTAGAATGAGAAGTCGACCCGGATAGCTCAGGAAAACAGTATAAATACAAGGAGCCAGACCTCATTTTGTACCAGACAGCTCGAAATATCAGCTGGGAAGAGGTGTGCACTGTAGAAACTGGGCAAGTGCGCAAGTCTAGGGAGCAGTTGCACCTGATAGCTRTTGCAATTTGTATTCCTGGTTTAGGCTCAGACTTTCTATTGGTTATGGTTGGATTTTCTGATTAGTCTTGGTTATCTTTATGCATTAGGTGCTCGTAGGTGGCTTCGGCCTATGGTTGGGTGACAGTATTGTTATATTTTTTATGGTTAAACGAKCACATCCATTACTTTCTAACAGTTTATCGACCCACGCTATCTTTAGATAGTCTAACCACTGGAAGATAGATTGGGAGGATTTGCTCTATTATAGTTGCAGTTGCAGCCAGTTTTTGTTGTAGAAACAAAACCCTAACCCTCTTGTCGAGGCACCTTAAGTAAAGAGATTGATCTAATTTCTGGATAGTCTAGTGCGCCCTATCCTAGCACACCTCCTGGTATTCTCAACAATTCAAGACATCAAGTTTGAGTTTTTTTTCAAAGTCAAAGGTTGACCAAGTCAAAGCAGTTATGACTTACTCTATGAACTCAGAAAACAAGTTAGAAGGGGCTTCTAACTTCAGAGAGTGGAAGACAAGGATTGACCTCATCCTTGCCAAGAATAAATTGTTGGACATCGTGAAAGTAAATATCATGGAACCATAGTTAGAAGAAGGAAAAGAGAAGGAACCTCAGAATGTTGTAGTTATGGAGAAGTTAAAAGACAGTGACATCAATGCCATGAGTATCATAGTGGACTCTATAAAAGACCACCTAATACCCTACACCTCCCATCTTGACTCATCTAAGAAGATGTATGATTCCTTAACAAACCTCTTCTCAGTCAGAAACATTGGACAGGTAATAAGTCTAAAGAATGAGTTATGTGACATGAAAATGAATGATGATGTTAGCATAACATCATACTTTGTGAGAATCTCTCAGTTAAGAGATCAACTACAAGCTATTGAACAGATCATTTCAGAGAAGGAACTAGTAAATATAGTACTCAATGGTCTTCCCAAGACATGGGATGCATTTGTCGCAAGCATGAACACAAGGAAGGAGTATCCTACATTTGAAGAAATTTGGACTTGTTGTGCACAAGAAGAATCAAGGATTAGTGAAAAAGATAAACCCCAAAAGAAATACGATGATCAAGCCTTCACAACAAGGTTCAATAATTTCAGGAATAAAAAGAAGTTTGGCGCCAGGAAGAAACCAAATCAAAATAAAGATATGACAAAAATACAATGCTTCAATTGTCGAAAATATGGTCACTACAAGAATCATTGTCTCGAGTTAAAGAAAATGAAGGAAACACATGAAGCATCAGTTGTCAAAGAAAGGGAACCCTCAAAGAAGGCCAAGCAGGACAAAAGAGACTTTTTCTTCTAAGACAAGGTAACAATATTCTTCATAATTCTTGTGCATTCCATGTTTACATTGTTTTTGTACATATCTTGCATATCTATTTCTTATAAGATAAGATGTTCAAAGAGAAATAATACCTATGGAATAATAACAAGATAAGGATTGTTATCATGATGACTACAAGTCAAGCAATACACATGAAAAGATGAAGTACATCGACAACCCTTGGTAACAATTCATGTGGAAGCTAGTAACATAAGTAACAGCTTCAAGATAAGCTGAAATCATAATCAAACTTGAAGAAACCTGGAAGAAGTAAAAACAGAAAGAAGTCAGCATTCAAGAGGAAATTAGAAAAAGACTTGTGACACTTTGCAGAAGAAAATAAAGATGCAGACCGAAGTGTGGACTCTCTTAGATGGAGGGAGCCGATTATATAATTCCAAAAGAAGAACAGGCATTCATGCATGAAGCAAGGATTAGGAGGGAGCTAATCCTAAACAATATGATCCATTGAGGATTATAAAGTATTTATCCATGTTCTCATCAATGGTAGCAACCATGAAAAGCAACATGTGTTCAGTTCGACTTTAGAAGAAGTCTTCTTCGAAAAGAAGCCTTAAAGTATCCCTAGTTGTCCATCCACATCCATGATCCTACGATCAAAGGAAGAAGTTGGAATATTCAGGGCATGGAATCTATAGAAAAATCCATGGACCCAAGAGCCAAAGAGAAACAGAGGAAGAACATGAAGATTCCAAGAGAGAAAGAAAATCCAGAACAACCAGTCATTATATCGAGAATCACAAGACTACCAGCTTGGTTTGAACTCACTAGAAACAATCAAGAAGAAGAAATGGAAGTTTTGATGAAGAATAATGTACGGAAGACTTATGAATGGAAGCATTGTGAGATCCAGAACTAAAGTTTCTCCTAGATGGAGGGAGAAGACTATGATGATAGCTTGTTCCCGTAACCAGACATACCTATACCTGAGCCATTATATCCACTGCATTATCCATGGGTTGGAGTTTACATCAGATGAATGTAAGGATTGTTCTCCTCAACAGAGTAATTGAACAAACAAGTGTATGAAGAGCAACCTTAAGGTTTTGAGGTATACCATAAAGAGACCCTTGTATGCAGATGGAAAAAGATCTTGTATGGATTCAAACAACTTGGTGCAAAGCCTCTCGTGCACAATAGAAGTGTGGTGAAAACATTCTATAGCGGAGATATTGTATCAAAATGGTTAATCAGAAGTTCAGGATGATGGATTTCTAATCCATGACAAACTCTCATGATAACAGAAGAAGTGCCACTTGGATATGTTCCAGTTTGAGTCTTGCCACGATGTCATGAGCTAGCAGGAAACAAAAGAGTTGAATCCAACCATGATGATCAGAGCTATATGAAGCCTTCAGAGAAAACCAGTGTTCCAGAAAGACCGAAGTACATTGAGATCAAGCATTACATTCTCCATGATGAGGTCCATAAAAGAGAATTGGTTCTCCAATATATCTCCACAAATGAGCAGATAGTAGATATTTTGGTAAATCCTATGTCCAAGATGGAAAAATTTTGCATACTCAAGAAACAATCTAGAGCTCGTGGAGAAGACTTCCTTATTGAAAAGAGAAAAGATGACTCCCAAGTTGGGAGGGAGCATTGATGTGTTATTGATTTATGGAAAGTCATTTTTCAGTTCAAAAAATGGTCCAAGATGAGAAGTTCCTTTTCAGTTCAAAAAGTGGTTTGAGATTTATGACAGACATGCATTTTCCAGTTCGGAAAATGGTCCAGATCGAACAGTCATTTTCGTAATGAAAACGGTTCGATAGATTGTTGATGTACCATAGACAGTGATTCCCCTTGTGGCCAGTGTGGGGGAATGGTCTAGGATAGTCTTTCTTCTTGGCGGTCACTCTTAGTAGTGGTCAAGTAGAATGGTCTACCTCGTCGAGCAGTCATTCTTTCGAAGTTCACAGTTGTGAGCAGTTTTGAATAATGGTTTGTTTTGGAGGTTGGTGCAGGACAGTCATTTCCTTAGGAAATGGTTCAAACAGTCATTCCCTAGGGAAGACTCATTCTCTCCAGGTTACACTTTGTTTAGTGTCGGAGGAATGGCCTAGTTAGGTGAATGGTCCAGGTTCAGCAATCAGGGACATGCATTCCCTAGGGCAGACTCGTTCTCTTCAGGTTGTACTTTGTTTAGTGTCAGAGGAATGGCCCAAATAGGTGAATGGTCTAGCCTTAGAAATCAGGACAATTATTCTTCTATGCTTGAGAAGAATAGTCTAGATAGCTCATGGATGATGTTTTACTTTCTGAGGCCAGATGCTCTTCCATATCTCACAGTTGTGAATGGAAGAATGGCCCAGATGACTCAGTTTATATCATGATATTTTTTTTCTGTGCAGGTTGATATCAGATGTTATGATTGCTATAGAGACTGTATGTCTCTGGACAGTAGATGTATGTTATTGTGATGGATGTGTTCCACTGGTTGTGACTATGTGTCACTGATTAAGTAGTTGTGTGATACTTGGTGTGGTATTGTACCACTAGATTTTAGTTGTGTACTACTATGGATAGACACAGTTGTGTTCTATTGAATGACATTGTTCTAATTGGCATGACGAATATCAGTAGTGCTGAAAATGATTATCAGCTAGATAGATGGTCAATGTATTGATGGACAGACATTTTTCAGATGGAAAATAGTCCAGGACATTTATTCTTCTAGGACATATGTCTGGATTAGAAGAATAGTCCTTGTAGCCCATGGTGTGGCTTCCGGCATATGTTGGAATAATTATTCTTCTAGGACATATGCCTGGATTAGAAGAATGGTTTTTATATCACTCTTTGGAGTGAGTGACTTTTCTGAATCTGATGGAAATATAATGCAGAGGTCTTGAAGCTTTTGATGAAAAGATTATAGTGGTGGTGGTTTGATGTATTGTGATCCTTTCTTCGTATGTACTTCTTGTTTCCTGCAAATTCATGTATGTTTCATTTGTTTAAATTGGAAATATTTAAAGGGTTTAAAATTCATCTTGCGGTGCTTTAGACTCAACCATTTAAAATATGTGTTTTCTTCTAAGTTAGGTCGAAATTCATCTCTAATGGTGCTTTAATTTTCTTTGTGTTTCTCCTTTCTTTCTCCATACACAACGATATTGAAACTGAAAGACCAATACCTATGTAGCCTTTATCCTCTCAAAGCTTCCCTTACCAATAATTGATTTCTTTTGTTTTAAGGGGGTTGACTCAATATCCCAAAAGTAATATACTTCCTTGTTAACGAAACTAGAAAAAACTTTCTCAAGCATCTAAATATAGTTGTCAATACAAAATTATTATCTATCAGAGACTAAGTCTTAGAGAGAGCCCTCTCTAGATTGGGAAGGCTAGTTTCTAGTCTTAAAGTTGGTTTGTAGGTTACCTTGGCAGATTATTCTCTTCAGCGCAACAATTTACCAAGTGCTAACATCTTGGCACCGTTGTCAAGGATGGAATTGAAAACTTCCCCTGGGAAAAAATGACTAAAGTTGTATATTTGATTTCTGAGGGTAATAGTGAATCAGATATCTATATTGGTTGAAACTTATCTTATCCTGGCGACTTCATTGAATAAAATGTTCAAAGAGAAATAATACCTATGGAATAATAACAAGATAAGGATTGCTATCACGATGACTACAAGTCAAGCAATACACATGAAAAGTTGAAGTACATCGACAACCCTTGGTAACAATTCATGTGGAAGCTATCATAAGTGGCAGCTTCAAGATAAGCTGAAATCATAATCAAACTTGAAGAAACCTGGTGATCAAAATCTGGACTAGGGGGCAAAAATTTGCTCAATTTTCAAAGTGCTCGGAATGTGACGAAAATGGTGCCATTGCGTCCGTCTCATCTTCTTGATTTCGGCGGTATATTTACTTTCTCAAACGGAGTCCGTATGGAGAAGATATCGCGATCTGTTCGCCAAGCCAAACAGGCAAAAATTTTGATGTTGACTGTACCTGTCCGTACAGTCTGTACAGGACACGTGTTAAGTCTTTATAGTCCGTACAGGACACGTGGCAGGTCTGTATAAGACACGTGGCAGGTCCGTACAGGACACGTGGCGGCTCCAGATGATGACACGTGTCAGGCAGATTTGGACTTTTTGGTGTACGGTTTGACCAATCCTGAAGTGACACATTTCACCACTGGAAGGGTGACACGTGGCACAGGGTGACGTCAACATCTTGTGTGTCGGATGACATCAGCAGCATGTGTGGCGCTGACATGGCAGAGATGACATGGTAGGTGGATGACGTGGCACGTTTTTATTGGTCGATTGTTGGCGAGTGGCGTGTTGACACGTGTCCGGTTTATGGAAAATAATAAGGAGACATGTGGCCCAATCCCTGGGTGCCACGTGTCCCCCCTATTTTATGGTTATATGTAAAAGTTCTACGGGAGTCCGCGGGGTTCGACCCCCGGACCTCCCCTATTTCTAAAGACTTGACCAAACCTCCGCTAACCATTATGTCGCCGCATGAGCCTTGTTAGGTTTATGGCAATTTATATATTTAACATTGTTTTATGTTGAATACGGAGGGGGGTCGGGTCGGGGCTTAGCCCTGACCCATAGTTTATTTAACACATAAAACCATTGTAATATGGCGCGGATTTAAAATGCCCGGACCCAAAGTTTATACCATATATGTATTGTAACGGTTATGTCAATGTATAAATGCGCGGTTGTATATTGCGCGCGCGTTTTGTAACTTAGCCCATGGTTATCATATGACCCTGAGTGGGAGCACAGGGTATACCGTTGCACGGTTTAAACGGTTAAACCATTTTTACGCCCAGCCTTTGGTCACATGGCCATATGCCCAAGTGCCGAGGCGGTTAGGGGCTGGAGGCGCCTTAACCGTCCTATGGTTTGCACCGTTGGCGTGGTTGCACCCGGTGGTAGGTTTTAACACGTTTTGGGAGCGTGTTCCTGGTTCATGCACACAAAGGTGTGTTTTGGCGAACCAATTCCAGCAAAGTGGAAGGAGGAAAATGGAGGAGGCCTAACTTCTTCATCTTTTGGCCGATTGAGGTGCTGTAAAAGCCTAGCTAGGGGTTTTTGGACGTGATGGATCCATTGGTGCTATTTTCAAGGCCATTTGAAGACTTCTTCTGCAAGTTTTTCACCATTGAAGTTTCAGCAAGCTCCAGGAAGCTTGAAGCCCTCTTTGATGGAGGACATGGTTTGGTGAGCCTGTGTTTGTTTTCTGTGATTGAATAATCATTTTTGGCTAATTGATATGCTCTGAACACATTGGGATAGGTTTCAAAGTCTTTTGAGGATTTTTACAGGTGTTTTTGCCAAAGAGAAGCTCAGGGAAGCTTATGGCCACATGTAGAAGAGGTCATGCCCGGATGAGCCATGATCCGTTTTCAGAGTTCTATTAGTCGTTTTTGGGGTTTTTATGTGTTCTGATCTCAATGGTACAGTCTTTTTTTCCATTGGAGTTGAGCAGCAGCTTGTAAAAGAACTTTTGACTAATTAATCCCAGAGAGCCAAGTCCATTATGGAGGCTCAAGGAGATGTAGCCCGGAGGGGGGTGAACTCCTTTATCATGTTGTGATTGTTCTGAGTTTGATGGTTTATTTGCTGCAAGTTGTGTTGTTGTGTATTTGTTTAAAGTACATATTTAACCATCTAAAGGAACAATTCCTCACACATAAGCATTTACAAGAAGATACATGAACTTAACACATAAGTTTATTTTGCATATTTTAACACATGAAGCAAGGTCCTGTAAAGTTTATTTTTATGAAGTAGAGGGTGCTTGCATAGCATTACAAGTTAGCCTTCTATTTTCAGATCACCTGGAAGAAGTAAAAATAGAAAGAAGTCAGCATTCAAGAGGAAATTAGAAAAAGACTTGTGACACTTTGCAGAAGGCAATAAAGAAGCATACGGAAGTGTGGAATCTCTTAGATGGAGGGAATCGATTATATAATTCCAAAAGAAGAAAATGCATTCATGCATGAAGCAAGGATTAGGAGGGAGATAATCCTAAAAAATATGATCCATTAAGGATTATGAAGTATCTATCCATGTTCTCATCAATGGTAGAAACCATGAAAAGAAACACGTGTTCGGTTCGACTTTAGAAGAAGTCTTCTTCGAAAAGAAGCCTTAAAGTATCCCTAGTTGTCTATCCACATCCATGATCCTACGATGAAAGGAAGAAGTTGGAATATTCAGTGCATGGAATCTATAGAAAACTCCATGGACCCAAGAGCCAAAGAGAAACAGAGGAAGAACATGAAGATTCCAAGAGAGAAAGAAAATCCAGAACAACTAGTCATTATATCGAGAATTAAAATACTACCATCTTGGTTTGAACTCACTAGAAACAATCAAGCAAAAGAAATGGAATTTGTGATGAAGAACAGTGTATGGAAGACTTATGAATGGAAGCATTGTGAGATTCGGAACTAAAGGTTCTCCTAGATGGAGGGAGAAGACTATGATGATAGCTCGTTCCAGTAACTAGACATACCATTACATGAGCCATTATATCCCCTGCATTATCCATGGGTTGGAGTTTACATCAGATGAATGTAAGGACCGTTCTCCGCAACGGAGTAATTGAACAAAGAAGCATATGAAGAACAATTTCAAGGTTTTTAGGTATACCAGAAAGAGACCCTTGTATGCATATGGAAAAACATCTTGTATGGATTCAAACAACTTGGTGCAAAGCCTCTCATACACAACAGAAGCGTGGTGAAAACTTTATATAACAGAGATATTGTATCAGAATGGTTACTCAGAAGTCCAGGATGATGGATTTCTAATCCATGACAAACTCTCATGATAACAGAAGAAGTGCCACTTAGATATGTTCCAGTTTGAGTCTTTCCACGATGGCATGAGCTAGCAGGAAACAAAAGAATTGAATCCAACCATGATGATCAGAGCTATTTGATTCCTTAAGAGAAAACTAGTGTTCCAGAAAGACCAAAGTACATTGCAATCAAGCATTACATTCTCCATGATGAGGTCCAGAAAAGAGAAGTGGTTCTCCAATATATCTCCACAGATGAGCAAACAATAGATATTTTGGTAAAGCCTATGTCCAACATGGAAAAATTTTGCATACTCAAGAAAAAAGTTGGAGCTCATGGAGACGACTTCCTTATTGAAAAGAGAAAATATGACTCCCAGGTTGGGAGGGAGCACTAATGTGTTATTGATTTATGGAAAGTTATTTTTCAGTTTGAAAAATGGTCCGGGATGAGCAGTTCCTTTCCAATTTGGAAAGTGGTTTGAGATTTATGACGGACATGCATTTTCCAGTTCGAAAAATAGTCCAAATCAGACGGTCATTTTCATAATGAAAATCGTTCGATAGATTGTTGATGTACCATAGACAACAATTCCACTTGTGGCCAGTGTGGGGAAATGGTCTAGGACAGTCTTTCTTCTTTACAGTCACTCTTAGTAGTGGTCAAGTAGAATGGTTTTCCTTGTCAAGTAGTCATTCTTTCAAATTTTACAGTTGTGAGCAGTTTCGAAGAATGCTCTGTTTTGGAGGTTGGTGAAAGACAGTCATTTCCTTAGGAAATGGTCCAGACAGTCATTCCCTAGGGAAGACTCATTCTCTCCAAGTTGGACTTTTTTTAGTGTTGGAGGAATGGCCCAGTTAGGTGAATGGTTGAGGTTCAGCAATCAGGGACAGGCATTCGCTAGGGCAGACTCACTCTCTCCAGGTTTCACTTTGTTTAGTGTCGGAGAAATGGCCCAGATAGGTGAATGGTCCAGGCTCAGAAATCAGGACATTTACTCTTCTATGCTTGAGAAGAATAGTCCAAATAGCTCATGGCTGATGTTTTACTTTCTGAGGGCATATGCTCTTCTAGATCTCACAGATGTGAGTGGAGGATTTGCCCAGATGACTCAGTTTATATCATGATATTGTTTTTCTGTGTTGGTTGATATCAGATGTTATGATTGTTATAGCCACTGTATGTCTCTGGACAGTAGATGTATGCTACTATGATGGATGTGTTCCACTGGTTGTGATTATGTGTCACTGATTAAGTAGTTGTGTGCTACTTGGTGTGGTAGTATACCACTGGATTCTAGTTGTGTACTACTATGGATAGACACAGTTGTGTTCTATTGAATGACATTGTTTTGATTGGCATGAAGACTATCATTAGTGTTGAAAATGATTATCAACTAGATAGATGGTCAGTGTACTGATGGACAGACATTTTCCAAACGAAAAATGGTCTAGGACATTTATTCTTGTAGGATGTATGTCTGGATTAGAAGAACAGTCCTTGTAGCCCATGGTGTGGCTTCCAACATCCATTGGAATAATTATTCTTCTAGGACATATGCTCGGATTAGAAGAATGGTTCTTATATCACTTTTTGGAGTGCGCAAATCTGGGGTGCAGTTGCAACCGGCAGCTGCTACAATATGTATTCTTGGCTTAGGCTCGGACTTTCTATTGGTTATGGTTGGACTTTAGAATTAGTCTTGGTTATCTTTATGCATTATTCATGGTTAGCTATTGGTGTGCTTCCAGAATCATTCTCTGTCAAGGTTAAGGTGCTCGGGGGTGGCTTCAGCCTATGGTTGGGTGACAATATTGTTATATTGTCTATGGTTAAATGAGTACATCCATTACTTTCTAACAATTACATGATTTGCCTTGGAATTATAATTAGAGAATCAAATTATACGATGTTGAAGGGAATGCTTCAGCTCAAAAACACTTAGATTGGTTTAATGACTTTGTCGACCTAGAAGAGATAGATTATGAGGATGTAAAAACAAGATTTTTTGCACAAAGTCTCTTAGGTGAGGTTAGAAAATGGTTCAAATCCCTTCCAGCAGTGAGTATCCCTAATTTTGCATCTTTTGAAACACTTTTTCTTTCCAAGTGGGGTGATAAAAAGAATCCTCTTCAGTTACTAACTCAATACAATAATATAAAAATATCACCAAATGAAACAGTACAAGAGTTCTCAACCAGATTTATGAAAGTTTATAATTCAATTCCCACAGAAGTCAAACCTCCTCCCAGAGCTTCCCAACTTCGATAAGTTGATTCTTTTGACAGTGACTTTGCCTTGATGTTAAGAGAAAGAATATCCAATACATTATATGATATGATGAGCAACGCAATTGAAGTAGAAGTAAATCTTATGGCATCAGGGAAGATCAAACATAATCTTGACAGAAGTGTGAAGAAGGTCCAAGGGGAAGCACAACCCTCTATGTCTCAATCATCAAACAAAAAATTTGACTTGATGATGAAGACTATTGTTATCAGATAAATCGGTAAAAGTGGACATAAACTAATCTCCCTAGCTTCACTATGAAACTAGAACAAAACAAGACAGTACACTACTCTTTCCTTAGATTTCAATTATCAAATGGGAAATGGATCTAGGACATACCTTTTAAATATCGAAGATACGACTTCACCAATGCAATCCAAGCTCCTTCATGAGGCTTATGGATAAATATCTGCAAATAAACACAAGACAACGAAGACAAGAATAATAGAGTCTATTTTATATGAAACAATGTATGTGATTAAGGAATCATACAATATGAACAAATAACATTCATATAGGAAAGAAAAGTATATATGTATTAACGAATGTGGAAGAAAGATACAACCAGATGCCTTGATGTCGTCAGGTTCCTTCCAACATTTCCTTGCTTCCCACACACTTCTTGCTCCAATGGATTCTGAGAATGTGTATATGATAGCTATTCACAATCTATCTTGACAAAGCAAAGCTCAAAGCCAACATAAATTTCCCAATCTCAATCCAACCAACTTTCTCCATGAGAGCTCCTCTCCTTTTATAAGCTGAAGAGGATAAGGTGAGGAGGTTAGGATGATCCCACTAAATCATGAAAGTGAGTAATATCCAAACCGTTTGGAGGCCACCTCACCATAGAAGCTTCTCCTTCTAGAAGCATCGATAAAATGCTAATTTTTCCTACGTACGAAGGCCGCTACATCCTAGCTATAGTGTAGCCTACAAAAAATTCGCAACCTAGCTATAGAGAAAGGTGCAAAAATCAAGCATTTTCGCACCTTATGTATAGTGCAACCTGTGGAAATCCTCCTTAATAGGGTTTTTACAAGGGAAAATACAACTTCTTCTCTCAGGGGAAGTTCTTCTCCCTTCTTTCTTCAGGAATTCAGGCCACTGACCCCTCTGAAGGAAACAGATAGGTTTACATCATTAATGGTCATAAGGGTGATGAAAATAATGTGTAACAGAGAGCCCCCCAAAGTATGAAGTTAGAATAGAGTGATAGCTGAAATACTTTGTCGAGTGTGTGTAGGGAACAAGGAACACGTCGGTTGGAAACCTGCCAACAAACAAGGAAATATAGTACAATAATATATCATCATTAAGGTAGGAATTCCCATACTCATAATACAAATGACTCAAAGCATAAATGTCGACATTCAAAGATCCATGTCAAGTAAGACAGGTCATGGCCACCAAACATACATTATGGATCCATGCCAATGTGACTCAAATCTTAACATAGCCACCAAAAATACATTGTCGATATATGCGTTAAAGACTCAAATTTGAACATAGCCACGAAACATATAATGTGGATCTATGCAACTGTATAAATTGAATATACTCCAACACAACCTGAATCTATCAGAAAAGATCCAGGGTCTTCATCTCCACCACTCTATAGTACGAATCTAACCATGCGATTACAGGTGTTGAAGTCGAAAATGGTAGAAACCACTTGATTACCAATCATTATTGAATGCATTAACAAGTGTGAGGGAAATCACCATTAATGTCAATGAATCCCAAGGTACACTAGTACAATCTAACGAATGTGAATTAATGAGTTGAATTCGAACACTCGGCAGAATCTCCTGATCAGAGATCAATAATGAAAACCCACTGTCGAAAGCAAGGAAACCTGCCATTGAGGCATGCAAGTTCCAAGGTACCAATTAGTTTCTAAGTCTAATTCCTAGATAATGAGTTGAAGTCAACTGGAAAAGACTCGTCATAGGAGGGCCTTAATGTATCCCACATCAATGACACAAAACAAGTAACNCGGCAGAATCTCCTGATCAGAGATCAATAATGAAAACCCACTGTCGAAAGCGAGGAAACCTGCCATTGAGGCATGCAAGTTCCAAGGTACCAATTAGTTTCTAAGTCTAATTCCTAGATAATGAGTTGAAGTCAACTGGAAAAGACTCGTCATAGGAGGGCCTTAATGTATCCCACATCAATGACACAAAACAAGTAACAAGATTTGATGTAGATCAGAGTAACAAGTGATTCAGGACTAACTCAGGGATGGCCACTAACTCCTCTAAAGGAAACAGATAGGTTTACATCATTAACGGTCATAAGGGTGACGAAAATAATGTGTAACAACTATAAAGACTCATGGAGAGGATGTCCATGGAAAATAAGCTTGCCACCAGGGATCAAACTAATTTTTGGCCCAGAAATCAAAATTTTAGAAGAGCCCCAGTTCCACAGATCATGCAAAGAGACCATAGGGATCAAGGTGATCAACAAATAAAACCTCATTTCCAAAATAGCTATGCAAATGAATATTTTGATCAAATAATCGAAGACCATATGCCTTGATGTGACGATACATAAACAAATGTGTTCTTAACCAAAGGAGAACATGATCAATTTATGGATGCACATGATGAGTTTATGCAGGAAAATGATGATATGTTGTCATCGAAAACATAAGAGTTTAGGAAAGGATATCACAATGCTATTATGTAGCTGCAAAAGCAGTATAACCTCATAAGTAAAAGGCGCCTGCAAATCTTCCAAAGGTGAATCCTACAAGGGAACTTCAAACAAATACACCTTCTTCAAGTCAACTGAAGAAAGATAATTCAGTAAAGGATGTAATGGAGAAAGGAAAATCAAAATAAGAACCCCCAAAGAAAATACCTGAGGCAAGAAAGGAAACAGTCATCAAAGAGGTAGAAAAAGCTCTGTCTCCTTTTAATTTTGAAAGTGAAATGGATAAAACCAAAATTTTTGTTCTGTTTAATGAGTTGATAAAGAATGGGGAATATAGAAATCATGTCATTAAAATGCTAAAAATGGAAGAAGCCCCTCACACCTTGAACATACAATATGATCACCCAGTTATCTTGTTTGGTCTGTGCGTGGAAGAGAGTGGCGATGTTGATGATGTTCCTCCCTTCTATGTTAACCTTTAAATTCATGACATGACCTTACATAATGCCATGTTAGATTTAGGAGCATCACATAATCTCATGCCCAAGGTGGTCATGGATGAGTTGGGCCTAGACATTACAAGACCTTATAAGGATATTTTCTCTTTTGACTCAAGGAAGGTTAAATTCTTAGGTTTGATCAAAGATCTGGTCGTATCATAGTCTCAAATCCCATCAAAAAATCTGATCATGGACATGGTGGTTGTCGACATCCCTCCAAAATTTAGCATGATGTTATTTAGATCTTGGGCTGCAAAGTTGAAAGGAACTTTGCAAATGGACATGTCATATGCTACCATTCATGTTTTTGGCCAAGAAAGGAGGTTGTATAGAGAAGTGTTTCTCAGGTACATGCTAAGTAGAAAAACTCAACCAAATAATCATCCTATTTACTCTATTGATATCGAAGTTGGTTCCTCTATTTTCTATAATAACTTGAGTTTTGAAGAGGCGAAGACAACAACTGTCATGGCTATCAAAGACAAAACTGAGCATCGAACATAGGAAATTACAGATCAGCAAAACAGTGTAGAGGATGAAATGTGGAACATGAGTTTTGATGGAGCTTCTAGTAGGGAAGGAGATGGAGTTGGTGTGTGGATTAACCCTCCCATGGTGGGTACAAAACTTGTTTTTACAAGCTCGCTTTCGATTGTACCAATAATATGGCTGAATATGAGGCACTGATTTTGGGATTGAAGAATTTAAAAGAATTGGGTGTTAGAAGGATAGTTGTACATGGGGATTATGAGCTTGTCATTAACTAGGTAAAGGGTATATATCAGTCCAATAATCCTAGGTTGAGAGCATATAGGAATTTAGTGCTTGATCTTCTTGAAGATTTTTCATAATACAATTTGTCAATGATTCCTAAGGGGGGGAATCAAATTGTTGATGCTTTGGATACTTCATCTTAGGTTTTCAAAATTCCAATTTTTCCTAACAAAAAGTATGAAATTGAAGTCAAACATAGGCCAACAATACCTAATAACATCAAATATTGGCAAGTATTTGAAGATGACAAACAGGTAGAAAGATTCCTTCAAATGAGTGATGAATTTGCTAATGTAAATATCGATGATGAGTGTTGTTGTGAAGTGAATGAAGAGGCAAGTGTGTTCAACAATAATGACCTTTTTCAAAATCAGATTGCTGGAAGAGATATAGTGCAGCTGAAAAATAACATTATTCCCAAAGGCTTGGTCCCATTGGAAAAGCTTTTTGACAACAACGATGTAGCCAAAAATCCTAAAATCACTGCAAATGATGAGGACATAGAAGAGTGCAACATTGGAACTCAAGAAGATCCAATATCATCAAACTGTCAAAAACGCTCAATCCAGAAATCAAATAGAGGTATATCATCCTTATGAAAGACTTCCTCGATGTCTTTGCATGGAGTTATGAAGATTTGAAGGTCTATGATACTAAGGTAATTCAACATGTAATTCCCATCAAGGATGATCGGAAACCTTTCAAGCAAAAGTTGAGAAGAATCCACCCTCTATTGTTTCCACTGATTGAAAAGGAGCTAAGGAAACTATTTGATGCCAATATTATTGTGTCCTTAGGATTTTCCAAGTGGGTGACTTACCTGGTGTCTGTCAGGAAGAAAAGTGGTGAGATAAGATTATGTGTAGATTTTCATAATCTAAACAGGGTGTCTCTCAAAGACAATTATCCACTTCCTAAAATGGATTATATCCTGCAGAAGCTGGTGAGATCTCAGAAGATGTTGTTGATTAAAGTTGGTTGTCATTGATGTCAACCCTTGAAGAAAGTCTGGTAGCAAATTCCAATAGCACAAAGGTTCAGGTAATGGACCCAAGTTTGTTTTATGTAAATATGACTCATTATTGTCTTGTCATGGTTGATAAGAAGTACAAATGGATGAACTCCAAAGTGGTCCCCTTATGGTGAAAGCCCTCACGGGAAGACGCTTTGCAGATTGATTCATCCTAGAAGTATGGTTAGAGAACCCATGCTTAATTGTGGAATAATGAGATGAAGGTCAGTGAATTTGTCAGTGAAAATATCCTAGATGGATAGTTCTTGTCATGTCATTTTTTATGGTATGTCGAACGTCACATAACTCCTCACGGTTAGAGAGTTATGGCCATGTGAAGTTGGAGGACCTTCATGAGTCATCTAGAAGCCCCAAAAAGTCAAAGTGTTTGCAAAATAAATTATTTAAATAATACATTTAATGGAGAAATCCCTAAAATAAGGAAAGTGGGATGCTACATGAAAGTATAAATAAGAGGCAAGGCTCTCTCATTTAATCACACTTGAACACATTGAATATCTTTTGTTGTGTAAGGATAATTGCAAGTACTCATTGATACATCTGAAGTTGCGAAAATCCGAGGTAGTACGAAGGGTTGACGACGAAAGTTTCAGAATTACAGGGAATACTAAAAAACCCTAGTTTCTGAGGTGTACCCGGGCTGATAGTGTATTAGGGTCCGTACATACTGAGGAGTATGCAGGATGACAGTGTATTAGGGTGAATACGTATGCGAGATGGCAATGTATTAGGGTGCGTACGTACGCGGGATGGCAGTGTATTAGGGTGCGTACATGTTGGTAAAGCCATGGAAACTTGAAGAGATGAAGATGCAGAGGTTCTAGATTCTGAGATTAAGCTCTCAGGAAGGTCTGTAGTGCTCAGATACATCAGATCTATCCATTGGCTCAAAATGTATGTCTTATTTCTATGAATAGTTGGATTTTGATGTATGCATGAGAAATGGTTATGGAAATTTGAGAATTCTCCCTAGAGAGACTAGTGGTTGCATGGGAACTTTTGTATAAGTCGGAACTACAGAAATACAGTGTTGGTATAATTTATCATTGCATAGAGTTGTGGCACATCTTGTATTTCTTGGCATATAGCTGAGGGTTTTTATGATACATGGTTGAGAGCTTCTATTTGTGAAGTGGTTGATGTATTGAGAGGTTGAATACTAGAGAAAGTTTGATGTCTGGATCATGTGAAGGATATTATACTTGTTTATAATTACACACATTTATATGGAAAATGACAAGAGATATATATAGAGATTTTTGGCAAAAAGGATGCAAGCACGGGGTACAGATATAGTCTGGATATAGTGACAGGTTACATATCTATGTGAAAGAAGTTACAGAGGGTCAGAAGTTTTCAAGAGAAAGGAAACCCTAGTTTTCAGAAGGCATACGCAGACTCCATAACAGTTTGGTCGCTTACATACGCGGGCTGCATAAAAGATAGGGCACGTACATACGTGTGTTTCAGCACTACAGGTCACGTACTTGTTCTATTTTTGTTGATACATGTTCAGTTCAAGAACATATTGATTACAGGGCAGTTGTATAGGTTGGATGCAGGTCAGTGGTACAGGTTGATACAATTGTACAGTGGTATATCTCACAGTGACAGTGTGATAGTGGTTTCATCATTCTAATCCTATGTCAGGGTGGTTGGACGAGGCAAGGACGAGTGATTGTAGTCAGAGAACATAGAGGGTTGTAGCCTCCTTCTGGTTGTAGCAATAGAATACGGGAGTTGGAGCTTCCCTCAGGTAGTAACCTGAGAAACTAGGGGGTTGGAGCCTCCTTCTAGTTACAGCTGGAAAGCAAAGGAAGTTGGTGCTTTTAATGAATGTAATTCTTCAATACATATAACAAAAATCATTGTGTGGTTTTCTCTCTCTTTGGGTTTCCATGTAAAACATTGGTGTACTGTGTATGTGTATGATTGTTCATTTGTTCATTACTTATTTACTCTGCAGTTATTGGATCATAATGCTACATTGATATAACACTTCGATTATATGGTTAAAAAGGATTAGATTTCACTATTACTGATTCACCCCCCCTCTCAGTAATCCAATAGATGTCAATACTTGATGGTTTTTCTAGATACAACCAGATTATGGTGCATCCGGATGACTAGGAGAAGACAACTTTTACAACACCTTGGTGCACTTTCATGTATGTGAAAATGCCTTTTGGGCTCATGAATGCCAGAGCGACTTTCCAAAGAGCCATGGACATAGCCTTTGCTAATGAAAAGAATAAGTTTATTGTGATTTACTTGGATGATATCACTGTATTTTCAGATTCTGATCATCAACTTCTCGAACATCTAAGAAAGGTTTTCCATAAATGTAGAAAGTTTGGCATCTCATTAAATACAAAAAAATCAAACTTTGGAATGCAAGAAGGAAAATTGCTTCAACAAATCATTTCAAAGGAAGGCATAAAAATAGACCCCAGTAGAGTGGAAGCAATTCTAAAGATCAACACTCCCAGGAGTAAGAAAGAGGTACAGTCTTTCTTAGGAAAAGTAAATTTTTTGAGGAGGTTCATTCCCAACTTGACTGAGATCATAAATTATATCAGAAATATGCTTAGGAAATAAAATGGACCCCTGAATCTAGGAATTCATTTGAAGATATTAAAGTGGTGCTGACCAAAGCTCCAATGTTAGCCAGCCCGAATTTTGCAAAAGATTTTATCATGTTTTCCTTTGCCTCATAACACACCATTGTTGGTGTTTTGTTGCAAAAAGATGAGTGAAACTTTGAAAATCCCATAGCTTATTTTAACAGGACATTGAGAGACTCCCCACTAAGGTATGACATCATGGAAAAACAAGCATATGCCTTGGTGAAGGCCCTTAAAGAATTCAGAACTTATATTTTACATTCCCATGTCATTTCTTATGTGCCTAGCAATTCTGTAAAGGATATTTTGACTCAGCCTGATCCTAAAGGGAGAAGAGGAAAATGGATAGCAATAATGTTGGAGTATGACCTCGAAACCAAGCCTATAAAGTTGATTAAGGGTCAAGGGCTTGAAAAATTAATGGCGCAGTCAAATTGTGATGTTTTGGGAATCAATTTTATTGTTGATTTGTCGAAAAATTCACAAGAAGAAGCAGTCCCACAGATATTCCAGAAGTGTTGGTTGTGGAGCCTGATTATCTTCCTGATTCAGAGGTCTTTTACTTTCAGCCATGTTTATACCCCATGAAGTATTTACACCCCAGAAGTATGTACACTCTTCCACGCTGGGGAGTGCAGAAGGGGGGTACCCCCTCTGCGGGGTCTGGGGGCAAGCGAGCCCCTAGCGGGGGTTCGGGGGTGAAGCCCCCGAAGGAAAAATTGCCTTGTAAAAGTATATTGTAATTTCATTGTAAATATGGACCATTCATTATCAGGTCGCAAATCTAACAATAGAGATTATGTTAGGGTTTTTTTCCCTAGAAGGCAACCCTCTTTTATGAGGGAAATGTATTGCGGCTATGGATGATAGCGAATATTGTATTCTGAGAGAGGAGACTGTGAGAGAAAGAAGAGGAAGTTACAGCGGGTTTTTCTGTAGGTTGTATCCCTTCATTTGCTGGATAATAATAAAAGAAGGACCTGACACTTTCTCTGGTGGACGTAGCCCACACTGGGTGAACCACGTAAATCTGTGTCTCTCTTGTATTGTGTATCTTTTGTGTTTTGTTTCCACATTTGTTTTATTTTATTGCTCCGCGGTCCTGTTTTTCTAACAATAAGTTCCTTGATTCTCCTTGGTATGTTGATGTTATTTATGTATTAAGAAACTTACAAGCTCCTCCCAGATTGAGCAAAACCAAAGCCATATTTTTGAAGTTAAAAGCAGCAAAGTTTTGCATTATGGACAATTCTCTGTATTGGAAAGATCCAGGTGGGATCTTACTAAATTGTTTGTTGGAGGAACAAATGAAAAAGGCTATTAAATAGTTTCACAAAGGTGATTGTGGGGGGCATCATTATTGGAATACCATTGCACACAAAATACTGAGGGCACAGTTCTATTGTCCTAGTATTTTTTCTGATGTATACAAGGAGGTTTTCAGTTGCCATGAATGCCATATCTTTGATGGAAAAAGAAAGTTGCAGCCCCTACATTTAAAGATTATCTCTGTTGAAGCACCATTTATGCAATGGGGCCTTGATTTTATAAGAGAAATTCATCTGCCATCCTCAGCTCAACATAGGTGGATATTGACCACCATGAACTACTTCACCAAATGGATCGAAGTGGTCCCCACAAGGCAAGCTACTGATACTTTCATCATTCAATTTTTAGAGAGTAATATCATGTCTGTAATGAAACAGTATTCAAATCTAAGAAAATGGAGAAATTCTGCAGTGATTATAACATAACTCTGGGCCATTCCACAGCTTATTACCCACAGGGTAATGGGTTGGCTGAATCATCTAACAAAAGTTGGACCAGGATTATTAAGAAGCTTCTGCAGGAAAACACAAAAGCTTGGCACAAAAAGATCATCTATGCATTATGGGCTGAAAGAATCACCACTAAAAGGTCCATCTCCACATCACCTTTTCAGATTGTATATGGTACAGAGGTAGTTTTTCCTACATCATTAGGATTTCTAGTGAGGAGACTGATGCAAGAGAAAGAAGTTGAACCAAATGATGCTCTAAGGAAAATAAACCAATTGGTCCATGTGCAGCAAATGAGAGAACATGTCTTCAATAAATCACAGTTGCACCAAGATAAGATGAAAAGAATTTTCAACAGACACACCAAAGAAGATGATTTCAAGGTGAATGATCTGGTACTAAAGTGGGATGCAAGAAATGAAGACAGAGGGAGGCATGGGAAGTTTGATCATCTTTGGATGGGGCCATTCAGGATTGTTGCATACCATGGGAACAATGCCTAATTTTTGCAAGAGATTAATGGAGATCTCATTGGTGGGGGACCTGTGAATGGCAGGTTTCTCAAACATTATCTTGTTTAGAAAAAAAAATCAGTCTCTTCATATCATTGTAAATAACCATTTTTATTTTCAAATGAAGCATTCTGAGTTAGTAATCAGTAGAAAATTGAAGCCTGAAGTGAAGGCCCTAAGTTTATGGTGAGTTTAGTCGTAGTTGTGTCAAGAGGGTCTGGAAACGAGTTTGTTTTTCCATTTTAGAGTCTTTGAGTCAAATAAAGCCCAATGGTCAGGCACTTGGTCTGTTGTTCTTTGCTACCTCACTGGGAGGATAACATACCCATTGGATCCAGTTGTTAGCACCATGATTTTTACAGTTATAGTTAGTCCTAGAAGAGTCATCGTTTGTGCATCAAAGCTTGCAAGGTCAGTGACCAAATAAAGAGTGGTTTGAAATCATCAAGTAACGGGTCTGGCCATAAGTTAGTTAAATGGGTGTAAGGTTCACCATGTTTAAATAGTAAGTTTCCATTTCCCCAAGTCTCGAGTCATGTCGAAAAGGTGGAAATTACTTACCAAAATCGAGCCAAGTGGTTAGGATAAAGGTCACGTCGAAAGATATTATGAGCATCATTCCCTAATCATGAAGTCAGAAAAGTAAACAATCATGGCACTCCTATCATTTTTACTTTGCACACTTCAAAGTGTACCTGTTGCATGAGTTTTTTGCGCAAATATTCAACCTGCTTTTTAACTTCTCGCCACCATGGATTTATTGGCATTTTCCATGATTTCATTCTGTATCTTTTCGAGCATAAATAATGGTCACCCTTCATGCCTCTCCTTCACTTTTAGAGTTTGTGCGTCATCTGTAGTTTCTTCAGCAAGATCTGGAGCCCTTCGCTGCGTAAACATTATTTGTTGCCAATAGTTAGTTAAGTCTGTTGTGTTGATTTGGTTGTGTCTCCTCCATCGTGTTCTATCATTGCTTAAAGTATTTTGGATCTTGCTGCAAACTCATTTTTTGGGTGAATGGTTTCTTGTCATGGTCAATCTTCTTCCTTCTGAATTTCCTACTATCGTGCTGAGTTTTCCCATTGTGCCGAAATTTTCTGTCTCGTGCCAAATCTACCATTGATGTTTGCTACCACGACTAGTTCCTCACTCTGTTGAATTTTCCTGTCGTGCTTTACTACCACACCCAGTTCCCCATTGCGTTGAATTTTTTCGTCGTGCTTTACTGTCGCGTCGAGTTTTCCACTGCGCCGGAATTTTTCGTCGCAATTCCCTACTGCGTCAAGTCTCCCATTTTTTTTTGCTACCGCGTCAATTTTCCCCACTACGCCAAAATTTTCCATCATGCTTTGTTTGTCGTCCCAGGAATTTTTGTGGCTAATTTTGTTTCTCGCACAAAAGATTTATGTTGCTACATTTTCTTGTAGTCTTTGCAAAGTTTTGAAGGACCATATCTTGTCACTGAGAGGGGGGGTGAATCAGTGACAGAATAATTTTATCAATTTTTCTTTTGTTAATGCAATCAATATTTTAACACAATATTTATCGTGGAACCCAATTGGGAAAACCACAAACACTTTTCTATTAACTGCAAAATTATGTTTTAAAAGTTACATAGAAGGAAGATGTTCTTCCTCTTAGATCATCACCCACTGATCAAGATGCACCCACACCCTTGTTCACAAGCTCCAACTGGTAGGAGGGTTCAGCCCCCTGTTTAGTTAGCTACAACTAACAAGGAAGCACCTACTCCCCTGCAAGCACCAACCTGCCCTTGCACCTCCCTACCTCGCTTAATTTATGAGTCTGGAAAATTTGTGTATTATATCTTGAATGCTCCTCTCTTTGCTTCTGTCATTTTATCTTTAATGTATCCCTTGCAGGAAAAGAAGTCTTCTATATCAATTATTGAACATCTTAATTGTTGTTGTGTATCTTTCTGTATTTTGATCTTCAATGTGTTTGTTGCAGTCACACTATCTTTAATTCTCAACCCTCTTATATTTATGCCTTCATTATAACTTTTCATGGGAATTCACACCCTTTCATCACACATCTTTGTCTATTATATAATCACCTTTTTAAATAACATAATCATGTTTTATAAACAAACATCTCTTCAATCTTTTATCTTAGCTTTTGATGTTTTCTTTAATTCATATAGTTATCTAGGTTGTGAACAGTTTATCATAGAGAGATGATATTACCTTCATGTTCTCATACAAAGTATAGAGTCTCTTTGCAGTACTGCATTTAGACCTAAGATTTCTTCTGGATCCGTAAGGCTTCTTTCAATGATAATGCTTTACATGTTGTCACAACTTCATTACTAGTGGTATAATCTCTCAAATCTAATGACAGGGCTTCCATCGAAAAAACTAATATTCTTTAACCACACACACATCTGATCCGTAACTCTGACTTTGTGTAATATAATTTTTTACCAATATTACACTATTTCCTTAGATCGACTCTTCCAGGATTTTAGCATTTAAAAATCTAATATAAATTATGATTTGTGACAATCTTACTAGGGATTTATTCGAATAAACTAAAGTTATCATTGTCTATGTGTTTATGCAGGGTTTTATCAACTTTGGTGGACATGTGATAATTGCAGTATGTGGACCTCTCGAGAGTCATTTTGGAATTTCAACTACCTCTATTACTTCTTCATGCAATCCACATCAAGTTGTTCTTTGACATTTTTGCAGAGATTGTGACAATGTCAGGCTTGAGACGTTTTGCAGGTTTTCAACTAAACATAGTGATCCTCCATTTTATCGCCCAAAAAAAACTTCTGACGATTTGGTGGTCTTCGACATCTGGACTTTAATTCAACTAGAAATAGACTTAGAAATTCACTATACTTGGCATTATGCCAAGGACTCCGATAAAAATGACAGTTTCATTTCCAACTTAATAACGAACTCTCCTAGCCTATGGTCACTCATATGACCTTCGTGTCAGTGGTGTATATAAAAAAAAAAAATTATCCAACATCTTAGTCGCTTTGCCCAAAAGGTAGGGGGCCTGACAGGTCGTCCCGGGCTCCAGGCTGGTGATATTCTCGAGGAGTCCAAGTACCTAGAGCGCCCACCATACCCTTGCACTACACGTCAATAAGCTATGGAGAGTGTTGTGTATATAAACCTATATAAATCGTTTTACACTATCAATGTGGGACTAAAACTCAACGGGCAGTTTAATAAGCACCATCGATCTCTTGATCGGATGGTTGCTGAGTCTCCGAGGCTTTTTTTTTATCGATCGATTGCTCGGTCTTTCCATCAATCCAGCTTCAAGGCATTCTCTAACTAACTATTCTCCTCCTTTGTCATTCTTACTCCTCTCAATTGTCACTGCAAACTTTGTCACCCATATTAACAAGTTGTTGCACAACATATCGACCATTACACATCGAACTTCCATGATAGCCATCAGAGATAGGCCATGCTTCGTTTTTCCTATTCTGTCAAACCTTTAAATGTGAATTTCTCTTATCAAATCGTGGAGCCGGAGGAGTATCATGACAACCTTTAACAGAGCTTAAATTTTGAGATGGAGGTGTGCATGGTTCAACTTGTCAGTGGAAATCCCCATGTTGTCCAATGATCTTATGTTGAGGAGTACATGGTCGCTCTTCTTTGGCCATTTATTCATCATCTTCACTCACAAATTCTTCAAAGGATGATGTCATCGGCTCATCATTTTTATTACTGTTGTCATCGACCCAGTCTTATTATTGTCATCACGGTTCTGAAAATGTCCATAGTTAAAGAGATCTCATGAGGCAGCCTGCACTCTGAGTAATGAATACCATGTCAGATCAAGATCTACATTCTCTACATTGAATTACATCACTAGGTTTTAATGAATTCTCAACTCCTTGAAACCAAAATCGGTCCTGAAAACCAAATCGATCCTGAAACCCAAATGCATCCTTGATGATAATCTAAATAACCATGATTTAATTCTTTGGATACCAACTATGATGCTTTCAATACTCTCTTGGTAATAAAATAATTGTAGATATTTTAAAAGATTCAATCACACCCTTTGTGGTAGACACCATATGGGTTGGGTATGCTATTTACATGTAGCATTTTGGATTTGGTATCAAGAAAATATTTTCCAAGGTGCATTCATGCAACAGTCCTTATTCAGATGGCTTTAATATTTAGAAGGAGCACTTTTAGACTCTCATCAACACTCATCATAGCCCCAACATTATCAAATTTCCCACAGTAATTTAGAACATAGAATATGGTGACTAGTTGCATGTCTGCATAGGGTTTTGCCAATATTCCTCACTGTGATCATGTAGCAATATTGATCAATATCTTTTCCTGTTGACAAACTTTGGATCTTGTCATTCTCATCATCACAAGCATGTACTATGTCTTCTTTCATGTTCTTGTATGCCACATACATCTTTCTTTGTCCATGATAGGGCTTGTTGTACTATAGTAACAAAGTGCTTTAATGCACATTGTTATTTTGTCAATGCCAATGAACAACAGTGTCTCTCATCTAACTGACATCAGTTCCAATGCCATCAATGCCAACCTGTATTGCCAACAATCTCCCCCTTTTGCATTGATGGAAATATTGTCTTCATTTCTCCCCCTTTGACATCAAGGGAAAAGGGTTGAATGACTCCCCTTGACTTTGATCATTGTCTCCCCCTGAATTGATGCCAATAACTGCATTATTTTCTTGAGAGATTAGATTGGAATAGAGACTACTCCCAATCTTTGCCTGAGATATTCAAATATATATCTGCTTAAAGGTTTAGTGAAAATATCTGCAACATGTTCTTGTGTTGGGATATATTCCAATTTTATGTTCTTATTTTTAGCCTGATATCTTAGATAGTGGTATTTTATTGGAATGTGTTTAGATTTGGAGTGTTGGACAGGGTTCTTGGAGAGACTTATAGCACTTGTATTATCACAATAGATAGTAGTGGGTTCTTCAAACACTATTTTGATGTCTTGTAAGGTTTGTTTCATCCATTCTACTTGTGTGCAACATTCTATTGCTACAATATACTCATCTTCATTCGTAGACAAAGAAATTGAGGATTGTTTCTTGCTTATCTAAGCTACCAATGATTCTCCCAAGAAGAATGCTCCTCCACTTGTACTTTTTCTGTCATCTACACAACCTGCCCAATCTTCATTTGAATAGACCTTTAAAGTGAATGAATCCTTGCTAGGGTACCACAAACCAAGATCTATGGTTCCTTTAAAATACCTAAAGATTCTTTTCACATCTTGAACATGGATCTTTTTTGGTGTTGTTTGGAATCTAGCCGCCATCCCAACAACTTGCTTGACATCAGGTCTGGAAGTTGTTACATAGAGTAAACTCCCAATCATTGATCTGTAGTGTTTTGGGTCTATAGCTTTGGACTCATATTCCTTGCTTAGTTTGCATCCAACTGTCATAGGTGTACTAACAGGTTTGCAATCCTCTAACTGGAATTTCTTAAGCATATCTTTAACATACTTGGATTGATGGATAAAGAATCCCCTTTTGGATTCTACTATTTGTAATCCAAGAAAGAAATTTAGTTCACCAAGCAAGGACATTTCAAATTCTTGTTGCATCCTCCTAGCAAAGTCCTTACTCATTTTTTCATCATCACTGCCAAATATAATATCATCAACATATACTTCCACAATAATTATGTTATCACCAACAATTTTACAATAAAGATTATTGTATGGTGATCCTCTTTTGAGGCCTTGTACTTGTAAAGAAGAATATAGCCTTACATACCATGCTATGGGTGCTTATTTTAGCCCATAGAGTGCTTTCTTTAGTTTACAAACATAGCCTCCTTTGTTAGTTAATTGAAATCCTTTCGATTTCTCAATATAGACTTCCTCTTCTAAGTTTCCATTGAAAAATGTTGAGTTGACATCCATCTAGTATACATTAAATTTTTTGTAGCTGGCAAAGGCTAAGAACATATTAATTGCCTCTAATCTGGCCACAGATGCAAAGGTTTCTTCAAAGTCTACCCCTTCAACCTAAGCATACCCTTTACATTCCAATCTGGTTTTGTTCCTGATTACTTGCCCATTCTAATCCACTTTGTTTTTATACACCCATTTAGTTTCAATGACATTCTTATTTTTTGGTCTTGGAAATAGTTCCGAGGTTTGATTTTTTTCAATCTGGTCCAATTCTTCATTCATATCATTGACCCAATTCTCATATTTACATGCCTCTTTGATTGAGTTGGGCTCAATATGTGACAAAAGTGTTATTTCTATCTGATACAACAGTTGTCTTCTTATCTGCACTCCATCGCTTTTATATCCAATAATCAATTCTTCAGGATGATTCTTTTGAGCCATTCTTGAGGGTGTCTTTGTGTCTCTTCTTGGGGATTCTTCTCTTATCTCTTCTTCTTGAATATCTTCCTTGTCTTCACTTGTATACATATCATCCTCTTCCTTTTATTCTTTATTCTCTTCTACTTCTTATGCTTGTGTACCAACTGACTCATCATCATCTTCATCTTCATTGTCAAGTATAGTCTCTTGATGTTTGATCCTTATTGTTTTTAAATCATCCACCTTGACATATGCACTCTCAACAATCTTATGTAATCTAAGATTGTAGCATTTGTATGCTTTCTTGGTAGAAGCATATACAAGAAAGATACCTTCATCAGATCTAGCATCAAATTTTCCAAGATTCTCATCAATCCTTTTGATGTAACACTTACTTACAAATACCTTCAAATATTTTACCGAAGGAGCTCTTCCAAACCATAGTTCATAAGGAGTCTTATTACTATTAATCATGAGCTGACCTCTATTCAATATGTATATTGTTTTGCTTACAGCTTCCCTCCAATATCCATCACATAATTTTGCTTCATTGAGCATAGTCCTTGCAGCCTCTTGGACTATTCTATTCCTTCTCTCAGCAATCCCATTTTGTTGAGGTGTTCTGGCAGCGGAAAATTGTCTTTTTATTCCATGGGTTTCACGGAAGAGATCAAACTCTTTTGAGGTGAACTCACCACCATTGTCTAATCTAAGACATTTGATTTTTGTCTATTTTTCATTTTCAACAAGGGTCTTAAAAGCTTTGAATTTGTTAAGTGCTTCGGATTTTTCCTTGAGAAAACATACCCAACCCATTCTAGTAAAATCATCAATGAACAACATGAAGTAGGACTCTCCTTGCAAACTCTTGGTCCTTGTAGGTCCACATAGGTCGGTGTTAACAAGCTCTAAAGGTTTTGAGGTTAAGTATTCTTTTGTTTTGAACCTTATTATAGTTTGCTTCCCTAGTTAACAATGTCTAAACATAGGATTTGAGGGCTTTGTGATATTTGGCAAGTTTCTTACTACCCTAAGATTGTTGACTTTCACTAAATTTTCAAAGTTAATGTGCCCCAACCTTCTATTCCATAGCCAAATTTCATCTACTAAATTTATATGACACTCCTCATTCAATTTTTTATTTAGTATATATACATTCTCGGGAGTTCTAGGAGCAATACCAACCAATTTTCCTGAGTCCTCTCTCTTAATCTCACATTTATGGGAATCAAAGATGCAAATGTGCCCCTGATCATAGGTTTGGCTGACACTCAATAGGCTAGGTTTCAGTTTTTCAACAAGCAACACATCCTTGGCTTTGTCTTTTCCCAAACTCATAGTGCCTTTCCCAAGTATGTTACCTGAAGCATTGTCACCAAATGTAACTTTACCCTTTTGTTTATTTAAGTTCAAAAAAGTGTCCTTGCTTTCTATCATATGTTTTGAGCACCCACTGTCAACATACCAAAGATATTCTTTATCTTGGGCTTTGAAGGCAATAAGACATTCTTCTTTTGATGTTTTTTTCTTTCCAAAGATTATTTTGCTCTCTAATGATCTTTGGTTTTTTTGAGACTTCCATTAATCTGCAATTACTGGCTTTATGTCCATAATTATGACATCTGAAGCATTCTAGGTTCCCTTCTTGTAGAGGTGCAAAGGAGTTATAATTTTTTCTTTAACTTGATTTATTGTTTGGTTATCTTTAAGGTTATATTTCTTAACCCTCAAGATTTTCCTTTCGTATGCTCTACAATTCATAGCTTTGTGTCTGAAATTAGAGCATGCAAAGCAATAACCAAAGAAAATGTGAGGATACATGTTTTGATAAACCTTCTTTGGAGTTGTCTTATATTCCTTCTTGATGTGTGGAAGTAGTCCTCTAGAGTTCTGATCATTAGTTGTCTTTTCTTCATATTTCTTCTTGAATGTACTGAGGAGAGCAGTTGCATAAGATTTTGAGTTAACTTGGTTTTGTTCTTGAGAATAACCTACTCCATTTTTGTTACCTGAATCCCTTTGTGTGGTAATAATCTTATCTAAGATTTTAGAGCTATTTTCATATCTTGTTTGAATAAGTTTTGCATCAAGTTCTTTTCTTAGGTGAACTAATTATGCCTCCATTCTTTCACAAGTTATTTGTTTCTCTTTAAGAGACTTTTCCAGACTCTCTTCCATCCTATTTGCTTCTAGGATTTGGTTTTTCAGGTTGCCCATGAGTTTCTCCATCTATTTTTCTTTATGTTCATGTTTTTCCTTTTGTTCAACTACAAAACTTTTCAGTTGTCTATATATGTTTTTGTATCTTCTTAATTCATCCAAGGCACTTAGAAGTTCTTCTTCCACATTAACCTCTGCTTCATATTTTGACTCTTCCTCGTGTTCAATTTCTTCTATTTCATTAGGCTCTTCAATACCTAGAAAAAGGACTTCATCATCATCACTGTCACTAGACTCTGATGAACTGTTGTTTTCTTCTTTTGAGTAAAAATTATTTTTCCCTTTGTAAAACTTTTTTTGGGTTCTCCCTTCTTCTTGTATTGTTTATTTGTGTCTTCTTCATCTTCAAGATCCTTCTTGGGATAGGGACACTTGGTTGCAAAGTGGCCAACCTTGCCACAGTTAAAACATTTGAAGGGTAGCTTGCCTTTGTACCTCCCTAATCCTTTCTAAAGTTTTTTAATAAAATTGGATTCTTCTACATCAGATTCTTCATGATGGCTGGGTTGAGTTTTTGCTTCTGATTTTTTGTTTTCTCGAGCACCTTGAAAGCTTCCTCTCCTTTTGGGAGGCTCTAATGACCTAATCTTAACTCAGAGGCTGTGAGGATTCCATACAATTCATCCATGGTGAGTTGATCTAGATTTTCTTGATCTTCAAGAGTGGACACTTTAGGATTATACAGAATAGGAAGTGTTCTTAGTATCTTTTCAACTAACTCATTGTCTGAAACTTCTACTCCCAAACCTCTGATTACATTAACAATATTATCAACTCTTTCGAAGTACTCTGAGATATTTTCTTCATCCTTCATTTTTAGGCCTTCATATTGTACTTTGAGAGACTGAAGTTTGGCCCTCTTTAACTTGGAATATCTTGCATATATAGTTTACAATTTATCCCAGAGTTGTTTTGTTGTTTTACAGTTTAGTACTTTGCATGTAGTGTGTTTAAAGCCTTTGCATGTTCCCAAAATTTATTCTTGTCTTCTGCTTCTGTGGGAGTGACTTTTGGAACATTATATCCTTTTTCAACTAATGTCCATACTTCCATTCCAATGGACATCATATAGCTTTTCATTCTAATAGTCCAGGAAACATAGTCTTCACCATCAAATAGGTAGACTTTTGATGACATCTTCAACTATTGATCCATCTCAATGTATATTTCTCTTCAAGTGATTTAAACCCTTAGTGAAGAGACCGGATCTAATACCAATTGAAGGACCAGATATTGTCACTAAGAAGGGGGGGGGGGGGGGGNGATGAATCAATGACAGAATAATTTTATCAATTTTTCTTTTGTTAATGCAATCAATATTTTAACACAATATTTATCGTGCAACCCAATTGGGAAAACCAAAAACACTTTTCTATTAACTGCAAAATTATGTTTTACAAGTTACATAGAAGGAAGATGTTCTTCCTCTTAGATCAACACCCACTAATCAGAATTCACCCACACCCTTGTTCACCAACTCCAACCGGTAGGAGGGTTCAATCCCCTATTTATTCAGCTACAACTGACAAGGAAGCACCTACTCCCCTACAGGCACCAACCTACCCTTGCACCTCCCTGCCTCCCTTAATTCATGAGTCTGAAAAACTCATGTATTATATATTGACTGCTCCTCTCTCTGCTTGTGTCATTTGATCTTTAATGTATCCTCTGCAGGCCAATAAGTCTTCTATATCAATCACTGAACATCTTAATTGTTGTTGTGTATCTTTATGTATTTTGATCTTCAATGTGTTTGTTGCAATCACACTATCTTCACTTCTCAACCCTCGTATATATATGACTTCATTATAAATTTTCATGGGAATTCACACCCTTTCATCACACCTCTTTGTCTATTACATAATCACCTTTTTAAATAACATAGTTGGTATAACCCTAAATTTCTCTACACATGCATACCTGGCATTTGGCCCTCTTACTTGCATTGTTTGCCAAGCCATCATTGAGTTTCTCTTCTTAAAAACCTTATTTTTGAAGATGTACACGCCCTACACCTATACTGCCCACGTACATACGCTTGTTGCACAACTACAACCCACGTACGTACGCTTGTTGCACCACTACAACCCGCGTATACTCGCAAAATTTGCAAAAAATAAAAAGTGGAATTCGTTGAGATTACGGGCTATTGGGTATTTTCCCAACTAATCCACCACATATAGCTCGTCACCCAACCGAATAACCATTCTTTTCTCATATAAAAGGAGGTTTTGGGGTCTCATTCCACATCTAGACAAGAGAACATTGAAACTCTAACCATTTCACATCCCCTCCTTGCCCCAAGTAATTGCAACCATCTTGTGAGAATTGCCTCAGAATTCCCCAATTTGCCCTTTTTCCTCCATCATAAACCCATTTCATTTCCCTAGAAGAAGTTTGAGAGGAGAAAGATACACGAAGGTGCACTTGGAGCTTGGTGAAGAGGAGACTGGACCAAGTTCGTGGAGCAGTAGCCGACTTTAGTTGTAAGTGATTATTGTATTATCGATAAAATAAGTACTTTTCCTGTGCCAAACTATGGCGTGTTGAATGTTTCCATTTGATTTATGTTTTTATTCTAACATATAACCCTTATTGATATATGAAATGAGTGATTGTAGATTTATTTTTGTCTATATTTTAATGCAAGTCAGCCTTGGGAGGAGGCGTGCAGTTAGCGAAGCTATCAAGCGTGAGAGGATCATCACCGGACATGGAGTAGAGGTACAGTTACCTGATCCTTCTCATTGTGTTTTTCATGTATGAGTTTGGGATATGTTTTGGGTAGTTAGAGAAGTAGGAGTCTTTTAAACAGGTATTGATCTACCTACATTGTAAACCCTGGTGTAGCCATAGGGGGGTTTTTCCCGCTAGCAGAACTAGCGACCATACTGGGGAAACCTCTAGGATTTTAGGGGGGTTTTTGGGTGTTTGATTGGTTTTATATCTTTTGAGTTTATGTTGAGTCTGTTGAGTCTTTTAAGGGATTTTGGTCACCTGTTGGTGCCATACCAGTTCTCCCTACTCTGTCAGCCTGTCTGTTTCATTTCTTTTTTGAGAAATTACAGAGGTGTACGTGCCCTACAGTGGGTCAGCCCGCGTACATACATGCCATGTCTAGTAAATAGCCCGCATACATGCACAAGTTGTTGAAACAACAGTAGCATGCTTGGTTTAAGGAACTGTTTTTGAAAAAAAGAGGCAGCCATCCTCTTTCCTAATTGAGGTTTTACTTCTCAGGGTTTCTTGATAGAGTCCAGTGTCTTTGTTTTTACAGTCATAGCTTGGGTTAGATGTCAGTTTGCTTATCTTTTTTAATATTTCTTGTGTTTACGTCGGAAAGGGTTTTAGGCGAGTCTTTCAGTTGTTGATCAACATGTTCGGTGTCTTTAGTGACTCCTTGTGATCCGCAGTGGGCTAGAGGTCAGTTTCAGTCTTGTCTTGTATTTCTTTTTTTCCCCTTTCATTTGCTTTAAAGAAAAGGAAAAAAAGATTTATTTCAAGTTTTTCTTGTTTAAAGCATTTTCAAATAAAATAAAAAAAGATTTGTTTTTTCTTAGTTTGGAAAAGTAGTTGGAGTTAGTTATATTACTTGCTAGGAAAAAGAGTTCATTTTTTAAGTTCTTTATTGATTTCTTAGAACAGTAAGTAGCTCGTAGTCGAGTAAAATTTCATTTTAGGTCTTTCCTTTCAAAGATCTTGAAAAAAAGTTAGTTATGAAAAAGTTGGTTTAAAGAGTTAGTTGCAAATCTTTATTGTTAACTAGAAGTAATTTTGCTTTCAGTTTCTTTTACTTCTCCTCTTTTCGTCTCTCATACACATCACTTGTTTCACTGCCATATCCTTTAAGTTAAAACAAACCGTTTAAAACGAACACTAATTTAAAATCAACTAGACTTTTATGTTTGTAGGGTCAATCAACTAGTTTAGGGTAGAGCCTTGAATTAGGTTGGAGAGGAAACTCTTCAAGGATTTCAAACAAACATTGGAGTCAGAGCTAGGGACTATAAAAGTCCAGTGATGTGAAAGTTATCTGGGACCCCCCTCTAACACAGGGGCTAAACACGAGGTCACGTGAGGAAAGGTAGCGGAGATAATCCTTGCAAAGCCAGACCAAACGTAGTGGGGAACGCATATTGAGGATCTGTCGTGGGATATTATCGCTCGCATTTGCATATGGAGCTTCGTGGACCTTGAATCCATTCAAGATCCTCAGTTGTCTTACGGACCACTTCTTTCGATACCCTCGGTAGGTTTTCGACTTGTTATCCTGCTCATTGCAGTCCACCTGACTGTCGACTGTACCCGCCTGGTGATTGTTTATGAGCTAGCAACTTAGTTTCCTTGATTCTAGGGACTTACACAGGTGACTACGGGGGTATACCGCGGTACCTAGAGTAGACGTCGGGTCACAATTTGCAGAGTATACCCGGAGGGTGCTTCCGTGTTCGAGTTGCACTTGCACTGATAAGTTGCTCTAGTGTTGGTTGGCGTAACTGTTCTTCCAACTAAATATTGGTTTTCTTGATTTAGATTATAGGAACTTTTCTAGTGTGTGCTTGGTTTTAAACACTAGTTAAAGCCTTACTCTGTCATTGATATTTTCACAAGTTGGAAGATCAAGAGCTCTATCGGTCGCAAAGTCTCCAGGGTCTGTCATCAGTTGCATTAGAGCCACCATCGCCACTGTTACGGCGAAGACTTGACCAGCAAGGGTCATACAAAGCGACCAAGCCACAGAAAATTGTGTCTGAGCCTGATCCGAGAGGAGATTACTCGAATCCGAAGGAACCTATCATTTCTGACCTTGCAGCGGAAACTCTCGGGCCAGCCAATACTCCAATCACTGACTTGTCGACACCAATCTTGGTGCAAGTTGTCCCTCTGAGGGTAACACCTTATGAGTGTCAGATAGTCTTACAAGCAACTATGGAAGAAAATGTTGTTACTCCGTATGGGAGTCCTCATACTCCCTTAAGGACTGCCACCACAGGGGGCATTCTGCCTCCTAACCCACCTTCGTCGGTTCAGACCACAGTGATCTTGACCCCCTATACTTTGGGCAGTGTTCCAATTTCATCATCGGTGGTGACCACTGCTTCATTCACACAGAGTGCGACGGGCCCTCCATTTTCATATGGAATGCCCGGCTTTGATACAAACTTCGTCCTTATAACCTACTCCACCCTACAGACCATGGGTCTGGGGGCAGGGAGCTCAAATGCTCCCTTGCAAGGGTCCATTGGGGGCACCTCAGCCTCCTATAATGCTATCCCTTAAGGTGGGAGTCATATACCTCCTCTATCCCCCTCTCTCGGTGGTGCTTTCCAGCCACCCGTCGGGCTGAAAACGAACTACAACTTGTTTGGAGAAAGCAATCTAGGACCTTATTCTTACACCACGCCAATGGGATCCATGTCTTTCTCTTTTTTCAGCACGTTTGGTAATAACACTTTTTTGTCAGTTGTCGTCTCGGTCAGGGGAAATCCTGGTTTTGGACAATAGAATCATGTGTAGGGTACTATTCCTACACAAGGGGAAAGTACATGAGTTTTCTCCTCACAAGAAATTTGGAATCCTTGGCAGGGACTAGTTCCCTCATCAGGGATGTCGACCGGGGGAAACCCCTTCAATAGTCAATGGAACCTCGGGCAACGCTCAGTACATATGCCCATCAGATCAACAGGGGGCAACCCCTTCCAGAATATTTGGAACACAACGCAGGGAGAAATCCTTGCCCAACCCTTGTCATCCAATTACGAGAATTAGATGATGATATCCCAGCAAACGCAGTTTCCATACGCTAGTCAAGGTCATGGTGTCTACCAGAACCCTGGCCAACAACCCAACTTTTCTAGGCAACCCGGTGCCAGTCAAACTCCGGGGTCCCTTTTTCCTATACATAGTACCCAACCCAAACTATCGTTTCTGGCAACGTTACACTTGCCATACTTGTCAAGGTTACTTAACGACCCGATTTGTCATGATCCGCATTGGCCCCCTATACTGACTAAGTTTCCCTCGGATATTTCAAAATTCGAAGGCAAGCCTGGCGAAGATCCAGGTGATCACGTGACAACTTTCCACCTATGTTGCTCGTCAAACTCGTTGCGAGACAACTCTGTATAGTTGTGCCTATTTCAACACACTCTTATCAAGGATGTCGTGAAATGGTACATCAAGCTCAATTTCTCAAGATACTCTTACTTTAGCGATTTGGCGATGGTTTTCCTGAACCATTTCCAACTACTCGTGAGATATGATGTTGGCACCAAATTTTTGGCCAAATTTGAGTAGACTAAGGCCGATCATATCTTGGATCACATCCAAGAATGGCAGCATCAGAAGAGCTTGATCAAGGTACAGGTCCCACCGACTTTCCTGTTGGAGTGGTTCCTGAAGTATTTGGTACCTCAGTTATCCAAGGACGTTGCGACTTCAGGAGTGTTTTGAGAGGAGGAGGTGATAATGAGAGCACAATAGCTCGAACTGATATACTCTCAGTCTGGCTTACTCTATGATATTTTTCTAGATGTGCCATGGTCCATCCTTAACAAGGCCAGACAAAAGTCTGGACCACATGTCGAAGGTATATTTGGTTCAACACAAGGAAATTCCATTAATCAACTGTCAAATCAATTACAACAATTGTCGATACAGCAGACAGCGGCCAGCCAAACCTTAGGTTCAGTTGTTCCCCCTACTCAAATGTCGGACATACACAGTGTGCAGTTGATGAACCCAAAGGCCAACCAGCATCCTGACGGAAAGAAAAAACAATGAAACAAGAAGGGTAAGGGGGATAAGAAACCCAACAACAATGCTGGCAGGGGAAACATAGAGAAGAGAAAGTCGAAGTATCTGTGTATTCTTTGCATGGAGGACCATGTGACTCACCTATGTCCTCGACTTGCAGAGGCCCAGAAGTTATTGGTGCAGCAGCAGCCTGATGTGTTAACGAACCCATTTCCTCATGGGAAAAATATGACTCAAGCCTCTTCGAGCACGGATGGGGGCATTAAGGGACCCCCGGCGTCTTCTAGTAATCCCTCAGCCACGAACCTTTACATGATGAAAGGTGACACTTATATAGCGACCAAGGCACACGATTATGGAATCTCGAAATCTGCCAAAAAGAGTAAAGAACCCACAAACCCACCTGTCCCTCTGTAGATTGAGAAGACGATGGGTGAAACAATGACATGCATCTCGAAAGGGGTGTTCAAGAAAGCTTCTCATAATCCAAATGCAAGGGCCACCCAGAACTACTCTGTGGTGAAGGATTTGTTGCAAACCCCTTGCGTGATGTCTTCTTTGGAGGTTCTCCAAAGCTTCCCTTTGCAAAGAAATGATTTGTTATCCACCTTGGGGTCTATAGAGACTTGTAATCCAGGAACAAACATTATCGATACGATCAACTTGAAAGCTCGTCTCCCTTACCATGTTACGTTTCAGATAGTAGTGGCTTACCCCATGAAATATTTTACCTGGAATATCTTCCATACGGTGGTTGATGAGAGTGCCTCGACCTGCATGATGTCATTAGCGTGTTGGAAAGCCATTGCCCAACCTGTTTTGTCTCCGTCACCTACTCTGCTTACAGATTTCGACGATCGTTCTTTCAGACCACGTGGAATCATCCCTTCTTTCCCTGTGCAGTTACGAGGGAAGATCGTGTGCATCAAAGTTGAAGTGATCAATTCACCTCTTGACTACAATTTGTTATTAGAAAGGAGTTTGACCTATGCAATGCATGCAATGGTTGCCACAGTTTTTGGGTCTTGTTGTTTCCACACGAGGGTCGAATCGTAACCATTGATCAGTTGTCCTTCTCCCAGCCTAACCCTTCATTAGGGGCATCCATGGTCCCGATGATTGATAACCCTCAGCCCGGCGTCGTCAACGTACAGGTTGGTTTGTGCCCACCATTGATGGGTACTTTCAATTACTCCCCTCCTTCTAGCGATGTCAAGCTTATATCGGTTGCCCCCGACCAACCTAGGGTTGAAATCTTTCAAGTGTCATCATTCTGAATGACTTACTGTCATTATCTGTGGACTCTTTCTTCCCCATCTACCTTGATGGAAGAGACAAGGTATCCTGGCATGGACATTCCCTTTTCCGAAGCAAAAGTTGCATACAGTGTTGTCTAGCAAGCTTCGGTCGACCCCGATCCGACTCCCACACAGGAGTTAGATCCAGTTCTTGAGCCTATTTGGGCTCAGGGTTCCCTCACCACTACAGATTCTTTAGACTTGGTCTTGCCCTCTAACAAGGCGATTATAGAGGCATTGACTGGTCCAGACAGATGCTCTAATGATATCCATCACAGATATTATTTTCTCCTGGAGTTAAGAAGACTAGAGGCAAGTGAATTCATGTTGACTATGACTGGAGATGGGTCTTGTCCTATTAATCCTCTGGCTACACACGCAGTTTACACCAAGCGTAATATGGTGAGTATCATTGAAATGATCCCTATAGATATCTCCAGAATCTCTGGCATCGTGGAGAATTTTTTCGTCGGAGCGGATTTCTCCCCCGAAGAGATTCGTATCTATACAAACTTATTTAAGGAATTCCACGACATTTTTGCCTAGTCTTATGAGGAAATGCCAGGCATCGATCCATGAATCGTCGAACATGAGATAACGACTTATCCTGATGCCAAGACGGTCTGACAGAAGCTCCGTACGGTGAATCCTCAGAAACCGACAACTATTAAGGTTGAAGTAGAGAAACTGCTTAAAGTCAATTTTATCTACCCCATACAGTTGACGCAATGGGTGTCAAATCTCATTCCAGTAACAAAAAATAGGGTACGATTTGCATGTGCATGGACTTCCATGATTTGAATAAGGCATGTCCAAAGGATAATTTACCCACCCCATTCATTGATCAGATTGTCGATGAATGTGCAGGTTGTGAGGTATTTTCATTCATGGATGGTTTTTCAAGATATAACCAGATTCAGATCAAACCTAAAGACCAGAATAAAACAACTTTTATCTGTCAGTGGGGAACATTTGCTTATCGTAAGATGCCTTTTGGCCTAAAGAATGTTGGAGCCACTTTTCAGTGGGCCATGTCTTTTGTTTTCCACGATCTTAGACATATAGTCGAGGCTTATCTCGATGATCTAGCATCACGCTCTCTCAAGAGGTCTGATCACCCCACACACATCTGACTAATCTTTGAGTGATGTCTCTACCATCGGATTCACTTGAATCCTAACAAGTCCAGATTTTTCATGACGTCGAGTCATCTTTTAGGTTTCATAGTTTCGACAACAGGGATCATGGTCGATACTTTGAAGGTTGAGGCAATAGTTTAGTTTCCTCCCCCGTTCACAGTCCCCCAGCTTCAGAGCTTATAAGGAAAATTAAACTTTCTTCGGCGTTTTATCGCAAACTATGTTGAGATCACTAAAGGTTTCATGCATTTATTGTAAAAGGTAGTCCCTTTCTATTGGGATGAAGCCACTCAATGCTCTTTTGAAGCATTGAAATGCGCCCTCGTGTCTGCCCCTCTGCTCCAGCTTCCCAATTATAATAAATATTTCTTATTGTAATTAGTCATCGTAGAGTCGACCATCGGTATGGTCTTATTTCAAGAGGACGATCTGCTCGAGGAGCATGTGATTTATTACTTGAGTTGAGGCCTGGTTGGGTCAGAACCCAACTATGTCCATGTTGAGAAACTTGCGTTGGCAGCAGTGCATGTTGTTCAGCAGTTCTGTCATTATATCCTACTTCGCAAGACCATCATCGTTGTCATTGTTGATCCATTTCAATATGTGTTAACATGACGCGTCATTGGCGGAAAGATCAATAGATGGATTGTAATCCTCCAAGAATTTGACTTGGATTTTGTTTCCGCGAAATCCAAAAATTCATTGGTCTTTGCGGAACTTATTTTGAAACTCCCGGTCAAGTCAAGTGATGTTATGCACGAAGAATCGCCTCAACTCTTGGAAGATGATGGCATATTTAACAATGATGGTGAAACAACAACTCTCTTCATTTTTAACCAGATAGTAGCACGGTTCGACATCTTGAAGGAGATTGTCACTGACCATGGCAGTCACTTCATGAACAAAATGACTTCTGAGCTAACATCAAATCTTGGTTTGAGGCAAGAGTATTCATCACCCTACTACCCACAAGAAAATGGTCAGGTGGAGGCTGTGAACAAGTCCCGCAAGACTATTCTACAGTGAACGATCAATTCTGCTAAGTCAAATTGGCATTTGATGTTGTACTTGGCGTTATGAGCCTACCGAACATCTGTAAAGACTGCCATTGGTTTCTCACATTTTCAACTCGTTTACAGGCTGGAAGCAGTCTTACCTATAGAGTGTCAGATCCCATCTTTAAAGTTTGCAGTAGAGTTATTGCCAGACACTTCATCGCTTGAGGAACGCCTATTATATCTCGAGCAGATTGATGATCAACATCATGATGCAACCTTTGCCAATGAGGTTCACAAGCAATGAGTCAAGTGTTAATATGATCGGTCTGTTCATCTTCGGATTTTCTCCAAAGGAGACCTTGTCCTGGTCTATGACCAAGATAAGGATCTCCTGGGGGCAGGCAAGTTCAAACCCATGTGGTTTGTACCTTTCATTGTGAAAGAGGTCTTAAAGAAGGGCGCTTATCGTCTACTTGACTTGGAGGGAAATGCTTTGGAGGAGCCTAGAAATGGGCTCTACCTCAAGAAGTATTACTCATAGGTTGGTCACCTGGGTGACTTCTTGTACATGTCTATAGTTTTAATACAATTTTTGTCTTTTTGTTTTATGTACGTGTCGTTATTTATGCCATTTTTTTCACTGTGGCAGATGTCAAGTGAATCGGAGGTGTTCTTTGGGTCCGCAGACGGTGCTAGCTGACACACTCGGAGGCTTGCTTCTGCAGCTTGGGTAATTTTCACGCCTCAAGGCCAATTGCTATCTTCTGGAGGTATCTGTCTAGGTGACGCCACAAACAATGTCGCCAAGTACAGTGCAGTAATAGAGTTGCTTCGTGACGCTTTGTCGCATGGTATCTCTTCCCATTGGGTATACTTAGATGCTCAGCGAGTTGTGTCCTAGTTAAATGGGGTTTACCACATTTATGATCCTACTTTACACCGACGCTTCCTTAGGGTACATCTCTTAGAACGTTGCTTTGGTTACATTACATATATCCATGTTCCTAGGAGATTAAATCAAATGATAGATACTCTAACTAATCAAGTACACACATACACATGTACATACATTTGTAAAAAATGTGATCCATAAGACATAAAAGATGTGTGTGTGTGTGTGTGTGTGTGTGTGTGTGTGTGTGTGT